>VMDO01001220.1:56108-222852 GCA_007922755.1 Pedetes capensis | reverse complement strand
TCAGATCTCGGAAGCTAAGCAGGGTCAGGCCTGGTTAGTACCTGGATGAGAGACCGCCTGGGAACACCAGAAGCTGTAGGCTTGGGAGAAGGACCTGGCAACCCCCTCCCAAAAATCAATCTGCCATTGAAAACCCTATGAACAGCAGAGAAGCACTGACAATAGTGTTTCCCCTGTTGTACAGAGGGTCGCTATGAGTCGGATACCGACTTGACGGCACCTAACAACAACAACATAAATTAATGAGCAATAAATAAATCAAGGTGATGTTGTTAACTCAGCCACTATCCAAGCCACATGATCCAAATCACTTAACCTCTCTGACCCCATTTTCCACCAAAATAAAAAAGGGAATTGGGCTAAAAAATATGTAAAGTTCCTTAGAGGTCTAACATTCCATTCTCATATGATCTAGAAGCAAAATGACACAACTGTGGCATAGAAACAGCTATGTCCACTTTTATCTTCTTCTTCTCACCCTTATCACTATAACTTATTACCTTTTTCTTACGCTCATCTTCATAAAGTCTTCTATTCTTCAGCTGCTTGTTTAGTAATAGTTACTATGATAACCTTGAGAGAAACATAAATTAACAAAGGTGAATTATATCCTACTGACCATATCCTACTACCTTCCAAACTCTGCAGACTGAGACCTGGAGTTAAAAACAGAACAGTCATTACTTCACCATGCTATACGACAAGTGCCGTAGAGCAGGCCAGTGGTGTTCAAGAACAGGTCAGAACATGCCTAAATACATATACATATAGATGAATGAGTTTGTTTTTTATAAAGCAATATGATGTCGCAATTAAGAGTATGGGCTCATACAATCTCATCTCTGCTACCCAAAATTAGCAGTAGCAACACAGTCAGTTACTTAATAGCTGTAAGACTCAGTCTCCCCTATCTATAAACAGGGCTAACAACCTACCTAAACAGCTTGCTGTAGGGAGAAATGTTTTTCAAGTGTTTACCACAGTGCCTGACACAGTAAGCACTCAAAATATAACAGCTCCTCTACTACCAACACTACAGTTATTTACAATTCCTGTACAAAAGCAAGAGCTCCACAGTCTGATAGATTGCCTAATTTCTCTAAGCCTGGCGTACCTCAAGTAAAATGCAGACACCTATCTTGAAAAACTGTTGTAAAGACTATAAAGGACATAACATAATGTAAAGCAGCTAACACCTGGTTCCTAAGTGCTTAATAAATGTTAAATCTTTCTCCTTAAGACTAGCTGACCACACTTCTAATAATTTGATTCAAAAAAAGGAGAGTAGAATAAGAGATCAGATGAAATCCAGGGTAGCCAACCTTTCTCTATTGTCCTTTGCTGTGGGGTGTCTTTTGCTGTGGGGTTTGTTGTTAGGTGCTTTCAAGAATCATATCTAACTCATAGTGATCCTCACAGGGTTTTCAATGGCTGATTATTTTGAGATTGCTTCAGGAGTGGATTGCCGCATCCTGCTCCTGTTTTTGCAGTGCTGGGGATCGAACCCTGGTCCTCAGAGAGTGTGGAACAGCACTCTGCCAACTGAGCTAAACCCAATTCCTCACCCCAAGGATTCATTTATTCTCTCATGTGCTTCATAAGACTAGAGAGCCTTTTTTAAGACCACCTCAAAACGTTCTGAAAGACACCCTGTACTCTTTGTACACTTTGAGGCAACTCTCAAAGTGTCCAAGAGCTCTTAGGCTTCTCAAAAGCCTTTCAGGGAGCTCAGGTGAAAATTATTTTCATATTAATACCATAACTTCACTTGCTTTTTGTATTTCTTTTATGAGTATACAAAATTTTCCAGAGGCTATATGAAATGGGATGTCACAACCACATTTCTAATGGCTAGTAAAAAGTGTTCTTCTATATATGCTTGTATTGTAAACACTTCTCAATTTTAACTTCTAAGGCTGTGTGTGTGTGTGTGTGTGTGTGTGTGTGTATCAATAAACACTGGAATCCTCAATAATTTTTAGGAGTTTCAAGTGGTCTGAGACATAAAAAGTTAAGAATTACTGTTCAAAAGTATAAAAAAAAAGCCCACAAAGCACATGGGTTACTTTGTGAATTCCAATTTTAATAAATTATGCTAGGTAAGTAACTCACAATAATAAAAAATGTCCCACTTTCCTCTATGATTACATTCCAATCCTTCAGTCTTCAAAAAATCACTTATTCACTAATTATTTATGAATAGTCAATAGTCAGTGACAGCACCATATCTTAGGACTTGTATCTCCTTATTTCTGACCTAAGATCTTTATAATATTGCAGTCACCTTCATAAATTTAATAAATTTATTTTCTTAATATATTAATTAACAAGTTTTAAAAGATTTTCTGATCAGTCCCTTATAGATACTTCATTTGCTTAGTGATAGGAAGAAATGGATGACTAAATTTCAGTCTGACTAAATAAATCAGACTTAAAGATAGTTAGGTACCATTTAAACCTATTTTTGTCCAAATTTATAACCATGTTCCAAGTCCTCAATTGTCAGTCTTTCTTTTCTATACCATGTGTAATTTTTAAAATGCTATTTTGACTAAAATACAAAAGCAGAAAACATATACATGCATGTGAATACACATACACACACAACACACACACTTCATATTTTCTCCTCTACTTAAAAGAAAATGAAAGTGCTAGAATTTAAATCTACCCACCTGCAGCAAATATTAACAGGCCTATAAATATTTGTTGAATGGATAGGTTATTTTTAAGGTATTTATTCATGAGCTTTGTCTATTTGGCTTCTTTTAGCATTTACTAGGTAAAGAAAGACCTGAAAAGGCAACTATATTGGGTAAAATAGTGGTAAATTTATCACTTTCTCAATCCAAAAGGCCAATACAATAAAGCAACCCATAAACCAGCCTTGGTTAATCTGTACAACTGGAGCAAGGACTTTCAAACTTTTATTTGGTACCTTCCTATCAAGAAAAACAAATTACTACCCACCTCCAGTATATATTTATTAATTATATCTACTTATAACTGTGTACACTATAACACAGAATTTTTAAAGTTATAAGCGTTAAAAAGATGAGACAAGGCTGAAGTCATTTTAACCTTTCACTTATGAATACTTTAGATCTAAAAAAATTATCATAGCATTTCAAAGGTCTAGTTCAAAGTTCCAGATTCAGTTAATCTTGAACTTAATTATAATGGATAGAAACTGAAAAAAAGACCTTACAAAGGCATATTGAGGGTGAATTTAACTGTGGATTACAGTGGATATAAAACTTTATTTCAAAGACTTAATACTTTACCAATTTTGAAATTTTTTGATGAACTCTTTGTCAAGTTTATTAAAGTGTTACTGTTTTTAATCTGTAATTTGCCTAACTAATAAAGCTGGTAGTAGATCTATCAGCTCTTGTCATTTTCTTGTTGTTTACTTGTGCTCATATTATTGGTATTATTGTTACACCTTCTTTTTACGAGTCTTTTCAAGTCATGTTCATCTTATAAAGATAATTTGGTTAAAACTAGATAATACACATTCATTTAACTAAACATCCATAACTGGATTAATTGCTATATGCTGAAAGTGAACAAACAAGTGAGAAAATCACATGTAATCCTGTTTCTCTCAGAATACTCTGTATGGACTCTTTAGCAAGAATACTGCATCAATCCATTCATTCAATATTAGTATGTTTTTATTTCTTTTCAAATGTATAAAAATAAATTAGCAATAACTTAACAAGTTTATTACTATCTTCCCTTACTGCAGTGGGGGTTTGAAGTATATTGGTTTGGGGCCTTTTAGGTTAGGCCCAAAAAACCAGTGGTTAGGTATATTAAAACATACCTAAAAACCCTAGCTAGCATAACTAGTCTCTCAAATACTTTCCAGATTAAGACTGAATTTGAAACCAGGACTAGTCACCCCAGGTCAAATAAGATTCTTAGGTTCTTATGTTCTGGGCCTTCACCCAAAAGCTGATCCAAAACCAACCTTCAGGTATGGATGGGCAAGTATAATCTTACCAGGATATTCACTCTACATACTTTACAAAGATAATAAAGCACAGTTATGGCTTCCTATCTCTACAGCATTTATTCACTCATTTAAGAAACATTTGTAGATGCCAGGCATCTCACTAACATAATCATTTACAAGTGTTATCTTAAATATACTACACTGTACTTCCATTTGCAGAAGTGCCTTAAAGAAAAAGTGTGGTTTGTGCCCCATCGGGTGGCCAAACTGGAAATTTCAAACAAGTTCTAGCAAGGCAAGTTAACCCTAACTAATCAACATAATACCTTTGAGAAACTGAAGCCTACAACACAAGTGTTCTCATGGGAAAGTTCTGTAAATGACAATCATAATGTTTGGCGATGTTTCCTTATACTTGAAAATAAGGGAAGTGCAGCTTATGCAGCACCTCTCCTTTCCCAAGTTTTGCAATAAAAAACTAATCCATGACATCACTTTTTGTAGCAGGGCTCCTTTTCCAAATCCTGCAACAAAAAAATTCATCAATGGCCATCACTTCTTATTTATCTAAATTAAATAAGAGAATTTTATGGCTGGGGATGTAGCTCAGTGGTACAGCACTTTCCTAGTATGTCCAAGGCCCTGGGTCAATGCCTAGCACCCCAAAAAACAAAACAAAACAAACACAAACAAAAAAAGTTTATTGGGTTAGTTTTCTATTCTCAGTTCAAAATCTCATCAAAACATTTTTATAAGATTAATTCAAGAGAATGATTCAAAAATAGTCCTTTAAATTCTGACCTCTTCATAAAATAAATATAATTAAACCTAACAAAGCACAGAAATTTAGAGATGGATAAGCCCTTAGATTATATGAGGCTGTGAGCTACTGTGATCTGACTTCCAATGCTTAGACATCCAGTGTGCAAGAGACTGGCTGTGTGTACGCGTGTGTCTGTCTGTGTATACCTGCAAGTGTGTATGATACCAAACAAATGGCTTAACTTTTCTGGACCTCAGTTTCTTGGCCTGGAAAAACAAGGTTTTTGTTGTTAGGTGCTGTCGAGTCAAGTCCGACTCAATAAGGAGGTATATAATCTTTAAATTCCCTTTCAGCTTTAAAATCCTGTAATTTAGAGATCTCATTGTCTTACAAAACTACACTATACAATGAAAAACATCATTTCTGGTTTCTTAAAAACCAAAGCACAGAACCATAGGCAGGGGGAAAGCCAGCAACCTAATGCATCAAATATATTTGTTTCTTTTGCTAGTATTCTGTAAAATATTAACATGATCATACTAGTCTATTCTGATGAAACTAGTTAATTTTGGATTAATCTATTTCAGAGCTCTAAAATAAACAATCACTGATTCTAAATTTTAAAAAAGTATTCTTATAAAGACTTACTGATGTTCTATTTCATATGCTGAGATTCATACTCAAATACATTATTGGAAACAGGGATAGTCTGCTCATTTGTGTTTACTCTTCATAAAAACTATTCACAAATGCATCAAATAGATCTTTATGATTTTTCCATATTGCTTTTTTTATACTTTTATGCTTATTATCTATGAAGACTAAATCTATGAGCGCCACAATTTATTTTTAAATTAAAAACTAATAATTTCCAGGATATTGATGGGCTACTATCATTAGTAATTTTAACAATCCAAGGAATAAAAACCACTAAAAGTTAAACCAAAACTTATGAGTTAGAATGGACCTTGAAAAGCTCTGGTCCTATATTTCCTTTTTTTTAAAGGAGAGAAGAGCTCTGGAAGGGCAAAAAGAGTGTCCCAGGATCTGAAGGCTTACACAAGAATTGGCACTTATCATACCATGAATACACAGCAATGTGTATAATTAAATACTAAGCAAAATTTTTAGATTCTACCTAAACTTCTGATTAATTCAAGTAATATTTAATATAGTAAGATGACATATAAACCAAAGAAGCCAAACAGTTCATATCGGTTCACAGAACTAGAAAACACCCTAGACTAGAAATCAAGGGTAATACACTAAAATTGCACAACCACTGCCAGAAAAACAAATTCAAATATCTGTTCTACTGGCAGTGTTTTAGGAGAATCATCTTCCTATATGGAAAAGCACATAGCACTACACTGTGAGAGAGCCCTTTTCCCTAGCAAAGATTACCTATCTCTTATAGATGTCTTTTTTCCCTGAAGTTTTTAAGTGGTTAACCTTCCTAACAACAACAAAACATTCCTGGACTCAAAATACTCTTACTCATACCTCTTTATTACTTTTTAAGGAATAGTACCAACTCTTTAGAAATAATATACAACACAAAGATTCCAACCCTATGCAAATTTCTCTAATGATTCCAATTTACAAAGAAAATGCCCTTTATTTTAAAATTTGCCTGTGAAACAATGAGTTTATCCAAGACAGGAATCCCATAGTGAGAACTCTGCAGAATTAAATTTTAATTATCCATAATAAATGAATTTTTCAAAAACTAACTTGTAATTGGCCTGAGAAAGATCACACAGTCACACATAAGTACAAGTGTGTCCCTCTATGACCAACCCAGAGTAACTACTTAGAGACAGTATCCAAATGGACTATGTGAATGAGTCCCAGAGTCACTGTGGTTACTCTAGCCACATGGCGGATAGTACAAACCAAGAGTTAATTGTATTTTCAAACTAAATCTTGGGCTTCCTCTTCCAGCCCCATACATTCCAAATTAATTATATGAAACAGTTGAGTGTTGAAATACTTAAAATGAATCATTGCATGCATTCAGCCACTATTCCTTCTGCCCAAATCAAGCATTCCATAGTATATAATAAGATGTGCTTCAGCATGCTCATGTCCTAGCCTGTGTGAAGAACTGGCGGTGGTGCTGAAAATTGCCACTAGAAAGATGAAAAACCTACACCCTTCTTTCAATAAAACCCATCATCTGGACTCTAGCCAAGGTCTTAAAACTGATCGAATGTTAGTAGAAACAATAAATCAATGACTTTCCATTCTGAAATGTTAGAGCCTTTTCTTATAAAACGTGGCCATAAAACATTACAAGAAAATTAAGTGACAAGAAAGTATTAAAAATTCTAGACCATTCATTTCTGACAATAATTAAATACTGCATGATACAAGTAAATTTATCTTACAATCTTCAAGATATTGCTTAACTCACCTACATCCTTTTCCATCTTCAATTACTACATAGGCTACATGAATAAATGAACTCAATGCTGCTGCCTAAACATCCTATCACTAAACTTACATAAAAACTAAACAGAGGGCTAAAATAGTTTAATTCATAAAATCTAGCTTGTGTGTGTGTGTTCATATTGATTTTATACTCTTTGTTCCTGCACATAACATACATGTGAATTCCTGGAGGTTACAGACAAGTCTTTCTTTCTCTCTCCAGGAGCTGACTTGTTAGCAACTGGGAATAACCTACTGCAATGCTTAAAGCCCCTCCTCAAGTGTCTTACCTTCTAAATATATAAACGGTTTCATTATCTTTCCTTTTCCCTGTATTGATGTAAGGTTCCTTATCACTATCTATTAAGTACCCTACAGGAGCTTTTATCACAGAAACTGGGAGGGGGAAAAGGAGCATGATTTGTTAAAGCACAGGTAAGGTACAGTGTTTATAATATAGCAATTTCCCATCTAGCTAACAAAAACTTAGCAGAAAACCTGAAAATATAGAGAATTCTCTTCCCCCCATTCCAAAACAACGGAGGAGCCAAAACGAAAGATGAGAGATTACTCCGTGCACTTCATGCAATCAGTAAAAAGACGAGTCACCGTCTTCTTATCAAAGCAGAATAGGTGGTTATAATACTTTTGCAAACTGTAACCACCGCCTATGTGGTACACAACTGAATCAAGTTTCAATCCGGTTACAAAGCCTTTGTCAACAGAGGGCAAGTGGGGAGAAGCCGAAGGGTTCTGTGGAATGAAGGCAATCACTGGAGAGGCTTATCTACGCGGAGCAGGATTCCTTGGTGAGAGGTGAGCAGAGAGAAACAAGACCTAACCTTGGCGAGGGGGCGCTCGCCCAGGGTGGGGACTAGAGGTCGTGGTGAGCGGCGAGGAGGGGATCAGCGCGGAACCGCCGCGACCCCGGGGCTGCCCTCGCGCCCGCGACTCCCCGACCTGCGGCTCGGCCTCCCCGCAGCAGTCCCCAGCCCCGGCCGGGGCTTGTGCCCTTCCTCCCGCCGCCGCCTGCATATCCGTTACCCCGGCGGCGGAGGGCTGCGGGGGAGGGGAAGGACGGCCGGGCCGGCGGGGGCCCGCCGCGCCGGGGATGCCGCAGTGGTTCCCCGCGGCAGCGGGTCAAAGTCCGCCCGGGCGCGGGAAGCAGCGGCAGCGGAGGGTGGCGGTGGAGGTCAGGGCTCGCGAGAGGAGAGCCCCTCCAAGTCTCCCGAACCCCGGCCGCCCCCAGTACCTCATACTGGATGTACTGCTTCCTCCATTCGGGAGTGATGTGCGCGGAGAGGTGCTCGGCGAACTTCATCCTGGCGTTTCCCCCTCACTCCCACCCGGGTCCTGCAGCTACAGGCGGCGGCGGCAACAGCGACTCCGACTCCTCCCCACATGGGCCTCGGCGCGGCGCGGCGCTGCGCTTCTCTCCTCCTCCGCCGCCGCCGAAGTCTCTTCAGAGCCACCCTCCCGCCATCTTCCTCCTCCTTTCCATAGCACCGCCCCAACCCGCCCTCAAGACGTCATCGCCATGGTAACCGCCTACGCCTCACCCTTGAAGAGGGCGGGGTAGAGGGCAGGACTTGGGTGCATTCCTTAATTCTCCGCCCCTTCTGGGCCGGACGTGCTGGAGGCACCTCCCTTGACCTCTTCCGTCTGGCTCTTGTTGCCCTACAGCTGCTCTCTACCGCTTGCCTGGGGAGCAGCAGTTGTTATTATAATTAATATTAATACTGTAGCAACAATATTCCACACATGACACATATTTGCAGAGGACTGTGCAAATATTTTTTCCATTTTAATATTTATTCTCCGTAAAACCTTTAAGGATGGATCAGCATTAATCCAAATTGAGTAGTTAAGGGATGAATGTATTTAAAAGAAGGGTATTTTGCACTCTCTAGGTGCTCAATGCCTGCAGCCGTACCATTGTGGTGGCCGATCCTGTCAGATCTCAGAAGCTAAGCAGAGTCAGCCTGGTTAATACTTGGATGGGAGACCGCCTGGGAACACCAGGTGCTCAGGCTTGGAAGAAGGACCCGGCAACCCACTCCCAAAAAACACGCTGCCATTGAAAACCCTATGAATAGCGAAGAACTGAAAATAGTGTTTCCCCTGTTGTACATAGGATCGCTATGAGTCGGATACCGAGTAAACAGCACCTAACAAGAAGAACAAGGTGCTCAATTCCTGCAGCCCTAGCACTGTGGCGTCTGATCCTGTCACATCTCCGAAGGTAAGCAGGGTTGAGCCTGATTAGTACTTGGATGGGAGGCTGTCTGGGAACACCAAGTGCTGTAGGCCTGGGAGAAGGACCCAGCACCTGCAACCCATTCCCAAAAAACAATCAGCCACTGAAAACCCTATGAATGAATAGCAGAGAAGCAGTAACAATACTGTTTCGCCTGTTGTGCCTAGACTTAGGATGAGTCGGATGCACCTAAAAACAACAAACAGGTGCTCAATAAATGCTTGTTGAATTTAATTAAAGATGTCAGTGCCATAAAGTGCATGCTGTTTTTTGAATTTCATTGTAGTTGTCTAGACCCAGGACTACCAGAAAGGCCAATAGCAATACCTGGATTCAAACCAGAACTGAACTTGGGTCTTAGGTTCCTGGGGATGGCAGGAGAGGGTTGGAAAAGAAACCAGTGCTGACTGGAAAGAGAATCCCATAGATGTACAGTACCAAGTCCACCTCTAGTGAGTCCAAAAATGGGCCCAGCACCTAGGCTGAGCTCTCTCTCCCTGGGGAACAAGGGAAAGAGATCACTCACACAGCTCAGCACCACATTGAGTATGAGGTGACTGTCCTGAAGAACCTTATTTGAGACAGAAACCCAGGTCCTGCCCTGGATGGAGGAGCCCTGGGTAATATAATTTGTTGTTGTTAGGTGCCAGGATAACGTAACAGCTGACATTTGATCAACACTCACTGTCCCTGTACCAGGCACTGGTTCTAAAACCTTTACATGTAATTTGTAGTTTAATTCTCACAATTTTAATGAGACTCAAAGATTTCCTAGGGGAATATTGTGCCTGCAATCTTATTCTGAGATATCAATCTCTGCTGTTGGCTTTTTTTTTTTCCTGCATGTATTTTTCCCTCTTCCCTTTCTCCTAATTTTTACCAAGAGGGTTCTGCAGTTGTTTTCTCAGAAAAGAAATGAGGCATAATGGAAAATAGGCATAAGTCTTTCGGCTTTGTTGTACAAAAGCTTCAAACTCTAGTGAAAGGGTAATCAGGGTCAAAAGAAAAAGGAGAAGGAAGAAAAGAGTGAGGACTCTTCTCACTTCAGCCCAGTACCACTATGCCCCCGTTCTGGAGGTATACATTGCCAAGAGAAAGGTGCAGGCAAAACAGAGGTCTACACTTGGCAGCAACTCTTGTAGACCATGGCATACTGCTCCCATGGCATAACCCCTCCACCCCTTAATTGTGAACATGATTCTGGAATTGTGGCCCAGTCTAAGGAAAAAGGAAATCCTCAATACTAGCTCTAAAACCCACAACTCTTAGTTTTTCTCGTGCTTATCCAGAGCCCTGCCACCCAAATGGACATGAAGATTTAATTTACCCCACACAAGTAGATTTAACTTAAAATGTCTTTTTCTTTTTCAGTACTTGGGAATTGAACCCTGGGCCTTGCACAGACTTTGCAAGTGCTCTACCGCTGGGCTGCACTCCCAATCCATGTTTAAATTTTTTTATCTGACGCAAGGTCTCACTCACTTATACAGACTGCCTCTGGCCTCAAACCTGCAATCCTCCTGTTTTGCTGGGATTATAGGCATGAGCCACGGTTCCGGGCAAAAATGTCCTTCTTTCTAACGTTATTTCAGATATTTCATTGACAAAACCATCAAGTACTTGAATGTTGTTTTCTGTGGTAGATCATGCCAGGTACCCTGAAGGATTATCTGAATAGTTTTGCTCTGAATCAGAAGGGCCTCCTGCTCAGACTTCCTTTTGTAACTAGGCAAACAATTCATTTAACAAAACTCTCCACACTACGGTATTCTAGTCATACCACTTTGGGAATGACAGATGGTTCAAAAATATGTAAGACTGTCTTTTCCTTATAGGAAATCACAATCTAGTCAAAATGATGAACAGGGAGACCAATAGCTACAGTACAGTGTAATATATGCTATAAGTAAGATTTGTATAAGGAAACAAACATCCAGCTGACCAGAGAGTAAAGGATGGCATCACAGAGAAAGTGGTTTTCAAATCCAGTCTTAGAGAACAATTTCACAGGAAGGGGTACAGCAAGGATCTCAAAAGCAAATAGCAAGATGTCAGGATTGTTAAAGAATGACAAGATATTATCTAACCAGAATATCCTTTAAGGTAGCTCTATGAAATTTTCCCTACTTGGTCCCCCTCCACCCCCCCCTCTGGCTCCCCCATCACTCTAGTGCAGTCTCTTCACTGGATTGGTATTAATAATTTGAATCAGACCATGAGCTCCTTGAAGACAAATTGCTCTTGTTTTCTAAGGTTTAGTATAGCATCTGGCACTTAGGCATTGAATAAATGTTGAACAAAAGGAAAGGATAAAGGAAGGAAAGAAAGGAAAAGAGAGAAGTAAGGGGCAGTCCACATGGAGGGAAGTTTCAGGAAATGAAGTTAAATTAAGTTGGACCAAGATTGTGAAGGAATTGATCATGGCAATGTAGTCATGGAGTCTGAAGAAGTTTAAGGGATAAATGAGTAACTTGGGTTTGGGAAAGCGGTTCAAATAGTGTGGCTTTCTGGTTTTGGACACTGACTCTGAGAATAGACAGACCTGAATTATATCTCAACTCTGGCATGTGTGACCTTGGGCAACGTACATTAGCTCTTTAAGCCCCAATTTCCTCATCTCCTAAATGAGGATTACATTAGCTCTTAAAGCCGCAATTTCCTCATCTCTCAAATGAGGATTTAAACACCTCCTTCACAGGTGTGCATATAAATGCATATAAAGTACTTAGCATGATTGGCTCCATATTGACCACTCCATAACTAGTAGCCCCTCAAAACAAACAAACAAACAAACAAACTGTCAGCAGTATGAAGGATGGGTTAGAGTGAGGACAAGCCCAAGACCAATTTATTGACAAGCACTTACTGGTCTAACCACTTTGAAAATGCAAATTTATTTAATCCTCCCAAGAACCATAGGAAGTAGCTACTATCATTATCCTCATTTTAGAGCTGAGTAAACTCAGGAAGAGAGAGTAAACATCTGGCTCAAGATCACCCATCTGGTAAGTGGTAGACCTGGGTTTGAACTCCAGCTTCAGAGTCCTTGCTCTTGAGCACTATATTATATGGCTGTTAATGAAACAAGTCAAGCCAGTCGTGGAGAAGATGTGATGTAGGACTCTAACGGTTAACAGGGTAGGTGCTGCTGCCAGAAACTGAAATAAGGGATGCAAGTAGAGATTAGAAATGGGGCATTACTGCATGTGTTAAATATTTAGGAACCTATGGGACATTTGGTACTCCAGTTGGATATACAGATCTAGAGCTCTAGAAAGAGAGGTTAAGACTGAAGTGGAGGAAGCCACATTTAAATGATAATTAAGTCTAGTAAGTCAGCCTAGGGACAGAGCATAGAAAGAAAGGGAAAAGAGGCCAAGGGTACATCCTGGTGTGAACCCAGTGAAGATGTGTCAAGGAGGAAGGCTATGATGTGGCCAGAGTGGGCAGCAAGACAATTAGGAGAGAGTAGTGTCAAGGAAGCCATAAAAAGATGAAAGTTTCATAGAGGAGGCTGTGATCAATAAGTCAAATGTCATAGAGATGTTGAGCAACTTCTAAGCTTTTGGGTTTAGTGAGTGAAGAGTCATTCATAACCTCTGGGTGGGGGGGGGGGAATGGCTTTGATAGCCTGAAGGGTTGCAGAAAGCTGAGCAGTAAGCAGCATTTTGTCTTTGTCCTAAATTGTATTTATTCTGTGTACACGTTGTAGGTAACCAAAAGTGAGAAGTTAATGGTATACTAAGCAATTTATCTAGAAATTCGTAAGTGCTGAGTCTGAACACTTCGTATTTATCACACATAATTCTAAGTTTTGGAACAGTTATACTTACCACAAAGTAACTATTTTAAAACTTAGAATTATGTGTGATAAATACAAAGTCAAACTGTTGCTTGAAAAACAAGACTAGTGATCATGTGGAAGATGAGGAACCAACCTGCAGGGAAATCAGATCCTAAGGTAGGCCTCCCATTGAAGCTGAATAAGCTATGGTGTCACAGCAGTACAGTCCAGATTCACACTTAGGTGAGGCCTAGTCCACCTTTAAAATATGACAGATTTTATAAACTCAGTAGGGAGTTCAATAGATGGGCTTCAGGTAGCTCATGACTCCCTTAAAATTGCATGAAAATCCTTACACGTTATTAGAATACTTTTCTGGGAAACTTCCATTTCATTTCTCAAAAGTTTCCACGATTCAAAATATTTAGAGCCACAGCACCAGCGCATTAACTCTTCCCTTCCTTCTCCTCAAAAGATAAAATAAAGAATTTACAAATGAAGTTTCAAACCACAATTCTGTGATTTTTAGGAATACTGTCATTTTGAGAGTTTAGATTTCATACATATTGCATTTGTCATTGTTGTCATTGTTAGTTTGTCATTGTTGTTTTGCTTTGGCTGATTTGATTTTTAAAAAAGGGGTGAGGCTATTTTGTAAGTTACAAAAGAGCTTATGGGCTAGGGAAGTAACTCAATGATAGAGCACCTGCTTAGCATGCACAAGGCCCTGGTAAATCTCCAGTATCAAGTTAAAAAATACCTTTATAATATCCATTCACCTGTTCAACAAAATTTATTAAGCAGCTACTATTCACTAGGCACTGTTCAGTGCTTTGTGGGTAGAACAGTGACTAAAAGTCTCTGACCCCACACAGCTTGCTGTCAAATGGGAGAATGAAGACAATAAACCATTATGCAATAAGTTAGATGGGTTACCTGTATGGAGAAAAATAAAACAGAGTAGGGATAGAAAGAATACTACATAATTTTATGTAGGAAAGACCGTACTGATAAGGTAATTTTTAATCAGAGATCTGAAGGGAAAGAGAAAACTATGTAAATATGGGTTGGAGATGGGAGTAGGGAGTGGAAATGGGATTCAAAAGCAGAGGAATCAGCAAATGCTAAGGGAGTGTTGGAGGAACAGCAAAAATGCCAGTGTGGCTTCAAGAGTGTTTCAAGTAGAGAGTGAAATTCAGACAGGGAGTTGGAAGCCATATTGCTTAGGCCAAGATAAGGCCTTGGGCTCTGAGTAAATTGAGGTCTTTGTAGGTTTTTAAGATTTTTCATTTTGGGTTTTTTGAAGGGCTTTTTTGTTGGTTGGTTGGTTGGTTTTGGTTTGATTTGGTTTGGTTGGGTTTGGTTTGATTTTTTTTTTTTAAATAGTCTCACTCTGTAGCCAACGATCGCCTGGAACTCACTATGTAGCTCAGGTTGGCCTTGAACTCATGGCAATCCTCCTGCCTCCACCTCCTGAGTGCTGGGAGGCATGTGCCACCACACTCAGTCCCCCCCCCTCTCTCTCTCTCTCTCTCTCTCTCTCTCTTTTATCACCTTTTTGCTTCTATGAGTTTAAAAACTTGTGGTAAAAGACCAGGCATGGTAGCCCACACCTGTAATCCCAGCGATTCAGAGTCAGAGACAGGAGGATCACAAGTTTGAGTCCAGAGGCAGCCTGTATAACTTAGTGAGACCCTGACAAAATGAAAAAACTAAAATGGGCTGGGGGTGCAGCCCAGTAGTAGAGCACTTGGTAAGTATGTGTGAGATCCTAGGTTAAAACCCAAGTACTGGGGGAAAAAATGTGTTAAATATATATAATGTAAAATTGACCACTTCAATCATTTTCAGTGTACAGTTCAGTGGCATTGGGAATCTTCACAATGTTATTACAATCATCACCATTATCTATTTCCAGAACTTCTTCTTCATCCCAAACTGAAATCTTGTATCTATTAAACAGTAACTCCTTATTCTTCCCCTTCAGCCTCTGGTGGTCTTTATTCTACTTTCTGTCTCTATAAATTTGCTTATTCTAAGTACTTCATAGGACTGGCATTTAGCTCAGTTGGTAGAGTGCTGTTCTGCACTCTCTGAAGCCCTGGGTTTGATCCCCAGCACCACAAAAATGGGAGAAGGAGGTGGCTATCTACTTCCGAAGCAATCCCAAAACAATTAGCTGTTGAAAACCCTTTGAATAGCAGAGAAGCACTGACATAGTGCCAGACATGGCACAGTGTTGCAGAGCATTTCCTTCTGTTGGACATAGGGTAGCTATGAGTCAGACCCAACTCCATGGCACCTAACAACAACAAGAATGTACTTCATTATGTGTGAAACGTACATGATTTGCCCTTTTGCATTTGGTTTATTTTATTTCACCTGATCTTTTCAAGGTTGATCCATGTTGTAGCATATACCCAAATTTCATCCCTTTAAAGGCTGAATAGGATTCCATTGTATGCATCACACTCTTTATCCACTCATCTGTTGATGCACATTTGAATTGTTTCTACCTTTTGGCTGCTGTGAATAAGGCTGCTGTAAACATTGATGTACAAATATCTGCTTGAATTCCTACTTTAATTCTTGTGGGCATATATGCAGCAGTGGAATTGTTGAATTATATGATATTTCTATGTTTAACTCTGAAGAAATGGAGATTATTTTTGAGTGATATTATGAATCAGATAAATCATATATTTTTCCAGCATGTGGAAAAGAGTCTTCAGAGAGAAAAGAAAGAAGCAGGGTATAGTAGTTTTGTATGCTGCCTCAACAAAGTACCACAAACTGGGTGCTTAACCAAGCAGAAATTTATCTCTTACCATTCTGGAGGATAGAAGTTCAAAATCAAGGTTTTGGCAAGGTTGTGCTCTTTCAAAAGTATTAGAGAAAAATCTGTTCCATTCTCTGAGCTTCTTGTCACTGGAAATCCTTGGTATTTCTTGGCGTGTTGCTGCATAGTTCCCTCTCTGCCTCTGTTGTCACATGGTCTTCTGCCTATGTGTGTCTCTGTGTCTTCACATGGCATTCTCCCTCCTTTCTCTGTTTTCTCTTCTTAAAAGGGCACCAGTCTGTTTGGGTTAGAGTATGCTCTAACCTATGAGCTCATCTTACATAGATTACCTTAGCAAATAGCCTATTTCCAAGTAAGATCATGTTCCCAGGTACTAGGGGTAGATTTCAGTGTATCCTTTTGAGGGGTTATACACCAACCCACAACACAGAAAGACTGTAAAGAGACTATTGAACTAATCCAAGGGAAATATAGTGGTGGTTTGGATCAGAGGTAAACAGTGGAGGTTGTGAGAAGTTGTTAGAAATTGAATATATTTTGAAGATGGAGTAAATAGGATTTGCTGGGGGATTAAACATGGGATGTGAGGAAAAGAGAGGCATTAAAGACGACTCCAAGATCTTTTGCCTGAGTAACTAGAAGAATGGGGCTAAGGGATATTGCAGAAGGAGCTAGTTTAGGGTAGAACTAAAAAGTTCAGTTTTGGATGTGATATGTTGAGGATGCTTGTCAGACATTCAAGTGGAAATGTCCAATAGACAACTTGGAGTCTGAAGGTCAGCAGAGAAGCCCTGGTTGGAGATAGAAACTTATGAGTCAACAGGATAAAAATGGTATTTAAAGCCATGAGTCTCTGTGAGATCACCCAGGGAATGAGTGTAGATAGAAAAGAGAAGAACTCTGAAGATGGATCCCTAGGGCCCTCCCAGGCTTAGGTTTGAAGATGAGGAGAACAGATAAGAGAGAAAAAGTCAATTCAGTAAGAATTGATCATCCCTTTAGGAAATGTTTCCATATAGGAGAACAGAGTAATAAGATGATTGTTGAATTACAATATAATAGATTTTTTTAAGATGGGAGAAATAACAGTATGTACATATTCTTATCATTGTAGAAAGAAAAATATGATTATGTAGGAAAGAAAGGAGACATAAATTTACTCTACATAAAACCACGTGTAAAATACACGTGTTTGAACAGTGAAACAGGATCAGGAAAGATGTTCAGAATGGCTTTCTCTGGGTTAAGAGATTTCTAGTGATTTTTACCCCTTGCACTTTTCTGTGCTGCTTTTAATTTTAGAAAGCATATTAACAATAACAATGAGGTTTTCTTTTGTTTTGTTTTAGAAGGTAGAACCCAGGGGCCTCAACACATGCCAAGGCAACTGCTTTACCACTAAGCGGCACCCCAGCCCCCTTTTAATTTTTTATCTTGAGACAAGGTTTCTCAAATTTGCCCAGGCTGCCTCTGGCCTCGAACTCGCTATCCTCCTACCTCAGCCTCCCATGACACTTAAATTACAGGCATGCACCACAATGCCTGGCTAAGATTGCCATTTTAATAACCTCAGAATTAGTGATACTCAATGAGTGTGGGGGGGAAAAAAAGTTCCTGCAGCATTTGATACTGCAGGCCACAGGGAAGAAACCAGTAGGTAAAAAGATACAGAAAATCCAGGCATGGAAGCTCAAGTGAAGCCCAAAGAAGGCGGAAAGCACAGGGAGCAACTGGCTCTTGCAAGGTGAGATCTGACATCATTTGAGACCTGGAGGTGGGGATAATGATGATAATCATTAGGGCAAATATGGTTAGTAGATGGTTGGGAGCAAAGCTAAGGAAGTTTACATGTCAGCTCTCTTTCCTCTCTAAAGGAGACATGCTAATCTATTGCTTGGAGAAATGGGAGCAGAGTTGGGTAGAAAATGTGGGACAAGTCCTGAGAGCACCTTGAGATTGGAAAATATTCATTTGTAGTAGAATCACCTGAGCAGCCTGGAGCAGGAATTTAGGGAAAGAATAGATGGACTGATACAAGGTTAGGAATTTCATAAATTGCTTCAGGACAAGGAGAAAAAGACATTGCGATATAATAAAACATTATGAAATAGTAACAATTGAGGTTTATTGTATTTATATGCATTATTCAATTTATTCCCCATAGTCATGGAGGACAAAAAAGATATTAGGATAAAATATAGCAAATGACAAGAATTTTAAAAAATATTATTGTCTCTGCTGTGCAGATGAGAAAACTGAGGCCCACAGGGTATAGTAGATGTTTGTTACGTGTTGGCCATCTGCTTTGGAGCTCCCTTTCTAAATAGTGGGATTCCCCCATCTCTTAAGTCTTGATGGGAGACCGGAGGCAAGACCACAGCTCCTCCTAGGCTTAAAATGAGCATATGTCCATACTTCAGCTCTTTGACGATGATCAGGGGGCCCAGATTTGGCCAAACTGATGCCCTTGCCAGAGATTTTATCTCGTGTGGAATTACTCAAAGATATATCAGTACATATAACATATTAGGAGAGGTCAAAGCAGTGTTAAAAGGCCAGCAGTGAAATTGGCAGTTCCCAAAGTTGACTGCCAAAGGTAGGGTACTACCCTGATCTAATTCTTCCTCTGGCATGATTCTGCTCTGTTCTTGGCTATGAGCCTTTCTTGGCTTCTGCCTTTTTCTTAGATTTGTTTACCTGATTTCACATGGGTACTGTGAGCTACCCAAAGGCGTCCAATAAAATCTATTTCTGTTTAAGATACCCAGAGTCAGATTTTCCCATTTGTAGCCAAGAGCCCTGAATGGGTTATAGAGATTAAGAAATTTGCCCATGGCTTTTGCCAAAGAGATACTCGATAATCAGACACATGGAATGATTTTCTACAGATGCCAGTCAGCCCCTTACACCACCCTGGGGCTTGGCCAAAGGGCTCATAAGCCAAGAGACAGAGGATATGCAGCAGGTTCCCCTCATCAAAACTGTTCTGGTAAGTGCCGATTATTTAACCTGACTGCAGCAGGGGCCAAGGCTGAGTAAAAAGGGGTTCCCTCTGTTTTTGGAGTGGCTGATCTTGGCTTTGGAAGCAAAACTGATAAAAATTAAATGGATGGGATGAGCTGGGTGGAGTGGGTTTAAAACCAAGGGGAATCTCCAGAGCACACCTTATGCTGCTCTGTCCAGGGGTGGACGTTAATTGAATGTGCGTGAGCTCAGCAGCAGCAGGACCACAAAGAGTTCAAATACCTTCAAATGAAGGTTTATCAGGTAAAGAAGCATGACCAGCTAAAGTGCTGGCTGAGGGTAAAAAAGGAGCATGAGGCGGGATCAAAGAAAGTTATAAATTCCAAGTATGGACTTGTGACCACACAGAAAAATAAAGTCTATAAGAGCTACCCCAGTTTTCTGCCTTGCTTTTTTGTGCATAACATAATGAATTCCTTTGTTTACTCATTCCTCTTTCTCTAGCTTTTTTGTCTGTTTGTTTATTTTGTGGTTCTGGGGATGAACCCAGGGCCTCTCACATAGTATGCAAGCACTTTACCACTGAGCTACATTCCCAGCCATCTGGTATTCTGTATTACTGTGTCAGAGGTGGCGAACTTTATAAGTTAGACTTTAGGCTACAGGATATGAAGGTGATACTGTGACTAAGCCTGCAGCTGTACCATTGTGGTGTCTGATCACTTCAGATCCCGGAAGCTAATTAAGCAGGGTCGGGCCTGGTTAGTACTTAGATGGGAGACTGCCTGGGAACACCAGGTGCTGTCGGCTTGGGAGAAGGACCTGGCAACTCACTCCCAAAAATCAATCAGCCATGGAAAACCCTATCAATAGCAGAGAAACATGACAATAGTGTTTCATCTGTTGTACATAGGTTCACTATGAGTTGGACACTGACTCAACAGTACCTAACAACAACAATAACTTTGTGACTAAACTAGAAAAACTAGACTAAACTAGACTAAACTAGAAAAACAAATGGCCACTTGGAGCCGAGAGTTCTTAGGCTTTCCTGAGTTCTTAGACAGCAGCCCACTCCTACAGCCCTTCCAATGAATTTGTAAGCACCTAATTCCCTCTATTCAGCCCTTCTGGCTTAAAATTGCTTGAGTGGTTAAAATTGCTTGAGTAGTTTTCTGTTATCTGTATGTAAGCCCTGACCAAAAAGCAAAATAAACAAAATAACCATGCAAAGAATGAAAATGTATTTTAGAGTTATTTTGTTATTGAATCAAAATGATTAGGGAATAGTAGGTTAGATTATTTGTTTTGGTTACTCAAAAGACCTTTTTGCTTTTTACTCAGGCTATAAAAATTGCTTCAGGCCATTATATATGTAGTTCACTTTGACATGGTTTTGTCTTTTATTAGTCTCACGGATGCCTTGATCAAAGAAGAATCACTATTTCCTGCCAAAGCTTTAAAGTTAGAGAAATAACCTTTCCCAAATTGCAGTTAGCTCCTTGGGGACAGGAACCATGCCTATCTTATTCACTCTTAACTGCACTTAACACAGTAGATGCCAGACAGCAGTATAAATAGGTTCTTTAACACTTTTTTTTCCTCCAGGAATGATAAGCATGAAAATTCTGGGGTCCTTATGGGTCTATTCTTGTCATAGACACATGTCATTAGAATCTGGATTCTCCTTCCACCCTTAAGATGGCTATAAACTTAAGTTAGAGTGACAGACCTGTAAGAAAGGAGAAAAAGATAGACTTTCTTGGAAGTGAAATGTCTAAAGCATCCAGGGAGTAGGGTTCGTGAGCCAAATGGGATCACATTTGCCAGTGGGATCCCAAAGTCCTACTGAATTACATGAGTCTTGGTATTCAGCTGCTAGTATATCCAATAAAAAAAATTCCCAGTATGAAAATGAAAAAGTTAGTCATAGTGGCAGAGGAAGGCCCCGGGTTTGCTCCGCAGCATCAAAAAGGAAATAAAAAAGTAAAAATAAAAGGAGAAGAAAGAAAAAAATTCCTAGTCTCAAGGAATCTTGACTTTAATTTTTAGATTTTTTTCTTAATTATCAAATTAACTATAGAGAATTTAGAATGCACAGAAACATCTAAAGGAGCACAGAAAAAAATAAGCTCCCATCTCATCATCCAAAGGGAAATACTACTAACATTTGGGCATGTTACTTTTGTCTTTTTAAATTAATGTAGAAGCTACCAAAAGCATCTGGCTCGAATGCCAAACAGACTTATGTTCACCTTGACTGTGGGAGAGGGGAGTTCCTTTTCTTTGTCTGATAGATTAATATTAGGCAAACCCAGTTAATGAAGCACAACATGTCCTTTACACCAGCTCACATTTTCCAGCTGTATTGTAAGAGCCAGGGTGTGGGTCAGAGAAGGGAGAGAGGGCCTGAGAAGAATCAGTTAGTTCTGGAGGGGTACGGAGAAGAGTGTGCCTATATCAAAAAGGGAGTATGTCAGTGTTACTGGCAGTATGTAAGGAGTATAGATTTGGTTGTACACTGGGCAGGGTATTTCAAAGATAACTCCTACAGGCTCTTGCTGGTGAATGTCAAGCAGGAAGCAAAGAATGGTGGAGAAGCCACCAACCAATAGACTGCTTACCTCATGCAGAAAAACATTCATTATTTCCTTTTTCTGCTGTCTGTGTATCTCTGAAAGATGGATTCTGATGATAGCCTAAAATTTTTCACTTATTCACTTCTTGAATTCCTGAAATGGACCACAGAGCCCCAGGCAAAGCATGCACTAAAATGGAAATCAGTTTTTCTATTTACAGGTGAATTAGGGGCTTAGGTCTTGCTCAGTGGTATATTCTTGAAAAGCATTGGAACAGATTTTCTGTGGCAATTCCAGTGCTGAGCAAGCAACCAATTCCCAGATTGTCTGGATTAACACTAAATAATTTAGTGACCTATGTTTGTGAATGCTTTCTTTTCATACTCCTTTAGAATGAAACTTGTTGACTCTATATCCAAAAATGTCTCTTGAATCTGCTCATGTCTTCTTGTCTGTACAGTGCCCGCTACTGTCTTCTCTCACTTCAGCTGTGCTACTAGTCTCCTTCTGGCCCTACTCTATTGTCCACACAGCAGTCAGAATGAGCTTTTAAAATACAAATCTGCTTGTACCTTTCTTCTGCTTAAAATCCATTGGTACTTTCCATGGTGTATGTGATAGAATCCAGAATCCTTACCATGGCCATACAGGATCCACTCTTGGTCCTCCCTCTCCTTCACCTTTTTTAACCTTCTAAATTCACTGTGCTTTAGCTTCATTAGTCTTTTTTTTTCCAATCCCTTTAAGGGATCAAGATATTTTCTACCTCAGGACCTTTGCATGGGCTATTTTTCTGCATGTTATTCTCCCCATCTCTTCCCCATCATCCTTCAAACTGTAGATTAAATATCAGACTATCCACAACATAGTTAACTCAGATTCTCCCTATCATATATCACACACCATACATTTCTTTTGTGGCTCCTATTAAAATTTGTGAATATATATTTATTTATGATAGTGTTAAGGTGTGGGTCCCCCATCAGATAGTAGGTTCTGAGAAGGTAAAGATTTTTGCTTCTGCTCTGTAGCCTAGGGTCTGGCACAGTACCTGACACATAGAAAATGCTCAGCATTTCTTGAATGGAAGCATTAACTCATCTAGGTTTAAAGAGTTTTAAATAATAATTACAAAAGAGTAGTTTTCTCATGTCAGTTTTATGCTAGTATGGGATTCATAAGAAACAATAAATATTTGATGCTGGATTGATTAACTAACTTTAGAGTGGTATTCTGGATGGGTAGAAAGGCATCACACACCTAGAGGCAGGTAAGATGAAAGACAGTCAGGGATAATTACAGTCAACCCTTCTGATTGTGGTGAAAGTGAACACGGTCAGGTTAAGGATTAGGTACAAACATTTAGAATTACTTTAATGACAGGGCCACTCAGAAGAAGTCAAAACATATTATAGCTGAGTATTCCTGGGCTGGGGGATGATCAAGCCCCAAACATCATTCTGATTGTCCTCCAGCCTTGCTGAGCTTAGGGAGAAGGGCCTGAAGACATGTGGGCAGTAACACAACATGATGCCAAGCACTGCCTTGCATTCCAAAAACTGAGCAGGGCACGTACATGTGCAGTTCAGGTCACCAGGTGGGAAATGTGAAAATGCAGAATGGCCACAGAGGATCACCTACAACTGAATTGGAGAGGTCACCGGAGCAAACACTAGGTTGCAGTGGTATGGAAGAGACACTAGTACTTTTGGTAAGCATTGTCCCCCCAGTGCTTCTTTGCAGGTTTGTGAACATTTATAGTAGTATATTGACATTGACACCAGTGTGGAAGACAGCACTGTAAGAACCAAAAACAGGAGAGGAGAAGTGCACCTGGAAACGAGTACAAGTTTATGACTCTCCAGGAGCCCTCCTGGGTGCTTTCAGAGACCATCGGAAGGGGTTTGTTAAAGGTTAAGTTGTGTGCCCTAGAAAAATATGCTGGAGACCTAATCTCCAGAACCTCCAAAATGTGACCCTGTTTAGAGATAGGGTCATTGCAGTTGTAATCAAGTTAAGAAGAGATGGTTAGTTATCGGCCTTAGTTCAATATTACTGGTATCCTTAGAAGAACAGGGAGATGTCATGGGAAGACAGAGCCATGGGGAAAAGTGCATGTGACAACAGAGGCAGAGATGAGAATGATTCAGCTGCAGCTGCAAGCCACGGGATGCCAAGGATGGTCAGCCACCACTAGAAAGTAGGAAGAGGCACAGAAGGAATCTCCTCTACGGGTTTCAGAGGGAGCAGGGCCCTGATGACACCTTCGTTTTAGATTTTTAGCTTCCAGAACTGTTAGACAGTAACTTTCTGTTGTTTTAAGCTGTTCAGGTTGTGGTGTGTTATTACAGCAGCCCTGGGAAACTGAGGTGGAATTTGAGATGAGTTTTTCACCATGAATAGGACAGAGTTGGCTGGGGGTTAGCTCAGTTGGTAGAATGCTGCTATGCACTCTCTGAGGACCCAGGTTCAATCCCTAGCACAACAAAAATGGGTGAAGGATGTGGCAATCCACTCCAAAGGCAACCCTGAAATAATCAGCCATTGAAAACCATATGAGGGTTGCTATGAGTCAGAACTGACTTGATGGCACCTACCAACCAAAGGATAGAGGTAGGGAGACATTGGGGCTGAGGATTAAATCAGTTGGTAGAGTGCTACTCTGCACTCTCTGTGGCCCTGGGTTCAGTTCCCAGCACCACAAACATGGGAGAATGATGTAGCAACCCACTTTTGAAACAATCCTAAAACAAGCAGCCATTGAAAAACCTATGAACAACAGAGAAGCATTGACATACTGCGGGCATGGCAGAGGGTCGGGGAGTGTTTTGTTCTGCTATACATAGGGTCGCTATGAGTCAGACCCAACTTGAAAGCACCTACCACCAACAACAAGAGGGAGACATTGTTTTATTGTTGCTGTTTTTAACCCAATTTTCCCATGGATTCTGATGCCAGAGAAACACAGTTTATATATAAAATCATATAAAAATGTTCAACAGCTCAATTTCCATTTGCTGCCTTGAATTTGGTCAATGTACCACTAACTAGTATATTTCATGCAACTTTAAGATCTGCCTGCACCTAATTAAATGAGATAATATATGTAAGGCTCTTAAAACAGTACCTGGCACTGAGTAAACTTTCAATAAATGTTAGATACTGTGATATCTGCCTGCAGCCATAGCCCTGTGGCGTCCCATCCCATCAGATCTCGGAAGCTAAGCAGGGTTGGGCCTGGTTAGTACTCAGATGAGAGACAGCCTGGGAACACCAGGGGCTGTAGGCTTGGGAGAAGGATCTGGCAACCCACTCGCAAAAATCAATCTGCCATTGAAAACCCTATGAATAGCAGAGAAGCACTGACAATATTGTTTCACCTGTTGTACATAGGTCGCTATGAGTTGGATACCGACTCAATGGCACCTAACAACTGTGGTATTGGTAATATTGTCATCTGATTATTCTGATCTTAGAATTCTCAGATGCTCATGTCTTCTGTGCATCAAGAGAAAGACTCACACTTAGGAAATCAAGTGCCACTGAAAATTAAACAGGTTCTTCTACCCTGCCTTGGTTTCTCCAATAAAAGCTTTCTCTCATTAGCTATAATCTGTATTTTAAGTCATGGCTTCTTATGCTTCTACCACTCCCATTTCTCAGCTCACCCAAGCAACTGAGTTGGGAGCATTCCTATCAGTAAGAAAGACAAGGCTTTGGATAAGGAAAAAAAGGAAAAAGAAATTCCTTCAAATCTTACCACTAAACCTACTTGTTGTTGTTAGGTGCTGTCAAGTCAAGTCCAGCTCACAGCTACCCTATGTAAAACAGAATGAAACACTCTCCAACACTGTGCCATGCCTGGCACTATTGTCAGTGCTCCTCTGCTATTCATAGGGTTTTCAATGGTGGATTGATTTTTGGGAGTGGGTTGCCATGTCCTTCTCCCTAGCCTGCAGCACCTGGTGCTCCCAGGCAGTCTCTCATCCAAGAACTAACCAGGCCAACCCTGCTTAGCTTCTGAGATCAGGTGGGACCAGATGCTAGGATGTTATGGCTGTAGACACTAAACCTACTAACTCATATGTATCCACAGTTACCTGTTTTTCTCTCTGTTATTTGGACATAAGCATTACCCGTGCTCCTTTCCAGTCCAGATATTCTTTTTTTCACTCTTCCTTCCTCTTCATTCACAATTTCAATCCCTAAACAAATGTAGTTAGTCCTACCTCATAGATAATCCTGCCAATCAACACACTTTGGTCTATCTCCTTGGCCAGTATACATCTGATGGTGGCACTGTCATGCTTAAACCCTTTCAATGATTTCCTGCTGCTCTACAGATCAAGAAAATCCTTCATGTTTTTACAAGATTACCTGCCCCCCCAGATTGGGTCCCAACATAATTCAAATTCTATCAGCTTTTGTAGCCTTCCCTCTGGACTCAGAAGCTAAGTGACTTGCCCACAGTTATAAGGAACATAGTAACAAACCAGGATTTAAGCCAGGAATACTGGCTGTGCAGTCCACATCACTGTGCCATTCTTGATGTTGGGCTCTGTCCCCAGACCCCTCCCTCAGCCTCAGCTTTCATCCCCACCATGTTTGTTTGGCTGGTTCTCATTAGTTCTTCATGTCTCAGGGCAAACAACCCATCCTCGGGGTCAGAACTGCTGGCTTTGTGCTTCACATCTTCCTGTCCTTTTATTATTATTTAACATCTGTCTTCCCTCATGGACTATAAATTCTGTGGGATCAGGGATGTGTCTGCTTTAATTCACAGCCACCCCCTCACTACTTACTCTATCCTATGCCTGATATACAGTAGGTGCTCAGTATGTATTTATTGACTAAATAAAAGAATGGATTATTCCTAATACCTTGAAGAATTTCTGTGTATTTAGAACACATAACATGGGCTTAATAAACATGTACTTGATATTGTGTTCAGGAAATGTCAGGGAGTCCAGTGTGACCCGTGTCAAGGGTTCAAAGAGAATTTTTGGCAAATGATTCAAGTTTGTATAGAAAGCTAAAAAATGAGAGAGTTGCGTGGTGGAAGGGATTATCAGCAGTATGTAATCTTGCAAAAGCACGTATTAGTGTTTCCAAATCCCTCCTTCCCAGCCCAAGATGGTTTTAAATTTTTCTTTAACCACACCATTCAACTGTGTTATAGCAGACTTCAGCAACGTGTAATTGATGTACTCAGGGGACCTTGGCATGCACTAATGACCTAGGTAGAAACAAAGATCAATTGTGGTGTACTCCTTGTAACACAAACAGCTACCTCCTCCCTACTCAAAAAAGGTCTGGCTATCAAAAAATCTAATCTCTATGAGCACAATTGAAGATTTCCTATTCCTATCTGCTTTGGAAAAAGTAAATAATTTATTATCCTCAAAGGGCTTCCTGGATACTGGGTTAATCCCTTTAAAAGGATACATCTGGACACCCTAACTTCATTACAATTGTAGACTTGAATGCTACCAGGTATATTTTTTTCTTCTCCAAACTGAGTGGAGCCAGGGAGTCTAGAGACAGCAGTCAGCAAGCCAGGTTCAAACCATTGTGTCTTTGAGGCCACATTTTGGCAGCCACAGCAACAGCACACTCAGCCTTCAAGGAACATAAACTTGTCCCCTTTGAGTGACCCTCTACAGAAAAATCTGAGAGAACAAAGCTGACCCACCACCTGCACAAACATTCAAATACCTGGGCTGCCATGAGGGTCTTGGAGGAGAGATTTGGTAAAACAGTAATTGCCAACATACCAAGTTAAGCTGCTGCACCCTACACGTGGCAGAACCACAGAAGATTTACATTATCTATCAGAAACCTCCAGCGTTACAAAGCTGCTTTATTCCAACCTATTTTGTAAAATCACATCCCTACCAACTAAAGGGTAGTGATTGTGTAGGATTCTTGTCACAGGAGCAGTGTCTTTGGTGCTATTTTCACACCACAGGACACCATCTATCCTTTTACAGAATTCTGATCTCGGGCTTGCTCTTAATTATATTTGCCGTGAAGAACCAGTTAATGAAGGGATATTTTGTAGCCTTCAGCAGAAACCTCAGACTCAGCAACCAAGGAACTGAAAGCCCTGACCTCAAGGCAATCTCCACACCAGCCTCCTGCCTAATGCATATTTCAAAGGTTTCCAGGTTTTAAAGCATGGATTACCTTTGCAAATGAAAAATTGAACAAGCAAAAGCATTTAGTGGCATGTTATTACAGTTCCAATGCTTTTGAAAAGGCTTCTTGGTTTAACCAGAGGCAGAAATTTCAAGTGCACATAAAAATAATTATCCACTGTTTTTTTTCACCTTTTCTGTTTATTTAAAGTATGTTGTTGTTAGGTGCTGTCGAGTCGGTATCCAACTCATATCGACCCTCTGTACAACAGGGGAAACACTATTGTCAGTGCTTCTCTGCTGTTCATAGGATTTTCAATGGCAGATTGATTTTTGGGAGGGGGTTGCCAGGTCCTTCTCCCAAGCCTGCAGCATCTGGTGTTCCCAGGCGGTCTCCCATCCAGGTACTAACCAGGCCCAACTCTGCTTAGCTTCCGAGATCTGATGGGATCGGATGCCACAGGGCTACAGCTGCAGGCATTTAAAGTATAGTATGTATCAATTTCTACCTAAGTTTATTGGGGGTTGGGGTTTAGGTCAGTTGGTAGTGTGCTGCTCTGTGCTCTCCCAGGCCCTGTGTTGGATCCCCAGCACCGCAAAAATGGGAGAAGGACATGGCAATCCACTCCCGAAGCAACCCTGAAACAACCTTTGAAAACGCTATGAGGGTCACTATGAGTTGAACTCAACTCAATGACACCTAATAACAACACAGTAAATGTATAGATGTATAAATGAAGGAATCAATAAATGAATAAACTAGCATGGATATTTACAGAATAAACTAGCATGGACATTTACTAGCATGGACATTTACAGATATGTAAATATCAAAATATCAATATCAATCAATATCAACATCAATATCAATATGGAGGGCAGGCAATAAATATATAGCTGTCAGAAAAAAGTGGAGCATAGGATATTCTTAAATGAGAAAGTTTCATGAGGACTCTACAGATTAAAATATTTTAGATGTAGGATTACAAAAGAAATGAGAAGTCCTACAGTAAGTTTATTTCAATGAGTTGGTAAAACTAGATAATCATGAAAGACAGATGACAGTGAAAAGCTAAACTGCCTAATATAGGAAAAATAAGAGATGGGAATCAGATTATTACATAATGGTATCATTACTCAAACTCATATTTATGAGTGTCTATTCATTTATCATGACATTCTCATATTAATTTCTCCATTATTACTACAATTTTTACCACAGTATGAGTCAAGTGAAAGTACTGGAAAGTGGTGTAAGGCAAAACGTGGCCAATTTGTCCTCTTTGAGCCTTGAAAATGCAATATAATGTCCATGTTCACTACAAAGAGAACAAAACCTTCATTTGTCCTTCCCTTAGAAAGAAGATAACAACCAATTTATCCACGAAACAAAACTTTTCAAGGCTTCTGTTTGTTCAAACCCAATGTCAGGGAAAAGAAAATAAAGGTAAGTTTGTGTCCAAAAATATGGCAAGTTTTTGCTTCATAGAGGTCATATGTTATAATGAATTAGATGTTCAGTAAGTATGGTCCAATTTTATTATAATGTTTTTGTGTGTGTGAACTTGGCCTCTATTGTTTCATCAATAAAACGGGGATAAAAATGCATGCTTACCTATCTGGTAAGAATGCCTATTTACCAAATAATAGTAACATTTATGAAATGTTTGAAACTATAAAAACTTTTTTATTAAATATCTTGCCTATTTGCTTTTTGTTTGCTTGGCTTTTGTTTTGTTTTGAGACAAGGTCTCACTGTATAGCCCAGGCTGGCCAGGAACTCACTATGTGGACGAGGTTGTCCTTGAATTCTTCTGCCTTCAATTCTTCTGCCTCAGCCTCCTGAGTGGGGTTATATGCATGTGCCACCATACCCAACTCACATTTTTTGCACATTGGAATTATGAAGTTCTTATAGGAAAGTATTTTTCTTCTTTGAAGGATGTAATTCCTTTATTATGGGGAAATATAAGCATGTTATAATATATGCAATCCCTTCTACAATCTATGCAATAATAGAAGTGAAGTAATAAAAATACAGGTGCATCTATTTCTAATTCCAGGGCACAGTTTGTTTTCATATTGTCCTCTTTTTCCCCTTTATTAACTCTTTCATCGTATTCTTATAAGCATTTCAATTTCTTCTCTTTTCCTTTAAAGTACTATTTTGATTATCAAATCTTAATTGGAAACCTGAATGAAAAAAATACCATAAAATTTCTTCTTTCCTCCAAAAAAAGTCTGGCTTGGGTTCTGCCAAGAACATCTAGAAGTTGTTAAAAATAGCAGAGTTCTTTATTTGGAGTCAATTGACTTTTACTTCTGTGGACATGTCAAAATGTTAAATAATAAATTGTTATCTCTGAATAGATTCCTCCTTGCCCAAGATACAGTTGGAAAACGATTTAGATGAGTCATTTAGCTGGAATAATTTTCCTTTGGATTACTAGAGTCATTAGGGGAAAATGTACAAAGCCATGTGAGTAATTTTCCATGTATCTAGGGTTTAATATCTCAACTGTTTCCCCTGCTTTCTGCATCACAAGGCAGCTTCTTTAAACATACAGGCACATGCTCCTCTCCACTGCTCCATGCCCCTTCCTCTTTAGCAGCCAAAGGCAGGCTCATCAGCAACGACCAGAGGGTCGGCCAATGCCCCTTGTGCTTGTGTGTCATCATTCTGAGCTAGGACCCAGCAAAAGCCAATGCAGAGTGCCCCCTCCCCACCCCCACTTTCTATCAGTACCCTGACCTTTTAACAACAATAATCACAACAAGAATAACAAAGGTTATTAACAACAATCAAAACACCCCTATGCATTACACAAATGTACAACCTCTGTAGCAATATAGAGCTGAAGCCAAATAGCCACCCCCACATTTGCTCTTGTTAGCTGGGAAAAAAGGGGAATGTTGCTTTGGCTTAAAGTAGGGGGAGGAGGAGGTGGAGGCTAAAGAGGGGCGGGGGAGGAACGCTGTGTTTGGCAGCAGTGTTCCAACTGAGAAAATCATTTCTCACCCTCTGGAAGGAGCAGGTGAACCACAGAAACAGATAGGAGAGTGTTTTGTTCATGACCTCTGCCAGAAATTACAAGGGGATCAGGGCACTCATTAGAACAGGCAATGTCCTGCCTGGAAATCTCAGCATTTTTTTTTTAAGGAGGTTTTTTTTTTTTTTTTATGTGTAGCCAGCATTCCTACCATTTGCCTGTCTTGCTATTATATATTACATGGATGCTCTGCTAGAGAAATTTGATCAATATATTAGATTCCTGGCAGGAAGATGCTATCAGACAATGAATGTATGCCTTGACACAGTTCAATTTCCATCCGTCCAAGAAGGTATTGATTTTTCTCTAACGGAAGTGCACACACACATACTAAGAGTGCTTACAAAGGATGGGAGTCAGGCAGCCACTTATTCAAGAACAGATAGCTCTGTCATTCCCCAAATGCATTCAAAATATCCTCTGGCTTGGCAACTTAATATTTGGATGCTCTATATAAACTCCTCACATCAGGAATAAATCAATGGCTGATGAGCAGCAACAGTATTCCTATGCTTACTCTTTGAATGCTAAGAACTCTATTAGAGTTGAAATTACTTTGTATGAAGTGCTTTCCTGAAGCCACATCTTCCTAACACAACACAGAATGAATACTATATCACTGGATCACAGCCTTCCTGCCTAACACCTGCAGGCAAGTTAACACTTCCTTTACCCCTCTGTTGTTTCTACCATTGTTTCCATCTGTCTTTCTAACTCCGACCATTGTGGTCATCACTCAAGTGGCTCACAGAATATTTCTAGTTCTTCACCTTCTGGACTCAGGCTAGGATTAAAATCCTAATCCCTCTGCGGTTGGGTGGGACTGTGTGACTAGCTCTAACCAATGAGTTGTGAGCACAAGTAATCTGTGTCATTTCCTGGCTGAGTTTCAATTGCCAGGGAGAGAATTTACAGAGGTTTCTTTGCTCTGGCTAAGCAACCAGCAATGGTCAACCCTAAGACCATGATGGACTCTCTGAGAGAGGACCCCAGTAGCAGAACTCCCATGAGGGACCTAAGCAAGTAGTTTAGCATATGGGTACCTGAAAGGAAAATAAGGAAGGGGTGAGGGTATGAGGAGGATCAAGGGTATACAAGACCTATTCTATGAAGGGGCCAACTCCTATAAATCACATATATTCCTCAGCCCTTTCCCTTTCTTACTCTAAAAATGGAGAGGAAGACCCCACTTCTTCCCATAGACCTTACCTATATGTAGGTTTCACTTTCCCTTTCTATAAAGATTTTCTTCAACTTCAGTTGTTGCTAAATTCTATGCACTTCTCAATTAGAGGTGGTTGCAAAGTACATTGTAAAGTAAAAAAGCTTTTGTATTTTTGACCATGTGATTTATCTTTCACTCAAAATTGCCATATATCCATGTATTCAGATACAGTTCCATCTGTGGGTGTGCCTTCCAACCTGGGGGGCTCATTTTCTGGCACTATATCTGACAGTGTTTCTTTGCTATTCATAGGGTTTTTAATGGTTAGTTGTTTTGGGAGGGGTTCACCAGTGCCTACTCGCTAGTCTGTCTTAGTCTGGAAGCACAGCTGAAGCCTGCCCACCATGGGTGGCCCTGCTGGTGTCTGAGATACCGGTGGCATAACTTTCAGCCTCATCACAACACACAAGCCTCCACAATGCAGCAAACTGACAGACGTGTGGAAAAAGACATCATGTTTGGGAGAGTGGAAGGTCAATGAAAAAAAGGAAAACCCTCCACCAGATCGGTTGACACAGTGTCTGCAACAATGGGCTTAAACATAAATAAGATCATGTTCCCGGCACAGAATTGAGAAGTGTTTCGATCTACTGTACATAGGGTTGCTATGAGTCGGACTCAGCAGCACCTAACAACAACAATAATACAAGAAAAATTCTAATTTTTACTCCTAATGATTTTGTGTGTGTGTGTGTGTGGTACTGGGGATTGAACCCAGGGCCTCGCGCTTGCATGCTTTGCAAGTGCTGGACCACTGAGCTGCATCCCCAGCCCATTTTTTTTTACTGTTTTTAACACAGGGTCTCGCTAAGTTACACAGACTGCCCCTGGTCTCAAATTTGCGACCCTCCTGCCTCTGCCTCCCGAGCCACTGGGATTACAGGCGTGCACCACTGCGCGCCTGGCACATTTTGTTATTAAGATAGTATAATCTGAATAGAATAAGTTAAGTAGAATATGTTCTAAATAGATGTTACATGTAGTAATTCTCTGAGTGTGTTTGTATATACCCAACTTTGATATCAATGAATAGGTTTGTTTAAGATATGAGTTATTTCAAAATAGGGAACTCCACAATACATAAATAGATATATCCTTACGACAGTTTTACAAATTTTCATACTACCTAGAACATAATCAGTGCTAAAAAAATTATTAACTAAACTAGTAAAATTGAGTATTTGCAGCCATAGCATCCTGGCATCCGATCCCGCCTGATATCAGAAACTAAGCAAAGTCGACCTGGTTAGTCCTTAGATGGGAGACTGCCTGGGAATACTAGGTGCTGCAGGCTAGGAAGAAGGTCCTGCCAACCCACTCCTGAAACAAGTAGCCGTTGAAAACCCTATGAATAGCACAGAAGCACTGACAATAGTCAGTAGTCAATAGTCAATAGGGTCACTGTGAGTCCAGCCCTACTTGATGGCACCTAACAACAGCAACAACAGTAAAATTCATATATGTGGTAACATTTAAAATAATTGAGGAAAAGTGGATTAAAATAAGTGGTTATTCATGTGGAAAAATTTTTCATTAAGTTCTGACCTCACACTATACCTAAAAATATCTCCTGGATTACAAAGATTAAATATAATAACAATTATAAAAGTATCAGGAAAATGTAGTATACTTTATGCTTTTGAGACTGGAAAATCTATCAAAACAAGGCATGAATCTAGATACTATAAAGTAAAATACTGATATATTAGACCTCATAAAAATGAAGAACTTCAATATGTCAAAGGATGTCATTAACAAAATTAAAAGCCAGAACCAAAAAGAAAAAATACTTTCAAGATATATAGCAAAATGCTAGTGACTAAGAAAAGATAGTCTACAAATCAATGGAAAAATGAGCCTTAGATGTAAGTTGTTATTTAGATGTAAGTTGTTGTAGGAGAAATATATGCAGTTAATAAAAATATGAAAAGATACTTAACCTCAGTTGTAATTAGAGAAATGCAACGTATGGCCACTGGATGCCATTATTACCTATGAAGTAAACAGACAAACAAACAAACAAACAAAAGAACCTTAGAAAGCTTAATAATTTCCAGAATTGGTCATGGTGGGAAGAAATGGGTATTCTTCTTCGTGCTGGCATAACTTTTTTGGAAGGCAATTAACAATATCTTTTAAAATTATAAAATAAATAGTTTGACACAAGAATTCTATTGCACAAAAATATTTATATGTAATATTAGCTTTACTATTATTGAAAATATGCCATATATAAAGCCCCATGTACTGCTTTGTTTATATTAACCAACCATGCATGGTAAATTCTGCTCTTGTCCTATTTTACAGATAAACCAAGGCATAGAGAGGCTAAGCAAGTGGCTTAACAGGACTAGGAAGTAGTAATTCAGTCATGCAGAATGTTCCCTTTACCACTTCATAGGGATATTTATTGCACTATTATTTATAATAGATTAAAAAGATGAATAAAACTAAATGTTCATCAATAGGGGATTTCAGATTATAGACTATTATGCAGTAGTTCAAAAGAATGAGCTCCAAAGAATTGAAAGCATGTAGTCATACAAAAATGTGTAGAATGCTCGATAGTGCATTGCTCAGGATAGCCTAAAGGTGAAATCAACCTAAATGTTCATGATGACTAGATAAAGAAAATGTAGCAAATACATATAATAGGTATTATTCAATTAGAAAAAGAAATAAAGTACTATTATGGATTATAACAGCCTGCAGCCGTACCACTGTGGCATCCGATCACGTCAGATCTCAGAAGCTAAGCAGAGTCGGGCCTGGTTAGTACTTGGAAAGGAGACCGCCTGGGAACACGAGGTGCTGTAGGCTTGGGAGAAGGACCCAGAAACCCACTCCCAAAACCAATCAGCCTTTGAAAACCCTGTGAATAGTACAGAATCAGTAACAATACTGTTTCACCTATTGTACGTAGGATCACTGAGTCAGATACCAACTCAATGGCACCTAACAACAACAACATGGATTATAACACGGTTGAACCTTGGAAACATAATGCTAAGTCAAAGAAGGCAGACATAAAAAGCCACATATTGCACGATTCCACTTATATGAAATGTCCAGAATTACCAAATCCAGAGAGACAGCAAATTGTATAGTGGTTGCCAGGAGACTAAAGGGACAGGCCAATTGGGACTAACTGCTTATAGGCACAGGAAGTGATGGTTAATTTTATGTGTCAACTTGACTAAGTTAAGTGATGTCCAGATAGCTAATAAAGGCATTATTTCATATGAGAGGGTATCTCCAGAAGATTAGCATGTTAATCATAGACTGAGTAGAGAGGCTCTGTCATTATTAATGTGGGCAGACTTCATCCAATCCATTGAAGGCCAGATGGAGTGAAAAAACAGCATCAGTGCAAATTCTCACTCTTTCTTTGCATTGTAAATCCACCTTCTCCTCTTTAACATTTGAGGTCCTGGTTTGGAGGTATCAAACTCTGGGATTTACACTAATGATACCTCCTCTGTTCTCTAGTTCTTAGGCCTTTTACCTCAAGACAGAATTATACCAATGGCCTTCCTGTTCTTCCAGTTTATAAATGGCATGTCATGGGACTTCTCATCCTTAGTGATTTTGTGAGCCAATTCCCATAACAAATCCTTTCTTATCTATATCTACGTCTATATATCTATGTATATCTTTATGGATATCCATATCTCTATCTCTATCCATATACATCTATAACCATATCTGTATCTATATTCACCCTATTGGTTCTGTTTTTCTGGAGAAATCTAGTACATTATTTTCTTTCTTTCTTTCTTTCTTTCATTTTTCTGTGCTTCTTTTAGTGTGATGGAAATGTTCTGGAATTAAATAGTGGTGATGGTTGAATAGCATAATGAATATACTAAAGACCATTAAATTGTACACTTTAAAGTGATGAATTTTGCCAGGCACACAACTATAATCCCAGAAACTTGGGAGGTGGAGGCAGGAGGATCTTGAGTTTGAGGCCAGAGGCACCCTGCATGTGAGATCTTGTCTCAAAATAAAAAAAAAAGAATAAGAAAGGGACTAAGAGTGCAATTCAGTGGTAGTGTGCTCACAAAATATGTGTAAGGCCCAGGGTTCAAACTCCTGTAAGGCAAAAAAAAAAAAAATTATGCATTTTATGTTGTGTAAATTATAATTCAATTTTAAAAATAATGGGGTAGGTATCTTTGTACTGATACAGAAAAATGTTAAGTAAAAAAAATCAAGACTCAAAACGATATAGATAGTATGTTTTCACTTATGAGGGAACCAAATATGTGCTTGTAAACACATAGGGGAAAGTCAAAAAGAATGCAGTAGCACATTAACAGAGGCTTCCATTGAAGAGAAAATGTATTTGAGAGGGTGACGTGAAAGGAAGACTCATATTTTGCCTCTATACAATTCTGTTGTGGGAGAAGGACCTGGTAGCCCACTCCTAAAGCAATCCTGAAATGATCAGCCATTGAAAACCCTATGAGGGTCACTATGAGTCAGACCTGACTCAACAGGACCTAACAACAACAAACAAGCAACAACAATTCTGTTGTAAATTTCTTCATAATAAGACTATTTCAGTACTTCCGGTTTAAGATAACAGATTAAAGGCAGCCTTTGTGTGATGTGGTAAAACAAAGGAGTTAGAATAGGAAGGAGTGCACTTTTTTCCAAAGAAAGATGTCTAGAAAAGCAGAGAAATCACAGAGGAGATAGTGAGATGGTTCCAGGTTGCAGAATGGAGCTGAGCAGTGAGAGGGACTGAACTGGACACATCTCTGGCTGTGCTTTCCCATGTGGAAGGGGAAATGGAACACCTTCCTCATGGGAGTCTGAAGAGACAAAGAAAGTCACTAGATATTACTAAATGGAACAATCTATCAAGAAGGTATAACAATTGTAAAACAATTGTAAAAATATGTGCAGCAAACATAGCTGCACCCAATTTCATTCAAAAAACACTACTGGACTTAAAGAAATTAATAGGTCCAGATATAACAATAGTGGGTATTTTCAATACCACACTCTCATCAATAGATAGAACATCCAGACAAAAAAATCAACAAAGAAACTTCAGAGTTAAGCATCATAATAGATCAAAGATACTTAATAGATATCTACAGAATATTCCTTCCAAAAGCTACAGACTACCATTCTTCTTGGCAGCCTATGGAATTTTCTCTAAAATAGATCACATTTTAGGCCGTAAATCAAGTTTTAACAAAAACAGAAAAACTGAAATAATTTCCTATATCTTATCAGACCGTAATGGAATAAAGCTAGAAATGAACAGCAAGAGAAATTACAGAAATTATACAAATACATGGAGAATGAATAATACATGCATAAATGATCAAAGGGTCCTTGAAGAAATCAGAGTACAAATTTAAAAAACTTTTAAAGTCAAATGAAAATGAAAACACAACCTACCAGAACCTTTGGGATAGAGCAAAGACAGTTCTAAGGAGGAAGTTTCTAGCTATGAGTGCTTACATTAAAAAATCAGAATGGGCTCAAACAAGTAACTTAATGATGCATCTCAAGCTCTTAGAAAAAGAAGGAAGGACAAAAAAACTCAAAAGCAGTACATGGAAAGAAATAATAAAGATCAGAGCAGAAATTAATAAAGTGGGGACTAAAACAACATTAAAAAGAACTGATGAAACAAAGAACTGATTCTTTGGGAAGATAAACAAGATTGAAAAACCTTTAGCCAAATTAACCAAAGGAAGGCTTGAGAGAGAAGGCTCAAATGAAGAAAATTAGAGCTGAAAAAAGAAACATTATAACAGATACAAATGAAGTTCAGTAAATCATTAGGTAAAGCTTTGAAAAATTATATTCCAAAAAACTGGAAAACTTAGATGAGATGGATAAATTCCTAGACATATATGACCTGCCAAAATTAAGTCAAGACAATATAAACTTAAACAGACCTATAATGAGCAATGAGATTGAAGCAATGATAGAGTTACCCCAAAAAGAAAACCCCAGGACCAGAAGGATTCACCACTGCATTCTACAAGATCTTTAAAGAAGAATTAGCTCCAGTGCTCCTCAAACTATTCCATAAAATACAAATAGAAGGAACACTATCACACTCATTCTGTGAAGCCAATATAATCCTGACCCCCAAACAGATAAGGATACATCAGAAAAGGAAAATTACAGACCAATTTCCCTGATGAAACTAGATGCAAAAATTCTTAATAAAATACTTACAAATTGACTTCAACAACATATTAAAAAGATAATACACTATGATCACCCTCATGTTTCTGTCAGCTTGTCCCACAGTGAGGGCTTGTGTGTTACTGTGATGCTGAAAGCTATGTCACTGGTATTTCAGATACCAGCAGGGCCACCCATGGTGGACAGGTTTCAGCTGAGCTTCCAGACTAAGACAGACTAGGGAGAAGGACCCTGCAATCCATTCTCAAAACAATTAGCCATTGACAATCCAGTGAATAGCAGACCAGCACTGTCAAATACAGTGCCAGAAAATGAGTCCCTCAGGTTGGAAGGCATTCAAGAAATGACTGGGGAAGAGTTGCCTCCTCAAAGTAGAGTCAACCTTAATGATGGGAATGGAGTACAGCCCCTGTACTCCTTTTGCTGATGTGACATAACTCAAAATGAGAAGAAACAAGAGGGATGCAACATTGGGCTCAAACATAAAAAGATTGTGTGCATGACACAATGTATGGTATTGTTGTACATAGGGTCACTATCAGTCAGATCCAACTCAACAGCATCCAACAAGCAAACAACACACTATGATCAAGTTGGTATCATTCCAGGGATGGTTCAACATATGAAAGATGATAAATATAATACAACATATAAATAGACTCAGAAACAGAAATCACATGATCCTATCAATAGCTGCAGAAAAGGCTTTCAACAAAGTTCAACATCTTTTTATGATAAAAGCCTTGAAGAAACTAGGAATTGAAGAAATATACCTCCACATGATAAAGGCAACATATGAAAAACCTATAGCCAATATCATTCTAAATGGGGAAAACTGAAAGCATTTCTCCTAAAATCAGGAACAAGACAAGAGTGTCCACTGTCTCCATTGCTATTCAACATTGTTGTTGTTAAGTGCCGTCGAGTCAGTATCCGACTCATAGCGACCCTCATGGGGTTTTCAATGGCTGACTGTTTCGGGATTGCCTTGGGAGTGGATTGCCAGGTCCTTCTCCCGTTTTTGCGGTGCTGGGAATTGAACTCGGGTCCTCAGAGACTGCAGCTCAGCGCTCTACCAACTGAGCTAAATCCCAGCCCGCTATTCAACATAATAATTGAATAATTAGCAATGACAAGAGAAAGAAAGAAAAAGGATCCAAATAGAAAAGAAAGAAGTCAAAATATCCCTATTTGCAGATGATATGATCCTATACTTAAAAGACCCGATCAGAAACCTCTTAGAGTTGATAAACACTTTCAGTAAAGTTGTTGTTATTGTTGTTGTTAGGTGCCATCGGGTTGGTGTCTGACTCATAGTGACCCTACATACAACAGGTGAAATAGTACTATTAGTGCTTCTTTGCTATCCATATGGTTTTCAATGGCTGTTTTTTGGGAGTGGGTCGCTGGGTCCTTCTCCCAAGCCAATAGGACCTGGTGTTCCCAGGTGGTCTCCCATCCAAGTACTCACCAGGATCGACCCAACTTAGTTTCCAAGATCTGACAGGATCAGATACCACAATGGTATGGCTGCGGGCTTTCAGTAAAGTAGCAGGATATAAAATCAACATACATAAATCAGTAACTTTTCAGTACACCAATAATGATCAGACAGAGAAAGAAACCAGGAAAATAATCCCATTCACAATAGCTTCCAAACAAATAAAATACCTAGGAATAAGCCTACCCAAGGAGGTGAAAGACATCTATAATGAAAACTTTAAAACATCAAAAAAGAAAGAAAGAAAGAAAGAAAAGAAAGAAAAGAAAAGAAAAGAGAAAAGAAATTGAAGAAGACACCTGAAGGTTCATGAATTGGAAGAATTAACATTGTCAAAATGGCTATATTACCAAAAGCAATCTATGCATTTAATGCAATCCCCAACAAAATCCCAGTGACATTCTTCACAGAAATAGAGAAAATAATCCTAAAATCCGTATGGAAAGTCCTAAATTGTTAAGGTGGTCTTGAGCAGAAAGAACAATGCTGGGGGACATCACAATTCCTGATTTCAAGTTACACTACAAGGCCATAGTAACAAAAACTGCATGGTACTGGCACAAACACAGACATGTAGACCAACTGAACAGAATAGAAGATCCAGAAATAAATCTACGCAGCTATAGCCAGGTGATATTTGACAAAGATGCAAAAAATATAAGTTAGAGAAATGACACTCTCTCCAAGAAATGGTGCTGAGAGAAGTGGATATCCTCATGTAGGAGACTGATACTAGATCCCTCTCTCTCACCTTGTACAAAAATCAGTTCAGTTTAGATCAAAGACCTGAAACTTTGAAACTGCTAGAGGAAAACAGGAAAAACACTTGAAGACATAGACTTAGGCAAGGACTTTCTGAATAGTACTTCAATAGTGTAGGAAACAATAGCAAGGATTGACAAATGGGATTGTATTAAATTAAAAAGCTTTTGTGTGGCAAAGGACACAATGAGCAGTGTGAAGAGACACCCTACAAAACAGGAGGAAATCTTTGCCAGCTATGCTTCAGATAGGGGATTAATATCTAGAATATAGAAAGAGCTCAACAAATGAAACACCAAAATGCAAAGTATCCAATCAAAAGAAGGGCAAAAGAATTGAACAGGCGCTTCTCAAAAGAATAAATACAAAAGGCCTACAATCATACGAAAAAAATGTTCAACATTCTTAGCCATCAGGAAAATGCAAAACAAAACTACATTGAAATACCATTTTACCCCAGTCAGAATGGCTACCATCAACAAAACAAACAACAAATGCTGATGAGGATGCAGCGGGAAAGGAATCCTACTATACTGTTGGTGGGAATGCAGTTTGGTGTAGCCCCTGTGGAAGTCAGTATGGAGGCTCCTCACAATACTAAAAATAGAACTAACATATGACCTGGCTATACCACTCCAGGGTATATCTGAAGGAATATAAATCAATATACTACAGAGATGCCTGCTCATCCGTGTTTGTTGTGGTGTTATTTACAATAGCTGAGATATGGAATCAACCTAGGTGTCCATCAATGGATAAGTGGACATGGAAATTGTGGTATATATACACCATGGACTTTCATTCAGCCATAAAGAAAGACAAAATTATGGCATTGCTGGACATTTTAAGTGAGATAAACCAGATCCAGAAAGATAAACATTACATGTTTTCTGTTATATGTCAACGTTAGACAGATAGATAGATAGATAGATAGATAGATAGATGTATATATTGCATTCTGCTGTACATAGGGTTACTATGAATCGGACTTGACTGCACCTAACTTGACTTGGACTTGACTTGAATATAGATAGATAGATAGATAGATAGATAGATAGATAGAGATAGAGATACGTTGTTAGGTGCAGTCAAGGTGAGTCCGATTCATAGCAACCCTATGTACAGCAGAATGAAATACTCCCCAATTCTGTGCTAGGCACACAATCTTATTTATGTTTAACAGCTGCCTCCTGGCCCATGTACCGATTCCTCATGAGTACAATTAGGTGCTCTGATATTCCTGTTCTTCACAGTGTTATCCATAATTTGTTATGATCTACACCATCAAACGCCTTTGCATAGTTGATAAAACATAGATAGACATCTTTTTTATATTCTCTGCTTTTGGCTAATATCCATCTGACATCAGCAATGATGTCTGTGGTTCCCCACCCTCTTCTGAATAAAGCTTGATTTTCTGGCCATTCTCTGTCTATGTACTGCTGCAGTAGCTTTTGAATGATCTTGAGTAAAATTTTGCTCATGTGTGATATTAACGATTTATATATATACATATATATGTATATATATATGTATGTATACATATACATATATATATATACATATATATATGTATGTGTATATATATATATATATATATATATATATATATATATATGTGGGCTGGGATTTAGCTCAGTTGGTAGAGCGCTGCGCTGCCATCTCTGAGGTCCTGAGTTCAATTCCGAGCACTGCAAAAATGGGAGAAGGACCTGGCAATCCACTCCCAAGGCAATCCCGAAACAGTCAGTCATTGAAAACCCTGTGAGGGTCGCTATGAGTCGGATACCGACTCGACGGCACCTAACAACAACAATAACTATATATATATATATATTCATTATTAAAACATATAGGTCATGAAAGTAGAAGGGTCCATGTAGGAAAATATAACAGACTAAAGAAAAGGAGGAAGGGGCAAGAAGAAAGGGCAATGGGAGAAAAGAACGAAAATATCACATATATTACCTTTATGGCAAAATCTGGAAGTATACATATATAAATAGATATACTCACAAAAAAGACATGCAAGTAGAAGTGGGACTGCTGGTGGGGAGGGAGGAAGTAGGGGAAGGGGTTCATAAGTGGGTAATGGGGGAGGTATACATGAGTAACATACAATCCATTGCATGTAGGGAAATGTCATAAAGAGACCCATTAAATTGTACATTGAAAATTACTAATAAAATAAGATTACCGGCAAAAAATAAATGGATTTGGAACGACATATTAAAAAAAGAATATCTCGCTTTTAAGACAGGCACAGTGGTACATGCCTGTAATCCCAGTGACTTGGGAGGCAGAGACAGGAGAATGGCAAGTCTGAAGCCAAAGGCAGCCTGTGTAACTCAGTGAGACCCTAACTCAAAATAAAATATAAAAAATGGCTGGAGGTGCAACCTAGTGGTACATGGCTTGCAAAGTATGTGAGAGGCTCTGGGTTCAACCCCCAAGTACCATAAAAAAAGAATATATATCACTTTTATAATTTTAAAGGCAAAATTGAAAATAAAAGCGCTGTGTGTGTGTGTGTGTGTGTGTGTGTGTGTGTGTGTGTGTGTGTTTTAGTACTGGGAGTTGAACCCAGGGCCTTGCACCTGCATGCTCTGCAAGTAATGGACCACTGAGCTGCACCCTCAGCCCACTTTTTAACTTTTTGAGACAGGGTCTCACTAAATTACACAGACTGACTCTGGTCTCGAACTTGGGATCCTCATGCCTCCGCCCTCCCAAGCTGCTGGGATTACAGGCATGCGCCACCACACCCAGCTCAAAAGCTTTGTTTTTTAAAAACAAAAATGAAAGCAAAAGCATTTAAACATAAATAGCCAAGTAGGCAAACACAATCTCTGAAAATAAACAATAGTCAAGGTAACAGGATGCAATGGGAAAACCCTAGACCTGTAGCCAGGAAGCAAGACTCCAAGCTCAACTCTGCCTTAACGACATGGATATCTTTGAAAATTCACCTGGCATCTCTGGTCCTCAAGTTCCTTATCTGCTAAACAAGATGACCAATTTGCTCCCGTAAGCCTTTCAACTGGAGGATCTTTGAATTCCATAACCAGCTAAACAAGGTGACCAAATGGTTCCCATAAAGCTTTCAGCTGGAGGATCTTTGGATTCCACAACCGGCCATTCTCCTTCCTTGTTTTGTTGCCAAGGTTACTGGCAGCTCCAGCCTTTCAGATCATATTTTAGACAAGACATCAGATGCAGTCATGAATTTAAACACATTCCACTATTATAACCTTCAGGGAAGAAGATCAGCAACCTCATGGCCCTGACTCTGCTTAATTGTAACTCTTTTTTTTAATATCCATTAGTGGTTAGTTACATGGACCTTATGGCTGAATGGAACAATGAAATAATTCTTGGACAAATAAGATAATTGGCCAGACAGCTTGATATTTTTGCTTCATACATTGAAATCTCATTTCAGAAAACATGTCAATCTGAAATAATTTATTTTCCTTTCCTCATGTACATAACCTCTGAGTTGTTTTTTCATTAGATTCTGCTGGCCCTGAACAAAGACAAAGCTGATGGCGGGCAAGGTGGGAGAAGCAATTGCCCTTGAAATTAAGGGGTGCAAAGGAGGAGGGTGCAATTAAATACTGTACATGAATGAGCAAACATGTACGGGAGGGTGAGGGCCATTTCTGGCCCCTTTTCCATCAGCTTCCCAGCTGGTCTGCCTGGTAGTCAGGCTACTGAGGTGCATGGTGAAGGTGATGAGAATATCTGAAGGGCCCAGAAAAGGATCCTCCAGAATCAGTAGCTCCTTCTCCAACAGCTGAACCAACACCATCCAGGACAGTGTTGGCATCCATGGAAGTGCCAGTGTCCCACTCATCTCCCCCACAGGAAACATTCTAAACACAAGAGGAAGAACCTAGATGTAGCAGCTCAGATCACCTACCTCTGCCTCAGCTCAGATCACCTACTTACTATTTGCATGACCTTGTAAAATCTACCTGTCAAAACTGACTAGGATTGACATGAAGGTTAAACAGGATAACCTCTGCAAAATCCCTATCACTGTGCCAGAGCCACAGTAGGCAATGAAGGAGAAATACACTAGTTTTTCATCTCTGAATTCCTGAAGGACACAGACCTTAGATTTTGCCCAAAGTGAGCTTAAGGATTGCTCTACCAGGGTTTGTTTCTGACAGCAATTGTACAACCAACTGCCTGCCTGCCTGCCTGCCTGCCTGCCTGCCTTCCTTCCTTCCTTCCTTCCTTTTCTCTATCTCTCTTTCTTTCCTCTTTCTTTCTTTCTCTGTTTCTCTCTCTCTCTCTCTCTCTCTCTCTCTCTCTCTTTCTTTCTTTCTTTCCTTTTTTGGTACTTTTAATGCCATCCCACCCCCTTGCTTTTTGAACAAGAGTATCTATGTTTGCATTTTGCACTGGGCACTGCAAATTAGTTAGCCAGCCATGAGGATGCGTCAAAGTAGCTGGTTCCCTTAAAGCCTCTTCCTTGGGGCTTCAGATGTGGAAGAATCTGACTCATTCCTTGAGGGGGAGGCAGGAGGTATGTCACACCACTCATTCTTTCCAAGCCAATCTTCTCGATCAGTAAATCCCCTTCATGCTTTCCTAGAGCACCGCTGGCTGAGGACAGATTCTGGAGGTAGTCTAGTACTATGTTTTAGAAATGTGCTTGCTTGACACTTTTTTTTTTTTTTTTTTTTTTTTGGCCCTTTGCATTTGGAACCCTCAGATTGTGACTAGAAGAATTCCATTTTAATGTCATGTTACTCATCAATGTACAGAAACCCTGGGGTATATCAGGTCCTGAAGGACTTGAACTCTATAGTCTGAATGTACAAGAAAGTTCAGGATGCTCTCTGCATCTGTATGTATACAGAAATATATGCATGAAACTAAGCTCTTTCTTGCCTATGGAAGCTAAGCTCCATAGTGCTTCTTTTATGGGCATATTTTTAATGTGTGATGGAGGCCTTGAGATTCTATTTCCCTCTATACAACCCCCCTTCCTTCTTATTACACTAGATTTGACTTTGTTCTGACATGTGCTAACTTTTACTCCAAATGGTCAATAAGAGATACAGGGAATCTATATAGCTGAGAGGAACTTTGTATATCCATGTAGCAGGGCTGTATTTGCGTCTGGCGCACTTGTAAGCTAATGAGTCTTCTTAGCCTTTTGCTCATAACATTGGCATGTTGACCACTGGTTCAGAGGCTGGATCAACTCAATAAGATGAGTCTCACATGCTTGGGGGCTTTAGGAGGAGGGTTAAGACAAGGTTGTTCTCTGGCAGCTATGCCAGGCCCATCAAGAATCTGAAGACACACAGTAGCGGAAATGTCACTGTTACTTTTGATCCTCTGGCCTGACCAACAGAGTCAGATGTGCTGTGTTCAGTCACCCCAGGAAGGAAATGGGAAACTGATAGGTGAGTAGCTGTGTATCTGGGACAGCATGCAATGCACAGCAAAGTGAAGCTGCAGAGTGCACAGGGCCTCGGCTGCAAGGGACTTTTGGCTCTGGAAAGCCACTGGAGCTATCATTCTCAGGAGGGTAGATGGACAGGCAAGGAAAGGAAGTGGATGGCATCCTTCCCTGCAGAGTGAACATGGTATTTCTTGGTGGTGGAGGTAGAGTTCCCTGAATAGGGCACCCCTATATACAGTGGTATGGGAGCAGGACCTGGCAATCCACTCCCAAGGCAATCCCAAAACAGTCAGCCATTGAAAACCCTATGAGGGTTGTTATGAGTAGGATACTGACTCGACGGCACCTAACAATCCAGAAAACAACAGCATCTGTGCCTTCAACCCTTGAGCATTCTCAGCCCATCATAAGGCTTCAGCTAGTCTTCTGGAAAGGACACTCAGAGCAGTGCTGTCCCAGGCAGGTCATGACGTGCTCTTAACCTGTGGGAGCCTGTGAATAGCCCAACCGGTGCTCTCCACTTGGGTCAGTCTCCTTCGCATGAAACACAGCCCACCCAAGAGTACACCATGTTCTGTGTGGCAGAGAGACCAGGAAAGCCACATGCTCAGATTCCACTCGAAAAGGGGCAGCCTGGGTCATGAGGACCATGAGAATTTCCAGTTGTCATAGGAAACAGGCTGGGGCTTCACCGGGGCTCAATCAGGACAGAAGTGGTTATGCAGCAAAGTGAGGAGACTGGCCTTGAGCAAGTAGAATGGTCATGCCTCCTCATGATCTACTCGTCTCTTAAATTCATGCATGTTGCCGGCAGGACACCTACTTCTTTTCACAGAGTGAAGAGATGAGTGAAAAGACATTAAGACTCTTCCATTTGGAACTTTCCAATGTCCTGAGGACAATGCTTCTGGCCCATGGGCAGAACCAAGGAAGGTCCTGGAACTCTGGCTTAACCACCAGGACTGATGGTCAGCCTGGATCATCAGAGATCATCCTCAAGGGCCAAAGCACTGCAGAAGAAAGCTACACTCCAGTCAGCAGACTCTGTTGCAAGTGCTGAGTCTCTGGTTTATACTGACCTCATGGTATCACACAGTAACTCTGTTCCTTGCTTAGCTTACTTTACCTTTCCCCAGAGTGACCATCCAAACCTCCACAAGCCTTTAACCTCTTGCTCAACCTCCATATCTCTCTTTCTCAAAGGAATCCTCACCTCCTACAAATCTAGCTGCACCTATCCTCATTGTCTTTTCCTTCCCCCTTGTCTCAGAGGGTGAGGTTTCCCTTCCTCTGGTCAATGCCTGCACCTATAAACTAACTCCCTTCCACTGACTCAGGATACAGTGTGATCAATCTTTCCTCTCCTCTTCTACTTGTGATATAATCTAGGGGTCCTTTTCCTGTAGTCTCTCTCAGAGTGAAACCCCTTCTTTGATTTTATCCTTCTCTATCATGTGCCCTGTATGTTGCCTTATGAACCAGTTTGGCTTCAGATCTGGGCAAGAGTTCAGGCTCAAGGTGGGAGGCCCAGATGCTCAAACAGGAAGGGAGCAGGGTAGAGCCTCCGGACATGGACCAAAAGTGAAACTGAAGGCCACGTGTCAGGCAAAATAGAGAACTAAAGAGACAGTAGGTTCTAAGCAAAGAGGGAAAAAATGGATAGGGGTTAAAGGATTTGTAAGTAGGGATAGGAAAATAAAGCCAAAGTTTCAGGAGAATGGGTGGAAGCCCGAGCAGAAAGATTTCTCAAGCTGCTGATGCCTAGAACCAAGGTTCCTGTAGCCTTGCCCATGGGTGGAGAGAGAGCATTAAAAGACGCCAAGCCTGTCTGGACACTTCCTCCTCTGCCAGTCTCCTTAAAAGATTTATCAGTGATCACTGCTCTACTTCCTTAGTTCAAGTTCATTTTAAAACACACAGCAGTCTGAATTCTGCCTCTCCCCACTAACACTTCGTGGGAAAGAATTTCTATGTTAGTCTCTTATGTGAGTGCTCCTGCATGAGTTTCTCTTTCTTCTCAGCTGCTGAGTGTGTATTTTATACCTGCCTGGTTTGTTTCAGGCTCTTCTAACCACACTAACGATCACTGAGCATTGTCTTCTCCTCCTGTGGATTTTAAACCAACAGTTTTGTTGTTAACTTCCAAATCTAGCTCTCTGCTCCCCACCTGTCTCCTAGACATGAGATGCACATCTGAATTCTTTGGCTCTGAGGCCCCTCAAATGTTATTTGCACCTATATTGCTGTGTAAGTGTGTCTTTGTGGGAAATGGAAGAGTGGAAAGAGTTGTAGGACAAGGAGAGAAAAAGTGATGGGTAGTCAGCTGAAAATAAGCTGCCAAGTCAACTTATTTCAAAAAAGCCAGAAGAGAGGATTTTTGAATGATCTTACCATAAAGTAATGGTAGATATTTAAGGTGACAGATATGTTAATTATCCTGGATTGATTTTTACACAATGTATTCATGTCAAAATATCATATTGTGCCCCATAAATATGTACAATTATTATGTGTTGACATGATGGCTTACACCTATCATCCCAGCTACATGGGAGGCAAAGGCAGGAAGATCATGAGTTTGAAGGCAGAAGCAGCCTGTGCAACTTAGCAACACCCTGTTTCAAAATAAAAAATTAAAAAAGGGGCTGAGGGAGCAGCTCAGTGGTAGAGTGCTTGCCTTGCACATGCCAGGCCCTGGGGTCAACCCCCTAGTGCCACAAAAAATTGTAAAAAGTGAAAAAGTATAAAAATGAAAAAAAAAATCAATAACAGAGCTTTCAACTTCTCTCTGAGATGCTTATCCACTCCAAAACAGCTGTGTTAGATAACGAAGTTAAGATATCCTTGAATGTATGTCTGACTTTACCTCTTTCCTAACTATGGGGCCAAGCATAGATGTGGGTCACAGAGTTGCCACTCTGAGTCTCTATCATTAAGAGAACTCACTCTGTAAGTGAGATTCTCTCTTCAACTGGCAAATTCTTTGATTCTACTTATTTGCTTTCCTCTGAAAGAGAATCTGATTGGCCCAGCTAGTCTTTACATGTCAGGTTATACGTAGATGGGTGACCTTGGATCATCTTACAGGTTGTTTTGTTTACGGCTTACAACAACCCTATGCAGAAGTGATAGTTACAATACATTGAATTCAAAAACTGTAGCTAAAGGCCAGGAGAGATGGCATATGCTTCTAATCCCAGTGATTCGGGAGGCTGAGGCAGAGGGACCACCAAATTCGAGGACGGAGGCAATAGGAGTAAATTAGCAAGACCCTGTCTCAAAAAGTAAAAAATGAGCTGAGGGTCCAGCTCAGTGGTACAGCACTTGCAAATATGTGGGAGGCCCTGGGTTCAACTCTCAAGTACTGCCAAACAAAACAAACACCAAAAACTGAAGTTCCAGGGGTTAAGTAATTTATGCAAAATCAAATTGCAAGTACAGTGGGGGAGAGGGACTTGAATCTATGGTCTCTAAAACCTATGTGCTTTTCACTATACTGTACCGAGACAACTCACAAACCACAAGAGAACAGTATTTTAGATCTGATGTAATTAATTGAACTATATATCAATAATGTGCCTTTAGACACCACTCTCAACTGACATATTCTAGCTAAATATTTTTCTAAATTGAGAGTTCAGATTATGTAACCAAAATGCGTTTTCTTCCAAAATAATTCTTGAATTTAAAAAGTCCTCTAAGGAGATTCAAAAAACAAGCTTATTTATTTTTTAATAAGTTTATGATTAATGAGAAACATCTACAGAGAACTCTTTCTCTATGGCATTTGTCCTTTTCCTCTGCCCTGATAAACGCACACGCATGCACACACCCATACATACACACACACACACACACACACACATATAATATTTATTAATATATAACAATGCTGCCTTGTACATCATGTACTGTTCATGCCCTGCTGGTAAATTACTTATGATTGCATTTGGTTAGTTCAACCAGTTTGATTATTGTTATGTTGTTAGGTGCCATTGAGTTGAGTCTGTCGAGTTGGGTCCATCAAATTGACCCTATGTGCAACAGAACAAAACACTACCATACACTATGCTGTGTACATGATCTTTTTATGTTTGAGTCCTGTGTTGCAGCCTTTGTTTCTTCTCATGTTGAGTCATGCCACATCAGCAAGTGGAGATCTCAGGGGCTATACTCCATTCCCATCATTAAGGTCAGCTTTATTTTGAGGAGGCAACTCTTCCCCAGTCATTTCCTGAATGCTTCCAGTTGTGGGGAGGGGGTCACTGATTTGCTGGCACTCTATTTGACAGTGCTTCCCCGATATTCATAGGGTTTTCAATGGCTAATTGTTTCAGGAGTGGGCTGCCAGGTCCTTCTCCCTATCCTGTCTTAGTCTAGAAGCTCAGCTGAAACCTGTACACCATGGGTGGCCCTGCTGGTATCTCAGATACTGGTGGCATAGCTTTCAGCATCATAGCAACACACAGGCCCCCACAACATAATAAACTGACAGACACATGGGGGCAGTTTGATTATAGAATTAAAAAAATCAATTCAGTCCTTCTGAGGAACTTTATTTTTGTATCCTCCTTCCCTTTTGGATTGGAAAAGTAACAGATGCTTATTGTAGAAAAGGCAAACCTTACAGCTGTCTTAAGAAGTAAAAAGCCCCAGCAATCCCACCCTCAGACTAACAACTATTAATAATGCATAATGCATAATAATGCATAGTCTTTCAGATTTTTCTATTTGTACGCTAACACATATTATATTTATACATATTTTATATAAATGGGGTCTGCCATGCATACTCTTTGGCAATTTGTGTTTGTTTTTGACTCAACAGCTTAACCATCTTTGTCAGTACCTATAGAATGATCTCAGCTTTCAGGTAAGTTTTGTCAGAACACACGCATTTCACAGAAATCAAATGCATTTCAAATATTTTGCCAATGCACAACTTTCTTAAAGCAAAGTCTAGATGAGAAAGTGGAGATGTTGCCATCTATTGTACCTCTCACCATTCCTGGGGGGGTGGGAATCAAATTAATAGGTATTTCTACAAAACAGCAAATTGTTGCAACTAACTCGGCCTTTGGAAAACAATTAGGCAATTATATCCATTTTTTGAATTAGCAGGCAATGGACAAGAGCTGAAATGAGGAATGTTTTAGAAAATACCCTCCCATGGAGCTGCCTGTAGGTGGTGGAAGGGAAGGCTCCCAGGCATTTTCAACAGCTTGCCATCACCCAGAAACATGCTTCCCAACACCTCACCACTGATCTGTTACAGCCTCTCATCTAGTGAGAAACATAAGATGGATGACTCAGTATGCTGGGCAATTCATTTACCGGTCCAGGGCTTTCTTCCTGAGCCTGGGTTAATGGGTAGAAAAAGGGATGTGATCCTTAATGAGCAGCAAAGGGCGCTGCTGGAAGGAAGGAAACACAGAGAGACAAAGCATGAGATAGGTTTCTTTTTCCTCCTGGAATCACCAGGTGTCCCTTGAACTCACACACAGTTTCACCAAGAATTGATCCTCCCTGGCAGCAAAGTAAGTTTTTGTTCCTGGTTGTCTTGGAAATGGGAAGTGGCATGTTTGATAGCCCACACTCATAGAAGGTAATATGTCTAGTATCCCTAGGCTTGGAGTATCCACAATGAACTAATGAAGAGACCAAGCCCTCCCTTAATTTTACAAGACACTAAAGAGAATATGTGTTCTCAGATGAGCAACAAAGATCCACATTAGTCCAGAGAGCACCTGAAACTTTACCTGCTGGAACCCAAGTTACAGCCTTCAGAAAGCTGAGCTTGTGATGATCTTTCTCATTGCTTTCCCATTACTTTTATGCTCAACAGGGAATGCTAAAGGCACCTCTATTATTGTTTTCCAAAGTATTTTTCCTCTTTTTATATTATTTCTTTATCCCACGATATATTTTGACATCCAACTATGATCCTTGGTTTGAATCTACCTTTTTCATCAGAGAAGTTTAATAGTGTAAAATATTTAGAAGTTAACTGTCCCCTCTTTTCCCTAAATCTTTCGTTTGCTGTCATTAACCAAATTCTGACAGGCAGATTGCTGGAAGATTCATTTCCCTCTCAATGTAATACTGTGAGAGTAATAAAGTGGGTTTGGAAGGACAAAAGGATACTCGAAATTTCTTAAGCTGTTTGCAAAGCTATCTTAAAATTTTAGTGATCTTATTTGCATTAATAATGTTTGTTAATAATTGTTAGGGTAGCTAAGTATTTCAGTTTGCTCAAGATAGTCCTGGTTTATGACTGTGGTCCCTGTCACTTTCTGTCTCAAAAAGTGTTCTGGTTTGGATGCTAAGTTATATGATCACTCTATTAATCATGTTAGACAGCATTTTGCCTTCACAATGGCAGTAGAGGCATATATATTGAACTGCACATTAACTGCATATTAAATCATGACAGTTTTCTGTCAAAACTTTAAGTGTACATATTATATATCCTGCAAATTTCCCTTCTATGAGTCTACTGTACAGAAATTCTTTTGTTATAAGCAGAAGACAGACACATATAAGAATACTTAGTGAAAACTAGAAAAAATTTAAATGTTTATCAATAGTTGTTGTTGCTAGATGCCATGGAGTCAAGTCTGACTCATAGTGACCCTTTGTACAAAAGAAAACACCACCTGACTCTGTGCCATGCCCAGCATTTTGTCAGTGTTTCTCTGTTATTCATAGGGTTTTTAATGGCTGATGGTTTCAGGGTTGTTTCAGGAGTGGGCTGCCAAATCCTTCTCCCATTTTTTTTGCAGTGTTGAGGATCGAACCCAGGGCCTCAGGGAGTGCAGAGCAGCACTCTATCAACTGAGCTAAACCCCAGCATGACCTTTATAAATAGGAGATTAGTTAAATGCAGTAGAATCCTATGTTGCTATCATCAAAGAAGGTGGTAGATATATATGCGGTGATGATATAGTGAAATGTTCAAGATATTTTTAAATTAAAAAAAAGCAAGTGATGGAAATATACATATATGGCAGCACATGCCACGGCTGGCTCCAGGAAGCCTTTAGTTCCTCCTATAATCTTTCCAGCTCCCATCCCACAAATCATGCCAAATTAAAATCAACCTAAATACTAACTGCTTACTATGAAAATGCAGCTTCTCCCTTAGTCTTTCCATCCTGCCAGATTGCTTCCCCTAAGCCTCTCCGATATAGAAATTCTGGAGATGCCATGATCTACAATGTATCCCGTTGTGTCATATGTATCTTGGAAGAAGATTCACAAAGCTGTTGACTGTGATTACTTCTGGGGAGTGTTATTGCCTTCTGGACTTTTAATCTATAAGCATGTTGTTGTTGTTGTTGTTGTTGTTGTTGTTGTTGTTGTTAGGTGCCATCGAGTCGGTATCCGACTCATAGCGACCCTCATAGGGTTTTCAATGGCAGACTGTTTCGGGATTGCCTTGGGAGTGGATTGCCAGGTCCTTCTCCCATTTTTGCGGTGCTGGGAATTGAACTCTGGACCTCAGAGACTGCAGCGCAGTGCTCTACCAACTGAGCTAAATCAGTTATAATTTTAAAAATTAGCTTTAAAGAAATATATAGCCAATTTGGTACATACAAAAATCTATATTTTAGGAGATTCTAAGGCATCTGGGAACACTTTATATAGAAAAAAAGAATAGAGAGCCAGATCTCTGGCATTTTTCCTACAAATACACTTTGGAGTGGATGTGACATGTTCTGTAATATCTGCCAATTATCCAGCTAATTGAGGAAAGGGATAGTTTAAGGAAATAAAGTTGAAATGTAGCTTTGGGTTTCCAACTCTTTCATGACCATTTTAACCCAATCATTTAAATAAATACATTGTTTCCTCTGAATCTCTTTGGAATTAGATTATAAAACATAAACCAACCACTTTAAAGGCTTGGTTTTCACTTTTATTTCTTTTGTTTCTCTGATGTAGTTCCTAGGACAAATGTAGATTCAAAAAGGCTAACAGTGGAAAAATGATTTGAAGAAGCTTAAGTGTGTGAGATTAACAGGTCAGATTGCACCATTTTTACTTTCATGGGCTACAGGATGTTTCCACTTAATTTTGATTTTGGATTTGAGAAGATGATGACGAAGATGACAACGAAGAAGAAGCAGCAGCAGAAGCAGAAGCAGCAGCAGCAGCAGCTGATATAAAAATATGTAAATCTAGCTGGACATCATGGTGAATGACTGTAATCTCAGCGACTCAGGAGGCAGAGGCAGGAGGATCATGCATTTGAGGCCAGAGGCAGCCGGCGTAACTTAGCAAGTAGCAAGACTCAAAATAGAAAAGGGGGTGGGGTGCAGCTCAGTGGTAGAGCACTTGCCTAGCACGTGCAAGGCCCTCAGTTCAACCTCTCAGTACCACACACACACACACACACACACACACACACACACACCCCTAGAGTTGGATGCCCCTTAGTAGGTAGATAAACTGAAGTCTCTTTCATCTCCCTGTCCTCACTTGCTCCTTACTATTCTCTGCTGACTCACTATCCTTAAACAGGTCACTTCTGTGTTTCCCATTTCTCTCTGCCTCACTGCTTCCCACTCTATGCCCACCTCTACCTCAGTCCTTGCATGAGGAATGAAGCACCTTTTCATCTCTGTTCTCCTAAACACCCTAATAGAACTTAATTTATATTCCATCATTTCCACCAATCCCCATGGCCACTCCTGACTAGATTATGAGTTCCTTCAGGGCAGGGAATGAGTGCTATTCATATTTGAAGCATTAGTGCCTTGCACAGTACGTGGCACATAGTGTTGTTGTTGTTGTTCTTGTTGTTAGGTGCTGCCGAGTCAGTGTCCGACTCATAGCCACCCTACGTAAAACAAGCAACAACAGGTGAAACACTATTGTCAGTGCTTCTCTGCTATTCATAGGGTTTCAATGGAGGATTGATTTTTGGGAGTGGGTTGCTGGGTCCGTCTCCCAAGCCTACAGCACTTGGTGTTCCCAGGCAATCTCCCATCCGAGTACTAACCAGGCCTGACCCTGCTTAGCTTCCAAGATCTGACAGGATCGGATACCACAGGGCTACGGCTACAGGTCGGCACATGGTAAGTACTAATAAATGTTCATTTAATGAATGAAACCTGGAGATGTTTATCTATATCTCCATTCCCATCTCTACTTCATGAAGAAAGAAAACAGCTATAGAAAACCACTAGATCATTGTAAAAAGTCATTGTTGTTGTTATTGTTAGGTGCCATCTCATAACGACCTTCATAGGGTTTTCAATGGCTGACTGTTTCGGGATTGCCTTGGGAGTGGATTGCCAGGTACTTCTCCCATTTTTGCAGTGCTGGGAATTGAACTCGGGACCTCAGAGACTGCAGAGCAGCGCTCTACCAACTGAGCTAAATCCCAGCCCATAATAGGTCCTTAGGAAAGGTATTTCCTTGGACAGGTATACCCTTGCTTTGAGTCAGCTCACTGGCTATAGTTTAGAAGCTGGTGTGCATTTTATCTTCTGTTGCATATTGGTTGGAAGTGCTTTTGGTAACTGCTTCGCTTTGTATTTCCCTATCCTCTTTTTCTGGGAAAACGGAGTCGATCTTTGGAAGTAACGGGGTGAGGCAATGGGTATTCCATGTACACCTATTATTATTTTTTGGCTTAGCTGTGCACAACATTCTGGATAAGCTTGCTTAGGAGACCTAGTGACTCATGTCATTTTCTCTGTTACCAGGGTGATCTGGAGCACTTCAGGCTGGGAGGAATTGGAATTGCACTCTGGCTCTGTAGCTCCAACTGCAGATGAGTCTGGGCACCATCTCGGCATCCATCAACATGACTGAATTAGTTGCTGCTCCATCTGATATTAATAGTGATGGCGCCTGGCTACAGGAAACCTTTCCCGCTTGGCTAAAAGAGGTTGTGACCTACTTGCACATGGATTTAATGGGAACGTGAAAGTTTGCATTTGACTATAGCTGTAACATCACCGAGTAGGAACACAGTAACACAAACTGGGAAGTCTCTTTAAACACCCAGTGAGTATAAAGCTATTTATTATTCAAACATTGTGAATATGTTTAATATGTATTGGCTCCATTTCTAACTTCTAACTGAGATCTACTGGGGAAGTCGGCTGTTGGATGGAGAGGAGGAAAATGGAAGAACATAGGAGGTGCCAGAAAGAAAGTGATTTACAAGCACAAGAATTGGTTACTAAAGAGCACAGATCTGGCATTGCAAAGACTACTGGTGGAGACATGTTGAGGCTGTGCTGAGCACTTGGAGAATGGGGTAAGTGGTAGAGATTGTTTAGAAAAGAATTCTGAAAGAATTAGAGGGGCCCTCCTCTGTGTGTAAAGTCATCCCTTACTGTATTTGTGATCTAGTTTAGTAAAGGCCTGCAGCCATAGCCCTGTGGCATCCGATCCTGTCAGATCTTGGAAGCTAAGCAGGGTCGGTCCTGGTTAGTACTTGGGTGTGAGATTGCCTGGGAACACCAGATGCTGTAGGCTTGAGAGACGGACCCAGCAACCCACTCCCAAAAATCAATCCACCATTGAAAACCCTATGAACAGCAGAGAAGCACTGACAATAGTGTTTCACCTGTTGTACAGAGGGTCACTGAGTTGGATACCAACTTAATGGCACCTAACAACAACAAGTTTAGTAAGACAAAGAATATCAGCAAGGTGATCCAAGATGGAACCTGCAGAAAACACGATGGCAAGATGGGAGAAATTGTGAAGGCTTAATGATTTCCAACACAATGTAGGTTTGTTTGTTTTTCATTTTCCAAAGTGATATACATGCAGAAAACTTAGAAAATGTAAAAAAGCACAAAAGACCCAACAAAACAAAACAAAAACAAAAGCAGAAAAAATTCCACCCCCATCCCCACCCCCCCAGTGATAGTAATTTTTACCATTTTGGGCATGTTTACTTTTGGTCTTTTGTTGATGTTCATATTCATACATGTGCAGACAGACCTTTCTCAGAATGTGAACTATCCCTTACTGGCCATACCATCCTTCAGCCTGGCATAGTAAATCTTGAAATGAGCCAGTAAGCTGCCCATGATCATTGTTCCCTATCTTTCTGCGGTTCTGTACACACCGTCCTTCCCACCCCACCTGACTGCTCGACTGCAGGAGGTTGATCTCATGGAGACTGATCACTATGGACTGACCCAGGGGCCTCTTGTTCATTGGCAGGGTAAATGGTTCAGCTTAAAATAATGACAAGGTTCTGCTTTGTACATTATTTTGCATATATTTTCTTTCTGAGTGTAAGAGGCTTTTAAGTAAGCATGTAAGATGAAACGGAATAGATTGATTAATGTAATCTACAGCCTAACATTCAGGGCATCCCATTTGTGAAACTAAACCATGTAATCACAGCCTGGGGTAAGAAAGTCGACTCTGCACACAGAGAAAAAAGCTGAAATTTGCGAAAGGAGATGTACAGTCACAGCATACGCAAAGGTGCCTGTTTTAGACCTTATTTTCCCATTTTTCATGTTTTATACTTTTTTTTAAAGCAGGCTATTGCTATGTAACCCAGGCTGACCTTGAACTCATGATTGTCCTGCTTTATCCTCTCAAGTGCTGGGATTACATATGCACCACCACACCGAACATTTTTCAGACTTTTGAAGCTGGCTGTTAGAGCTCTGCCTCGCCATCCCTAAAACCACTGCCTACATTTGGTCCTCACCCTTCATGTGGATTACTGAAAAAGCCTCAGACTTTGCCTTCTTACCCCCAGATTTGCTCTCTTCTACTCCCTCCTTACTATTTGCAGTGAAATGAACTTTCTAACATGAATATCTGTCATTTCCTGTTACCTGTCACTGTGTAACAAGCCACACCAAAATTTAGTAGGCTAAAACAACCACCGTTTTATTCTGCCTGCAGATTCCCTGGGTTAGGAATTCAGACAGATCACAGTAGGGTTGGTTTTTCTCTGCCCCATGGTATCTACTGCTCAAGTGACTTGAGTGTCTGGGTACTAAACAGCTGGAATTGGGAGGTGTCCTCCTTAGATGTTCCTCTACTTGGATGTCCTGCTCTCTGGTCTGTAATGTGGAAGAACTGGCCCTGTGGGGACCGACCTACATGTGGCCTTCTAACATTTTGGCCTCAGGGTAGTCACGGTTTTCCCATGGTGGCTCAGTGCTTCTAGTGCTGGTGTCCTTGGAACAAGGTGAAAGCCTCATGGGCTCTTAAGACCTGCCTCAGAAGTCACGAGCTTAAGCCTAACCCAGGTGCAGCAATTTAGGAGGTGGAGGCAGGAGGATCACAAATTCAAGGCCATAGACCAGCTTGCACAATTTAGCAAGACCTGGTCTCAAGATAAAAAATGAACAAGGGACTGAGGGTCGAACTCAGTGGTAGAGCACTTGTGAAGTATGCATGAAGCCCTGGGTTCAAACTTCTAGTAATGCAAAAAAGAAAAAAAAATGTCCTGAGCTCCATTTCTTCTGTATTGCATTGGTCAAAGCAGTCTCAAGTTCTAGGGAAGAGAACAAACTCTCCCCTTGATGGTAAAAATTTTAAAAATGATATAACTGTTTTAGAATGGCCTATTTACTTACCTGTCTAAAGCTATACCACCTTGATGTCTGATTTCATGTGATCTTGGAAGCTAACCAGGATCAGGCCGTGTTAGTCCTTCGGTGGGAGACTGCCTGGGAATACCGGGTGCTATAGGCTTGGGAAAAGGACCTGGCAGCCACTCCCAAAACAATCAGCCATGAAAACCCTATGAATAGCAGAGAAGTACTAACATAGTGCTGGGCATAGCAAAGTGTCAGGGAGTGTTTTGTTTTGTTGTATACAGTATGGCTATGAGTTAGACCCGACTCCAAGCACCTAACAACAATAATAACATCTACCTACCCAGCTAGTTATGTCTTGGGTTTATCTCAGTTGGTAGAGTGCTGCTGTGTGGTCTCTGAGGCCCTGGATTCAATCCCAAGCACCGCAAAGACAAGAGAAGGACCTGGCACTCCACTCCTGAAGCAATCCTAAAACAATCAGCCATTGAAAACCCTATAAGGGTTGCTATGAGTTAGATACGATTCAGTGGCACCTAACAACAACACCACCTAGCTAGTTAGATAGCTATTAAGCACAAAAGACAATTGTGAAGGATACACCCCAAACTATTCAAGTTGAGAGGAAAGAAGGAGACGTTCGTTCTTTAGTCTCTATACTTCCAAAGAGGGAAAGAAAAAAAAAGAGAAAAAACACTGATGGTATTATGGGTGATAGTCCATTTTTTACGTTTTATTTTGAGACACAGTTTCACTAAATTATGCAGGCTGCCTCTGGCCTGGAACTTGGGATCCTTCTGCCTCTGCCTCCTGAGTTGCTGGGATTTGCAGGTAGGCACCACCTCATCCGGATCTTCTCCTATTTTCTAAAGACTTCAAAGATAAATAATACTGTGGTAGGTCCCAAGTTGGCATACTCTAAAAAAGAAGTGCTAGCAATATACCGGGAGTGCAAAGGGATGGTGACATGGGCTTGTCAATATAAGACCATTACTCACCTTTGAACCGTGGAAGACAGGCCTGAAAACTCCTTTGGGAAGTTTAAGAGTCCAAACCAAGTGGTTCTTTATAGGGAATGGCCCTTATGCTTTGATATGTAACCCACTCACCCCTACTTTGCCTGCAGCCTTACCACTGTGGTGTCTGATCCTGTCAGATCTCTGAAGCTAAGCAGGGTTGGGCCTGGTTAGTACTTGGATGGGAGACCGCCTAGGAGCACCAGGTGCTATGGGCTTGGGAGAAGGACCCAGAAACCCACTACCCCCTCCCCCCAAAAAAGCAATCAGCCATTGACAACCCTATGAATAGCAGAGAAGCACTGGCAGTAGTGTTTCACCTGTTGTATGTAGGGTTGCTATGAGTCAGACACCAACTTGATGGCACCTAATACCACCTACAACAACCCCCACTCTGCCACGGCAAGTACCTTCTCACCTTAAGCTAAGTCAGAGAGCATCACAAGAATCATTTGGAGATCTTGACCTGTGTCTCCCAGGGTTTGCAGATCATAAGGCTAGTGACTTATTTTCACCAGAGGAGCGTAAAGGTGAAAGAGTGGAACATATAAAGAGAGAACTCATTGACAGGGAGTTATATGTTCACTGACGGGCAGGCCACAGAAGGAGGAGATCCATTCACAGGCCACGTTAAAAGGGACACCACTCAAGAGAACCACCTTTAAGGAGAAGCACCTTGGCGGAAAGAGCTCTGCAAGGTACAAATGCCACACCACACAACATCTGTGTCGGTCACTAAGTCTGACCATTTCTCCCCTAATCCTTCCTCTAGGACCTGACTAGGGAAAGAGCAGCTGGTGGGTAGAAGGGGAAGAGAGAAAAAGCTGACTGTGCATGCTGCTTCATTCAAGCTCCTAAGCCTAGCTAGAGGGATGAGAGAAGCTTTAAAATGAATGAGGCATTGAAAGTGCAATATTAAACTTAACACAACTTTTACTATATTCAAATAAGAGCATTTTTATGATCAGATGGGATCAGAGAAGTGTAGGATTTCATTCTAGAATGGATTTTTCTAGAGAAGCAGGGTGAAAGATTTTAAAAAGTTATCAATTCCTAGAGTTATAATGTGTCCAGTACATTCAATAAACCTGTTACAGATTTTTGTGCACTTCTGATTTTCCAAATTTTATTCAAAATATATAGTGTTATTATTGAAATGCACATCTAATTGTATCACTTCCATGATTAAAACTTTTTTTTTTTTTTTTTTTGCGGTACTGGGGGTTGAAACCAGGACCTCATGCTTGCATGCTCTGCAAGTGCTGGACCACTGAACTGCACCCTCAGCCCATTTTTTTACTTTTTTAGACAGGATCTCACTAAGTTACACAGACTACCTCTGGTTTTGAACTTGCGATCCTCCTGCCTCTGCCTCCCATGCTGCTGGGCTTATAGGCATGCGCCACCACGCCCGGCTCCATGCTTAAAACTTTTGATACCTTGCTATTATCCTCAGGATCAAAGCTAATATTAAAACCTGGCTTACCAGGTTCATCATGATCTAGGCCCTGTTTACTTCTCCAGCTTCCTCTCCCAGCTTCCTTTAATCATGTATAAACTTCAGTCCAGCCACTTGGACACAAAGGCTCTAAATGCATCATAGTCTCCTGTGTTCCTCAGTTTAGCTTTGGGCTTGGAATATCTGAATATCCTTCACCTTGTCCCTTGCCTGAAGGGCTAACTTCAATCTACCATTGAGCTCAGGCACCACCTTTTAAGATCAACCCTCAATCAGGGAGCCCTTTAGGTAAGAGATTAGACTTTCCAGTTGATATCTCCAGTCCCTCCAAATACCACTGTAAGCTCTCTGCTTCTAATTCCATAAACAAGCCGAAATACAAATGATGGTTATATTATCTTTGATGATCTGGCTGGACATGAGATCAAAAGTATCAAGTACTACCAGGTGCTATGGCACACACCCGTAATCCCAGTGATTTAGAAGGTGGAGGCAGGAGAACTGCAGGTTCAGACGAGGGGTAGCATGCACAATTTAGGGAGATCTTATCTCAAGAAAAAAAATTAAAAAGGGACTGGGAATGTAGACCAGTGGTAGATCAGTTGCTAGCACAAAACCCTGGATCAATCCCCAATATTGAAAAAAGGGGGTGTTAAATTCTTTGTGAGTACCAAAGGAATCTTTGGAAGGAAGAAGACTCCTTCCCCCAGGATTGCTGGAGTGCATCCTCTGCTCAGCTACAGGACTGACCACTAACCTATGCAAACAGTGATGACCTTTACTTGAACTAGACATTAAAATCTGAAAGCCTGTGTCCTTGGTGCAAATTGTTGTTCTGTTCTAATTTGATCTCGATAGCCTTTTAGGTTTCTCACTTGTTGGTCTTTCTGAAATCTGCTCCCTCCTAAGAGAATTTGACTATGCTTGGAATGATAGATATGGATTGATGTGGAACCCATTGACTCTCTTGGATGACAGCAAAAGATATAAAAGCCACATGTGTTGAGAAAGTTGGATCATGCAGAGTTTTGGTGACTGATCATCGCTTAGAAGTTCAAGCCACACTTGTGTCTGCACACACACACACACCCTTTTTTTCATTTCAATCTAATAAAACACATTAATGTTTCTTTGTTGTGCTTTGTTTTATTTGGCAGCAAGCTGTTATTTCCTTATTAAATAGAAGATTGTTACCTAATTAGAATCAGCTGCTGAGTTGCAGGCTTCAGTTCTAACTTGATTTGGATCTGTCTCTTAGTACCCTGTTAAAATAAATAGGCAGTCATGGACTTCCCAGATTGGCAAGAATATAATACTTCAGGTTTATAAAACACTTCAAGGCTTCAAATAGTCTGGAGTTTAAAGATGGATTGTAGTATCTGAATTTCACAAAAGCCTATAAAGTATCATCATAATTTTAAAGTTTTTATAAATGAAGAAAGCAAGAACTAGTAAGATTAGGTGGTTTGTCTAAAATTACAAATTAAATTAATGACAAGTCCAGGACTCAGCTAACCCTACTAACAACACAGCTTTCTCTATCTTGGCTAATACATGTCCATATGATAAGGTCATTAATAACTGACCTTATAGTTACTTGTGGTTAAGACTTCAGAGCAAAATCAACAGTGACCCTGTCTCCTGGATTACTATTTCAGAACTCTTTCAAAAGGCAGCCAGATCCATGTGAAGTGTCTAAAAAAGTAAAAAATTATATCAAGAATTCCCTTAATGTGTTGTTTTTCTTGAAGCCTGCAAAGTTTCTGGTTTAAATCATTCTGTGGATGAATTTAAAAGCATGCCTTGTATTCTTAATGAATAGCCAAAATCCTTTTCTTTCCTTTGGCAGCAGAACTTGGCCAATGACTTATTGGAAAGAGAGTTATATCTCCTTAGAGGGCTCCTTCTAGTATGTCCCCTGGGATAAATTACAGGACAAGTTAGGGAGGATTTTTCATTATGGAAAATTTGACATGAATTCATTTACTCTAGTTATGCATTCTTTTATAAATTTAAAGATCAGACACATTTCCTCTGTATAAATGCAGCAAGCAAATATGGCTTGTTACATGTAATAGCTAGGATTCAAGTCCTTGTTTTGCTAATTTCTAACAATGACCTTGGGCAAGTTACTTAAGCCCCTGAGCCTTAGTTTTCTCGTCTACCAAACTAATAATAATACTCATACAATTTATGAGAATGTCTTGTTGCCTCTTCCCCTAATTTCCATTTGGCAATCCTCTTCCGCTAGTCTCTATGCATTGGTCTGGTTGGGGCCCTATCACCTCAATCCAAGAATACAGAACATGATCCAGGACAGACTCTTCCAAGCCCCTGGCTGTGAGGCCAGGTCAGAGCTGAGCACATAACCGTGTCTAATTAGAATGCATCTGAGCACTCAGGAGGAAGCCAAGTGCTGCTCTCCATTTCCTGCTGAAATAGAGACACTGGAAGACTGTCTGGCTGCAGCAGGTCCCATACCTGCCCCCACAGGGAACCCGAGAACAAAGCCAACACACAAAGGCAGGGGGAAGCCATCCAGGAAATGGAAGGAGACAAGGTTCTGATGACATTGTTTAAGGCCAGTGATATCTGAAGCCAGCCCTATGCTTGGACTTCCCAATTTATTAAGAGCCGATAAATGCGCTTTGCATTTATACCTGTTTGATTTAAATACATTCTACTTAAATGTGAAAATTAAAGAAAATAATGTAAAGTGCTTAGCAAAATACCTGGTAGATAGTAAGTGCTCAATAAAGGTTAGCTTGATTGTGCTTCTGATGGTGTCTAGCTAAGAAAAGAGGCGATTCTATGCCTATTTTGAATATCAAGAAAACATTTCCAGCCAAGCGCTGTGGCACACACTTGTAATGCCAGGGACTCAGGAAGCTGAGGCAGTAGGATCGTATGTTTGAGGCCATAAGCAGCCTGTGCAGCTTAGTGAGACCCTGCTTCAAAATAAAAAATAAAAAGGGGGCTGGGGTGCAGCCCAGTGGTAGAGCACTTGGCTAGCATGTGCAAGAGCCTGGGTTCAATCCCAAGTAATATAGAAAGGAATGAATGAAGGAAGGAAGGAAGGAAGGAAGGGACAGAAAATGAAAACCTTTTCCAGAAATGGTAAAGAGCCAGTCTTAAGTGGTAGATTGAATCCCATGAGGTGTAATATCATAGATTCCAAGAAAGCTTGCCTATCCCTCAAAACATCTCTCTCTCTCCTTGGCTCAGATAGTCCTAGATGTCAAAAATAGGCATTTATCACTTTAAGAGCTTTAAAGAGAAGTTTCTTCTTTTACCACAGCACCTGTGTGAATGAGCTCATCAGCTCCATTCCTGCAGGCAGAGTTTGATGGTGGCCTATAAAAATAGCAGAATCCATTGGGTATCCTGAGAGTCAAAGAGTGATAGTCTCACCCAAAGGAGACTTGGAGACTCCAAGCGTCTCCCTGTAGTTTTGCTCAGGCTGTCCCTGCTAAGCACCTTCAAGAAATTCCAATCTGAGATTTTTAAAGGTATGCAATACTTTTGAATTGAATGAAGGATGCTTGGCTAAAATGGCCTGGCAAATCTTTGTTAAACAAGCACAGTCTGTAATCCAACCCTCCTCCTTGGCCAGATAGCACCAGATCCCGCCTTCAGCTGCAGAAGTTTTAAAGGAAGCAAGCACCACAAGGGTGGTAGCAGTCCAAAGCCAATGATAGCAGCCCAAGGGTATAGGGCCAAGGAAAGGCTGCCATGACAAGAAAATCAAAATGTTCCTCTGGGCTGGTGAGTGTAAGGCAGGTACCTTGATCACCTGAGATGGCTGGAGAGAAAGAATGGAGAAGCTGCCTGAACTGAGTACAGAGTAAATATTTTAAAGTGCTGTCGGAACAAGAACATACTTGCCACTGGGTAAGGCCTTGAGTCATATTTCTACAAAATTAGGCGGAGCTTACTGGAACCCAAAGTGTAAACAACTTCAGATGTCAGATTTAGCCCTACGGGTTTCGATTTCTTCCTTCTTTCCTCTTTGCCTTCCTTCCATCTTTCCTTTTTCTTCCCCCAATTTGTAGCCCTAGTTGTCTACTTTTTAAGCATATATTCCACCCTCAGCCACCCACCAAAGTCTCACTTTGTTGATCCAAGTAGTTTCCACTGAGTCCCATTCAGTGACTACATAAGACATTTCCTGCCTATTAATGTTCACTAGTCAATACCCATCAGGCAGCTGAGTGCCAAAGATTTGTACCACCTGCTTTGCTTATGTGGCTCGGAGCCACTGTTAGCTAGGTCAGACGACAGAGCTCCAGAGGAACTAGAGTGCCCTTTCCTGAGCTGAATGACTTGTGAAAATGGACATTTCAGATGAATTTAGAATCAAAGAGGGCATAAGCTTTTTGTACATTAATTAGGACTATGTAACGGCACCACCTGAAATTATTTTGTATTTGCTTCCCATGCTCCAAGATAAATTGCATTCTACATTTTATCATTTTTTTTTTATCCTTTCCCTCTCTGCTGCTATTGTTGTTGTTAGGTGCTATTGAGTCGGTATCCAACTCATCGCAACCCTATGTACAACAGGTGAAACACTATTGTCAGTGCTTCTCTGCTATTCATAGGGTTTTCAGTGGCAGATTGATTTTTGGGAGTGGGTTGCTGGGTCGTTCTCCCAAGCCTGCAGTATCTAGTGTTCCCAGGCAGTCTCCCATCCAAGTACTAACTAGGCCCAATCCTGCTTAGCTTCCAAGATCTGATGGGATTGGATGTCATAGGGCTATGGCTGCAGATTATATATATATATGTATATATATATATATACATATATATATACATATACATATACACACACATATATATATATGCATATATATATGCATACACACACATGTACACCTGTGGAGGACATCAAGGAAAGAGTTTCATCCCTGGGTTAAAACAAAAATCTATATCAGAAGCAGTTCCTTTTTTCTCCATCTTCCTTTGTGATTTGGATGCTCTTTTGTGAGAAGGTGATATCTACAGTTGAAATAGCCATATTATGACCATAGTGAGAAGCCTAAAGATGAAAGAGGAAGGAAAGAAAATGATGTAGTCTCCAAGAACATCACAGAGTCACAAAACCCACTGTAACTTAAGTAAGGAAATGATAAATGTCCTTCTGATTCAACACACTACGAATTGGGTTTGCAGTCAAATTTGGCAAACTGCTGCCATGCCAACGATGATATTCCTTAGTGTGCCTAGGGAGTTTGGGCCCTATCATGCCGAGAACCAGGAGACATGGAAAGGTTTAGGCCAGGAAAGGAGCTGTCAGACTGGCTGCTGTGTGCAGGGTGGGGTGGCAATGGGAAAGCTAGGCAGAGAGACTGGTTTTGAAGCTACTGAAAATGGTCCAAGAGATTAGGTAGAACCTAAGCAAAGGCAGTAGCAAGATGAAGAGAATTCTGAGGGCTATTTTTAAGTCAAAATAACATAACTTAGTGACTACACAGGTGTGAGAGATGTGGAAGATAAGAGACTCACAGATGGTTCTGGACTTCCGGCTTGGTCGGCAGGAGATCTGGCACAAATTTGAGCTGTGCCACAGCTAGTCAAGTGCTCCTAGGCTAATTTCCTCATTTTAAGAGAGTTTAGTTAAAAATAAGACAGCAGTGATGGGGCAGAATAGAAAGACAGGGAAATTTGAGGGACATGGAGAGGGAAAGAACTTTTACCCCTAGAATCTCCTTTGAGTCCCACCAGCCAAGAGTCAGAAACTTTGATACAACTACCAAGAAGACAGCTGTGAGGACTGCCTGCACGGAGACATTATTTTTGACAGACATTTTAAATAATGAAAATGTTACAATAATGATAATCCATGCTTGGGGTCAAAGTGTATGTGCCCTTTGAGTTTGACCTTGCTTTCCCCTCTAATCCTGTGCTTCTTTGAGATGTGCCCAGGCGACTCTCTGATGACTCTTTTCTTAAACCTATACAATGTACCCTATAATCTCATTTCACTAAAGGGAAGTTCCTCTAATAGAAAAACCCAAGCAAAGGAACTTCTTTTGATCTTATTGGCACCTCCTCAGCCCATGACAGGGGCCTTTCTAGGTCACATTAAGGGTCCAGGTGGACATCACACAGTGCATGCCATAGGTTAAATAAAACTGGAGGGCACATATGCTCATGGCCCTTCTTTTCTTTGTGTTCTTAGGACGCCCACATCCATGTCTTGGACGCTTTCCCCCCGACCTCTGCCCCACCTCTGGATGCTTTCCCCCCCACCTCTGCCCTCCCAGTGCCCCCATGTATTCTACTATTTGTACTGAATAACCTCTATAACTTTGTTTCACTCTTTCTGCCTTGTCCTGAACTTCTTTTCTTCAATGAAGCCAAGGACCGGGCTTAACTTAGTGTAGGTCCCCACTAGGTCCCCACCCCCACCCCGGGCTAGCTGGCCACATGGAGCTGTGTCCCTCTGCTGAACCACCCATGACAGTTAGACTTCATCTCTCCTGACAGCTCCAATTTCCAAGAGCACTATTTTTACTGGGAGGACTAAAAGAGGCCAGAATGTCCACTTTGGACAAAAAAAAAAAAAAAAAAAAATCCTCTTCCTCCACTGAAGCCTTGGATGTATTTGCCCAGAGCTGAGTGGTGGGCACCTTTGAGCTTTGCTTTGCCTTTTCAGCTTAAACTGACCACAGTTTGAGAAAGCTCCATAATGCATAGGCAATGACTAAATTATATGGATTGAACCCTGCAAAACATGGTTTCCACTGCTCAGAGTTATTGATTTGTTTGTTCTTTTGTTTGTTTGTTTGGGGTTTTTACTTTGTTTTGTTTTTTGAGACAGAGTCTTGCTAGGTAGCCCAGACTGACCCCGAATGTGCAATCCTCTTGCCTCTGCCTCGTCCACCTCCATCATGTTGGAATTAATGGACATATGTACCACCTTGTCTGGCTAAGTTATTTTTTATTGAAGTTCTCATAGGTAGCCTTGTCCACATGTCTTTGCATTCACTACTGGGCATGGAGGTCTTTATCACCAGATCTGATAGCTGTGAAGGGGAGACATTTGCACTCAGATAAACCTCCTTTTTTTTTTTTTTTTTTTTTTTCCATGAGGGTAAGAAACAATAGAACAGGTAAAAGAGATATTCTTACCCTGGGGGCGATGATGCAAACAAGGCAGAAAATCCAGAGACTGTTGCCAGGATACTGGCTGCTGGGTGGCGGAGGTCACAGATCCATGGAAAGGATTTCACAAATGACTAATTAGTTTTGTTTTATTTGTCCTTATAGGAAGATTGCCTCAGGTTTACCAAGATTTACCACAGTTGGAATACTTAACCTCTCCCATTCCTATACCACATTTTAAATTAGTTTCTCACATGATCTCACTTGATGGAGGAGGGGTTGAGGAATTCAATGGTCCCGACCCTTTTCCCTGCTCAGGGCAACGCTGAAGGGCCATCCCAGCCCCAGAGCTCCCCAGGGCATCAGTGGAGACCTCAGCTGCAATTGCATCATAATTCAGCATCTCCCTCTGCCAATCATGTTTCACCTACATCCTTAGAGGTGTTCTTTCTGCTAGTGCTCCCCAATACAATTCCTGCAAGTATCAAAGAAAACCCAGGGCTCAACAGTAAAGTGGCAAAACCAGATTTTTATTCGAGAACTATTGTAATGAGCCTAAACCGTGGCTCAAATCTTTAATCCCAGGGATTCAAGGCGGAGGCACAAGGGTTGCAAGTTTGAGGGCACAGGTAGCCTGTGTAATTTAGCAAGACCCTGTCTCAAAATACAAAGTAAAAAAAGGACTAAGGGTGCAGCTCAGTGGTTGAATCCTTGCAACAAGCATGTGTGAAGCCCTGGGTTCAACTTCCTAGTACTGCAAAAAAAAGGGGAGAGGGAGGAAGGAAGGAAGGAAAGGAAGAAAAGAAAGGAAGAAAGGAAGGAAGGAAGGAAGGAAGAAAGATTGCAATGAGGTGGGGGAAGACATCAATATAGAGCTGGGTTCAATCCCGAGTTCAACAGGGACAAATGGACAAATGGGAACATAGCCAAGGAGTAGGTTAGTGGTTCAATGGATGGAAAATTACAAAGATGAAAAACAAGGGGTGAGGGGATTCCATCTAATCAACATGATTGGATTCTGGCTGAAAGCAGACCAGTCATTAGATATCACCTGGGAGATGCCAGGGGAGTGGGGAATTTGATCAGTTATCAAGAGGGATAGATTCTCTCTAAACTGACTTAACAGGATTCTTGCTAAAACTGGGTGACACAGGCCTAACAGAGAAAGACACTGAAGTCCGTAGTCCAAGCTCAGTTGAGGTTTTAGAAGAACCAGCCTAAGTTTTGTCAAGGAGTGAGTCTCTGTCACATGCAAATTTCTGTCTGTCTCCTGGCCTATGGCACCAACACAGAATCATTGGTCAGCTCTGTTTTATTAGGCACACACACGCAAACTTCTATCTATTCTTATTTGTCATCATTTTGGCATATTTTAAGATGCTTTAATTTCAATAAAGAAGAAATCACAATCTCAGAATTTAAAATGCTTTTATGTAAATAAGCTTAATTTAATTAAAAAAAAAAAACTACAATCATTGGCTAGATAAAGATTTCTTAGGATATAAAAAGAATGAGCCATAAAAGAGAAGTTTGAAGCCTGGCACAATGGCGTGTTCCTTTAATCCCAGGGACTCGGGAGGCTGAGGCAGGAGGATCTGAGTTAGAATCCAGAGGCAGCCTGTACAATTTAGTGAGACCTTATCTCAAAATTTAAAAAATGAAAAAAGAGGTTGGATTGCAGTTTGGTGGTAGAGACTTGTCTAGTATGCTCAAGGCCCTAGGTTCAATCCTCTAGTTCTGAAAAAAAATTTTTTGATGAACTGGACTTATCAAAATTTAAAACTCTACTCTCTGAATGCCACTAAAAGACAAGCCACAGATTGTTGTTGTTGTTAGGTGCCTTCAAGTCAGTGTCCAACTCATATCGACCCTATGGACAATAGACAAAATGCTATTGTGCTTCTCTGCTATTCACAGTGTTTTCAATGACTGACTGTTTTTTGGGCATGGGTTGCAGGGTTCTTCTCCCAAGCCTACAGCAGCTGGTGTTCCCAAGTGGTCTCCCATCAAAATACTAACCAGGTCCGACCCTGCTTAGCTTCTGAGATCTGACGGGAACAGATGCCACAGTGGTACAGCTGCTGACAAGCCACAGATTAGGAATGAATACTTGCCAAAAACATATCTAATTAAGGATTTATATCCAGAATATATAAAGCATTATCACCAAGCCAACAGCCCAATTTTTTCTTTCCATTCCTGTGGGTTGAACCCAGGGCCTCGCGCTTGCATGCTTTACAAGTGCTGGACCACTGAGCTGCACCCCCAGCCCTATTTTTTTTTTTTTTTTTTTTTTTTACTTTTTGAGACAGGGTCTCACTAAATTATGCAGACTGCCTCTGGTCTCGAACTTGTGATCCTCCTACCTCCGCCTCCTGAGCCACTGGGATTACAGGTGTGCACCACTGCACCCGGCTCAACAGCCCAATTTTTAGAATGGGAAAAAGAGCCCTTCATCAAAGTTCTCATAAAAAGATGCTCAACATCATTAACTACTAGGGAAATACAAATCAAAACCCCAACAAAATATCACTACATTCAGTAGGATAGCGAAAGAGCACACAGACAAAACCCCAATAATGCCAAGTACTGACAAGGATGTACTGTAACTTGAACTCTCATACATTGCTGATAGGAACACAAAATGGTACAGCAATGTTGAGAAGCTATTGGGCAGTTTTTAAGAAGGTTAAACAGAGGTACCATATGATCTAACAATCCCACTCCTCAGGATCTACCCACCAGATATCCACACAGACCTGTGCACAAATGTTTCCTGCAGCTTATTCAAAATTGTCCAAGCCTCAGCCAGGTGTGGTGGTGCACACCTGTAATCCCAGAGGTTAGGGAGGCAGAGGGAGGAGGAGCTCAAGGCCAGAGGCAGCCTGCATAATTTAGCGAGATCCTGTCTCAAGATAAAAAATAAACAAAAAAAGAGAGGAACTGAGGGTGTGGATCAATGTCAGAGCACTTGTAAAGTATGCACAAGGGCCTGGGTTTAGCCTCCAAGTACTGCAAAAAGAAAAAAAGGTCCAAGTCAGAAAATGGTTTAAATGTCCAACCAAATAATTAATGAAACATACAATAACATGGATAAGTCTCGAAATAATCATGCTAAGTGAAGGAAGTCAAACACAAAAGCCTCCATACAAAAGTTCCATACTGTAAACCAGGTGTGGTGGCGCACGCCTGTAATCCCAGTGGCTCAGGAGGTGGAGGCAGGAAGATTGCAAATTCAAGACCAGAGGCAGTCTGCATAATTTAATGAGACCCTGTCTCAAAAAAGTAAAAAAGTGGGCTGGGGGTGCTGCTCAGTGGTCCAGCACTTGCAAAGCATGCAAGCAGGAGGCCCTGGGTTCAAATCGCAGTACCGCAGTACCAAAAAAAAAAAAAAAAAAAGAAAGAAAGAAAAAGAAAGTTCCATACTGTATGATTCCATTTATATGACATTCTGGGGTAAAAAACTATACGGCTAAAAAATTAGATCAGTGTTTTCCAGTGGCTGGAGGAGGGATGGATTTCAAAGGGGCAAGAAAGAATTTGGGGAGTGATAACAATATATGTTGATCATGGTGGTGTTTATACAACTGTGTACTTTTCACAATACTCAGAACTCTGATCTAAAAAGAGTGAATTTTTCAATATCCCCAGCTATTAGGGAAATGCAAATTAAAACAACTCTGAGATTCCACCTTACTCCAGTAAGAATGGCCAAGATCAATAAAACAAATAACAACAAATGCTGTCGAGGTTGCAGAGAAAAGGGAACACTCTTACACTGCTGCTCGAGCTGTAAATTAGTCCAACCACTTTGGAAATCAATATGGAAGTGTATTTAAAAACTAAAAATAGATCTACCATATGACCAAACTATAACACTATTGAGAATTTACCCAAAGGGAGATGTGTCATCATACCTCAGAGACACCTGCATCTCCATGTTCAATGCAGCACTTTTCATAATAGCAAGGATATTGAACCAACCAAAGTGCCCATCAATAGAAGAATGGATAAAAAAAACTATGGTACATATACACAATGGAATACTACTCAGTAATCAAAATAATGAAATAATGCCATTTGCAGCAAAATGGATGGAATTGGAGAAAATTATGTTCTCACTTATATGTGGGAGCTGAATCAAAATTTTAAGAAGGAAAAAATCCTATGGGGAGGTTGGAACATAATAAAAAAAATTAAAAAAAAAAAAAAGCTAAAGTCAACCTAGAGGAGAAGGGACAATTTGGGGAATCCAAAAGAAGGAGGGAAAGATCTGGCAAAAGGAGGAAATCCTGGGAGAGGAAAAGGGGAGAGGAGGAATAAGGAGGAATGAGGAATGGGGGAGGGGTGACCTCAGGGTGAACAGCCCAACTTTAATAGTCCTGGAAATAATTATAATAACACCAATAATACCAAAGAATGGTAATAATATAGATGGGCTAGAAAATTCGTGTAATAGTACTGACAATGTAAAAAGAAATTTCACTAGAGAAAAAGTTTCGATTGTAAACATAATTGGAACCCAAGGATATATAGAAAAATTTTACCATAAAAAGATAAGCAAATGGAAGAGAAGTCTTTGATGGGAGGAGGGATGGGGGGAGGAAGTGCATAAGAGGGTAAGGGGGAACTTATCTGTGTAATGTACAACAAAATGCATATATGGAAATTTCACAATGAAAAGCATGTCAGAATGAATCACGTTAAGATGTACATTAAAAATTTCCAATAAAAAAAGAGTGAATTTTACAGTAGTAAACTGTACCTCAATAACCTAACTTTAAAAAAAAAAAAAACCTCAATGGATCATCCTTATCTATCTATTTATTTAGGGGCTGGGATTTAGCCCAATTGGTAGAGCACTGCTCTGCAGTCTCTGAGGTCCCAGCACTACAAAAATGGGAGAACGACATGCCAATCCACTCCCGAGGCAATCTCGAAACAATCACCCATTGAAAACCCCTATGAAGGTCACTATGAGTTGAATACAACTTGATGGCACTTAACAACAACAACATTTATTTACTTAGGTTTTGCCACAGATAATTGAAAGCTTCAACATCTGCAAGGGTGGCCTATAGATGAAGAGATTTATTTAGTTATGTATTTATTTATGTGTTTATTTATTTATTTATTTACTTACTTTACATGGTGGTTGAACCCAGGACCTCACATATACTTTGCAAGTCTTCTGCCACTGAGCTGCACCTGTGGCCCATCTTTTATTTTTTATTTTGAGTCAGGCTGCCTCTGGCCTCGACTCACAATCCTCCTGCTTCTGCCTCCTGAGTCGCTGGGATTATAGGCATGTACCACCATGCCCAGCCAAAACAGTTTTAAGGGGAGAGGCCAAAGTTATTGGGGAAGGACCCTACTTTACCCAGAGATCCTGGTAGCAAACAACAGAAACCCTGTTTGAATAATCTGAAGCAAAAAGTGAAGTTTTGGGCTCATATAATTGAAAATACAATATTTAAAAAATAATCTGTGAGTACTCAGTTTTGCTTTTCTTGGCATCATTTGGCCCTCTGTAGCCTTGTTCTTAGGCAGCTCTGTCCATATAAGATAACCAGGCTTACATTGGTCAAATAGCTGGAATCCCAAAGAAAACAAGGCAGTGAACTCTGTCCTCCTATCCACCTGAGAAACACCCTGGCCTTTTTGGGGACATGGGCCCATCTGTGCTAGGAAATGCAAAGTCACATTATTGACAGCCCAAAACACATAGAAAAGGGAAGGTGGAGTTAGAAAAGGAAGATTTAGCTCAGTTGGTAGAGCGCTGCGCTGCAGTCTCTGAGGTCCCGAGTTCAATTCCCAGCACCGCAAAAATGGGAGAAGGGCCTGGCAATCCACTCCCAAGGCAATCCCGAAACAGTCTGCCATTGAAAACTCTCTGAGGGTCGCTATGAGTCGGATACCGACTCGACGGCACCTAACAACAGCAACAACAACCTGAAAGGTACAAAGAGAGACAGCAGATGTTTGTCACAGAGCCACAGATTTGGGAAGGTATGGAACCTAAAAGACAAATCAAGACATCATCCTGCTAGGGGATTCCTTCTATGATGGCTAATTTTTTGTCAGTTTGACTAAGCTAAGGGATGTGCAGATCGCTGATAAAACATTATTTCTGTGTACATCTCTAAGGGTGTTACAGGAAGAGATTAACATTTGGATTGATAGACTGAATAAAGAAGACCCTTCTTCACCAATGTGATTGGACATCATCTATCCACTGAGGGCTAAATAGAACAAAAAGGAAGAGAAAGTGTGACATCTCTCCCCTTCAGCTGAGACATCCATCTTTTGCTCTTGGATATCCGTGCTCTGATTCTTGAGTCTTTGGACTCCAGGACTTAATCCAGTAGTTCCTCGGGTTCTCAGGCCTTAAGACTTGTGTTAAACAACAACGGGTTCTCTAAAATCATGGGACTTCTCAGCCTGTTGTTAGGTGTCGTTGAGTCGGATCCGACTAATAGTGACCCTCATAGGGTTTTCAATGGCTGTTTTGGTATTGCCTTGGGAGTGGATTTCCAGGTCCTTCTCCCATTTTTGCAGTGCTGGGAATTGAACTCGGGACCTCAGAGACTGCAGCACAGCGCCCTACCAACTGAGCTAAATCCCAGCCCCCATATTCACATAGGCCAATTCATTCATTCATATATATATATATATATATATATATATATATATATATATGAGTATATATATATATTATTGGTTATGTTTCTCTGGAGAACTCTAATACAACTTCCTTTGGAACATAGGGAATAAGTTAAAGGAGGATGAAATAGAAAAAGATCTGAGGTTTTGTGGGGGAGGAAAATGTGGTGAGGGCAAATAAGACTATTCATAGTGGTTGGGCCCTATTTTCTCTGTCTAGTAAGAAATACAGTGTTTTTGCTGAGACTAAATGGTAGTGGGTGGGTAGAGGTAGGAGACTTGAAAAAAGTGGGGCAAGGTTTAGAAGGGAGAATTTGAGGAGGAGGAACTCAGGAACAAATAAAAAAGACTGCCAAATGGTTGGAGTTAAAGAAAAACTTCTGCCTGTTGTTCGAGGCACAATTTGAATATGTTATTTGTGAAATTGTACCACAGTGCAGGGTATCTCACACTCTCCCAAGCTTTTTGGCACTTGGGACCACTCCTTATAGCTGTTATGGTGTTTACACAGCACCAAATACCCTGCTGTTGTTGTTAGATGCCATCGAGTGGAGTCTGACTCATAGTGACTCTCATAGAGTTTTCTTGTTTTTTGTTTTGTTTTGTTTTGTTTTGAGACTTGGTCTTGCTAAATTACACAGACTGCCTCTGGTCTCAAACTTACGATCCTCCTGGCTCTGCCTCCTGAGTTGCTGGGTTTACAGGCATGCACCACCATGCCCCACACTCATAGGGTTTTCAATGGCTGATTGTTTATCCGCATTGCTTCGGGAGTGGATTGCCACGACTATCTCCCGTTTTTGCCGTGCTGGGAACCAAACCTGGGTCCTCAGAGAGTGCAGAGCAGCACTCTGCCAACTGAGCTAACCCTAGGCTCCTAAATAACCTGCTAGCCACCTCAATCAGGTTCTGGAGTTTGGACACTGTACAGATAGTGAGTCAAAGTACTGATTACTCAAGGTTCCTGAGTTTTGCAAAGCAAGTAGTAAAAGTTGGGATAGCAGTTTATTCTAAAACATATCAGAATCAATTTAGTTTCTGAGTTAGGTAGCAGAAGTTCTGATAGCGAGTTTGTTAGTGAGGCTACTACAGGGGTGTGTGTGTGTGTGTGTGTGCAAATGTATATATGCCTATTAATTTGCCTGTTGTATTCTACTCTCTTGAAGGCAGACCTCTTGTCTGACTAATCTTCAGGCTTCCCCAGGTCCTAACGTGGTGGTTCTCTCCATGTGCTATGTGCTGTTGAATGAATACATAAAGACTTCCAGCCTTCCCTTGCCCCACTTTTCTTTGTTCCTACTAAACTTTGTTGTTATTGTTGTTAGGTTCCCTCTAGTCAGTCCGACTCATAGCCACCCTACACAGAACAGAACACTCTCTGGCACTGTGTCATGCCCAGAGATATTGTCAGTACTTCTCTGCTATTCATAGGGTTTTCAATGGTGGATTGTTTTGGGAGTGGATTGCCAGGTCCTTCTCCCTAGCTTGCAGCACCTGGTATTTCAGGCGGTCTCCCATCCAAGGACTAACTAGGCCGACCCTGCTTAGCTTCAGAAATCAGGCGGGATCAGATGCCAGGGTGCTATGGCTGCAGACTACTAAACTTTACTGCTCCATTAAGATAATTTTAAGGTGAAACCAAAAGAATAACTAAAGAACTGCTCTGCTTTTCTTTTTCTTTTTCTGTCCCCCCATCAGAGAAAAATGGAGTCAATTTCAGGAGGTGTATTCTGCTGCTTGTATAAAAATGTTCTGGCTTCTAGTCAAATGGACATTGCAGGAGCATATGAAAATGACTTTGTTCTCCGCACAAATGAATTCATTTAAACAGCACACAGATTCAATTTCTTATTACCTTTTGGGAGGGTAGAGCATTAGGGAATGTAAAGGTATCATTATTGTACAAAAACTGATGAATAAGGGATACCTGAGTGGTAAACAACTCCTTGACCCGCCTTAGTGCATTTGAGATAAGGGAGCCCATTGTTTATTGTACCTGAAACCTGTTTCCAATACAAGGATCAAACATACCTTGTTTAAGAAGGAATAATAACAACATGTAACCTTGAATACACACAGCTCTGCTGCTTGTTCTTCATTTATAACTGTATCCTTGGACAAGGCCAATCTCGCCTTGATGCCAACAAAAAAAGATCCAAAGAGTCTGATAATGGCTGAAAAGTCTTTGTTTCTGCATGTTTATGTGTAAATTAGGCTGACATTAACACAGAGTTGGTGTCTAATAAATATTCATTGAAGGAGTGAGTGAGTAAAAAAACAGACTCCACTGGTAAGGATTTATAAAAACATTTTCCCAGGAGGAGGCAAAGAAACAATGTCTCTAGACGCTTATCTTTTGTCAAGACCTAAAATTGTGTTAATAAGATCAGGGATTTGGAGAAAGAAACAAAATATACCTTTGTGAAAACGGACTCAGGGATGGAGGTTAACCAAGTCCAAAGTAAGTGCATCTGTATTTCAAGTCAAAACAGCCATAAATGTTATTTGTCTACCTAGGAACACACAGGAGGCAAAAACATTGCATTTAATTTCTATTTGTATTACTAACTATCTCTGTGGTCTTTGACACGTCATGCCACACTCCTTAGCCTGTTTCCCCATTTGTAAAGTGAATATATCTCAGAGGAGCTTTATGAAAATTAAATACGTGCTATAGTTTAGATCTCAAATGTCTGCCAAAGGCCCGTGTGTTCCCAGCTTGGTGCTGTTGGGAGGTAGTGGAAACTTTAACAGGTGGGGCATAGTAGCAGGTCTTCTACTTATTGGGGGAGTGCCTTCAAAGGGGATAGTAGGACTCCTACCCCTTCCTCTCTCTCTTTTTCATTCCTGGCCATTAGATGAATGGCTTTGCCCTGGCATGTGTGCACACCACAGTGGACCATCACAGGCTCAAAGTAATCGGGATAATCAGTCACAGAATGAACCCTCCAAAACTGTGAGCCAAAATAAACCTTTCCTCTTTTAAGTTGATTATCTCAGGTATTTTGTTACACTATTGGAAAGCTAGCTAACTAACACAACACTACTTATGTGTGGGGTTGAGCCTGGCATATTTACTTACTCCACAAATATTTATGGGTCAGGCAGTGGGGATTCAAAAATAGGAAAGACAAGACCCTGGCCCTTGAGGAGCTTATTGTTGAGTGCATCCCAAGATGATTATGGATAGTGTTTGGGAGAGTAGGAGGGAAAATGTCTAAATTGGATTGGAGAATCCATGAAAACTCCCCGGGGGAAGTAGTGCTCAAGCTGAGATTTGAAGAAGAAGAGTTAGACACACAAAAATGGGAAGGTCATTTCAGACCAAATGGCAGCATGTGTAGAGGACAAGTGACAGGAAGCAGCTGACTCTTTAGGGAACTACAGACAGTTCAGACGGCCAGAGCAAAGGTTGTGTGTGGAACAGAGGCAGCAAATAGGGTGGGAGAGGCAGACTGAGGCCAGATCATGAAGAGACTTGGGTGCTTTCCTTAAAGAGTGGACTTTACCACCCAAGGCATGGCAAGACCAGTGGACACTTGTAAGGAAGGGTAGTCATACATTAGGTTTGTGTGTACAAAGAACACTCTGGGTACAAGATGGGGAGAGATTTGCAGGCAGGTGGTCTGGAAATAGGAGATCCCTGTAGTGACCCAGATTAGAAAGAAGTGAGAGCCTGAGCTAAAGTAACAGGAATGGGGAGAAGGAGATGGATCTGAGAGCCATTTCAAGGGCAGGACTAGCAGAGCAGGAGTAGAGTAGAAGCAGTGAAAGAATAAGACAGTGAAAGAAAAGGAAGAGTCTAAGGTGAGTCCAGGGCTGGGGTTTAGCTCAGTTGGCAGAGCACTGCTCCACACTCTCTGAGGACCAGGGTTCAATCCCTAGCACCGCAAAAATGGGAGAAGGATGTAGCAAACCACTCCCGAAGCAATTTTGAAACAATCAGCCATTGAAAATCCTATGAGGGTCGCTATGAGTTACACCCACTTGAGGATACATTAACAGCAACAACAAGGCAAGTCCCATCCAACTAGGTAGTTGACAGGCATTCATGAGATGAATTTCACAGGAGCAGGGCTGGGCTGGGAGTGGAGTGTGGAAGCACGATACTTCCATTTAGTGAGGGTTCAGTTTTATCACCTGTGAGTCATCTGTGTGGACATGTCCAGGAGATGATTGGGTACATGGATCTGGACCAGAAGTATGGATTGGAAAGAGTGAAGAAGAATGATGGTTGTCCGACAACATTTATTGTCTTTGATTCCTATAGTAAGAGAATTTACACGTTGCCTCTCCCCATATTTTAGCTGAGTACATGGGCATGAGCCTGCAGCCATAGCCCTGTGGCATCTGATCCCATCAGATCTCAACAGCTAAGCAGGTTCGGGCCTGGTTAGTACTTGGATGGGAGACCATCTGGGAACACCAGGTGCTGTAGGCTTGGGAGACGGACCCGGCAACCCACTCCCAAAAATCAATCCGCCATTGAAAACCCTATGAACAGCAGAGAAGCACTGACAATAGTGTTTCACTTATTGTACACAGGGTCGCTCTGAGTCAGATACTGACTCAATGGCACCTAAAAACAACAACATGGGCATGAAAAACTCCATTTCCCAGCTTCATTTGCAACTGGGTATAGTCATATGACTAAGACATCCAGTCTAGACAATAAGACCTGAGTGAAAACATCATGTGAGAACTTCCAAAACCTCATTAAGGTTCAGGCCACGTGTAACCTGAGACATCCCCCCTCCCTTTTTTTTAGCACCTGTCCCATTCTCCCTTTTCCTGTCTGGAAGCCAAGTGCTACCATCTTGGACAATAATGTTAAGATCACTTAAAGAAGAGAGAAGGATGCTGAGTAGGGCTGTTGCTTGGCACTATTCTGGAAGGACTCATTCATGAGGAACATGTCAGTAACACTCCCTGGAGCTGTGTAATGGGTCTCTGACTACATGAACTGTCTACTCAGAATTTTTTTTTTATGAAAAAGAAAAGAATTCAAAATGTCCCTTTTGTTTAAGACTTTAAATTGCCAGTATGCTAGTTTTCTCTCACAGCAAAATCCAATCCTAAATGACATGGACAGTCATCCACCTATGAGAAGGAATTAAAAGCACAGAAAAGGATCTGGTCACCCAGGGACCCTGTGCAGAGGGAGAGGACAGAGGTGAAAACAGAGGCTGGAGGGCAGGACTTTAAGAATCCCTCTTGCATTCCTGCAGCTATTCTGAAAGTTTCCTTTGCCATCTTTTTCTTTTCTTTCCCTCCCTCCCTCTAGAATGAGAATGCCTTCTCTACTCATCCAGCTGTTAAGCTGTCACCATTGTGTCACAGGCCTCCTTCTAACCATAAAGAGTAGTGGTTAGGTGTGGGGTGAAGAAGAAGTAGCAATGATTTAAATGGTTTTATTGAGATGTAATTCACATAACAAAACATACATTTTGTCCATCAAAAGTGCATAATTCAGTGCTTTTCACTGTTGTCATGGGTTATGCAGAAATCACCACAATCTGCTTTTAAAACATTTTTGCAAGAAAAGAAAAAGACATTCAAAGTCCATTAGCACTCGCTGTCATTACATAGCAATGATTTTTTCACTAGCTGGTGCTTTTAAAATCTGAAGTACACTACCTTTACTGTTCTGTAGACTTTCTCTAAGTACTCTTGAATAGAAGTGATAACGAACCATAATAAGATAATGACACTGTTTTCTTTATTCCCTTATTTTTATTTTTATTTTTATCTTTGCAGTACTAGGAAGTTTCGTCCAGGGTCTCGCACGCACTTGGCAAGTGCAGTACCACTGGGCTGCACCCCCAGCCCCTTTCTAAATTTTTTTATTTTGAGACAAGGTCATGCTAAATTACACAGGCTGCCTCTGGCCTCGAACTCACATCTTTCTGCCTCCTTCTCTCAGGTCACTGGGACTACAGACTTAAGCCACTGTGCCCAGCTCATTGTTTTCTTTTTAATTCTTTATTGAGAAATAATTTCAAACTTACAAAAATGTTGCAAGAATGCCACAAGGAACTCCTATATCCCCTTGACCCAGATTCCTCAAATTTTAACCTTTTACCATGTTGGCCTTTCATTCTCTGTACATATTTATATACATTATTTTCCTGAACAACTTGAGAGAAATTTACAGACATAATATTTGATTATCTCTTAAATACTTTCATTTGCAGATCTTAAAAACAAGGTCATTCCCCTCCATAATTAAATATGAACATCTAATTCACAAACAACATTAAAGTTTTGCTATCTATCCCAATAATATTCTTTATGGATCCAAAATTCAATCCAGGATCAGACAATGCATTTGGTTGTCATGTCTCTTTCATCTCCTTTAATTTGGAACAGGCTTTCCTTGTCCTGCACGCCTTTTGACATTTTCAAAGAGTACAGCCAGTTATTGTGTGGACGAGTCCTCAATTTGGGTTTGTCTGATGTTTTCTTGTGATTAGACTGAGGTCACACATTTTTGGCAAGAACACCACAGAGAAATGTTTTGTTCTCAGTGTATCATATCAGGGGGACATGATGTTGATTTGTCCCATTACTGGCGCTGGTAAATTTGGTAACTTAGTTAAAGTGATGTCTGCCAAGCTTTCTACTGAAAAGTTAATTCATAAACATTTTGTACTTACTAATAAGGAATTAATAAGTACAATGTACTATTTCTTATCAAATTTGCACCCACGGATTTTGGAATCCATTGAAGATTCTTGCCTAAATCAATTTTTATCATGGGGAATACCATTTGGTGATTTTCTAATTCCATCATTCTTTCTATATTTATTCATTGGCTTATACTATGAGGTAGTTTTCCCTCTTAAAAAAAAAAAGCCTGCCTGTTTGTTCATATCACTTTGGACTCCCACTTTGTTTATCACAGATAATAATATATTATTCTTAATATCTATTTTGACTTTTAATTGCCCTTAATTGACCCATGGACACCCCTACAAAGTACCTCCTATGTTTTTTTTGAGCTGTCCTTATCATTCTTGAGCACTACCTTACTTTCTGACAAAATAAGGTGCCCTGGAATCCTCTAGTCCCCTACCCCTGGCTACTGTAACAAATTAGCACAAATTTGGTGGCTTAGAAACACAGAAATTTATTCTCAAAACTTTGCAGCCAGGATCACTGGGCTGAAATGTAGGTATTGGTGGGAACACACTCCCTCCAGAGGCTCTAGGGGACAATCTGTTCCTTGACTCTTCCAGCTTAGGGAAACTGCTGGCATTCCTAGACTTGTGGCTAAATTACTCCAACCTCTGCCTCCACAGTCACATGGTCTGTCATCTCCCTCTGTCTCTCTTATTTGGACAGTTGTGATGACACTTAGGACCCACCTAGATAATTTCCTCACCTTAAAACCCTTAACACAATCACATCTCCAGAGAGTTTTCTTTTTTTCCTAAATAAGGTAGTATTTACAGTATCCGAGGGTTAGAATGGGCTAGGATTTAGCCCAGTTGGTAGAGCGCTGCGCTACAGTCTCTGAGGTCCTGCGTTCAATTCCCAGAACCGCAAAACTGGGAGAAGGACCTGGCAATCCACTCCCAAGGCAAGCCCGAAACAGTCAGTCATTGAAAACCCTATGAGGGTCGCTATGAGTTGGATACTGACTCGACAGCACCTAACAACAACAACAAGGGTTAGGATGTGGATGTCTTTGACTGGGCCAGTTTTAAGACTACTACACCCTGGAATCAGCCATGTCTTGAGGGAGCCCTGTTTCCTTTTAATGGCAAAGGCAATTTAGAAGGTGAGATGTGAATGCTAAGTGTGCTCATTGCTACTTTGGTGGCTTTACTTCTTGGCACTCTGCATATAGTGCTGGGAACTTGAATCAATAGATGATGCATATGTACAGCATGTAGGTACATGTTGTTGTTAGGTGCTGTCGAGTCGATATCCAACTCATAGCAATCCTAAGTACAATAGGTGAAACACTATTGTCAGTGCTTCTCTGCTGTTCATAGGGTTTTCAATAGAGGATTGATTTTTGGGAGTGTGTTGCCAGGTCCGTCTCCCAAGCCTACAGCACCTGGTGTTCCCAGATGGTCTCTCATCCAAGTACTAACCAGGCCTGACCCTGCTTAGCTTCCGAGATCTAATGGGATCAGATGCCACAGGGCTACAGCTGCAGGCATGTAGGTACACATATATGTGCTAAGTACATAGGCACATACTATACAAAAATCTATGTTAATTCATCTTTGTTGTTGTTGTTAGGTGCCATTGAGTGGAGTCTGACTCATAGGGACCCTATGTACAGCAGATTGAAACACTTCCCAATTCTGTGCCAGGTACACAATCTTACTCATGTTTAAGCCCATTGTTACAGACACTGTGTCAATCCATCTGGTGGAGGGTTTTCCTTTTTTTCATTGACCTGCCACTCTCCCATCTATTTACATTAAAAACCAGGATTTCACCTGGATACCTTCAATTTTAATTCAGTGCCACAGGGTTTGCTATAGACTTTCTTCTATCTCTATTTGTAACTCAAGTGGTAGACGTCTCCGACAATGAGACTCGACTCCCGGATGTTTTCAATATGTTTACTTATTTGCTGAATTCCCCTGTAACCATTCTCCTGACCATCCCACCTAAATCCACTCAGCCCTGTTGCTGCCAACCACACTGACTGTAGGAATGAATCCCATCAGCCCTAGGGAAGAGGCAGAGCAGACAGTGCAATCTACTGAAAAGAAGCAAAACATGATTTTATTAGAGAAGCAAATTATCTTTGCCTAAGACAAATCTTTCTTCCGTTGAGCTCAAGGCAACTGTTTGTGATCTCACATTTGTTAAGTGCAGAGAAATGTCCTCAAATGAGAGAATTCCTTTTATAATCTAACATCCTCAAGAGCTTCCATCTTAAAGGCTTCAAAATGACAGCAAACGGTTCAGAAGCTCCCTACACAGGACACACAGTCACATTTTACGGCTACATTTTCTCATCCTTTAAAAAAACGTGAATTGCTAGACACACTGAATCTGAAATCGCTAACAGACATAAAATGTTTTCAGTTGGATGAACACCTTTATACCTAGGAGACCCTGGAAGGAACAATTTTAAAATGCACACCAAGACAATAGTTAATTATTTTACCCCTCACCAACTCCCTTTCTGATGTTGCTAATAGGAGGAAGGGTGGAGTTTTGCAGTGTCCTTTAAATTATCCTAGACAAACACTGGATTTCTATTGCTATTATATAATATCATTGTCTGAGCCTTAATGTGTTTTTCATAGAAGGAAATAGAGTCGAGATGGTGGCGTGGCAAGCAGAAGAAAATTAGTGGAGTAAAACGCATTTGTGTGACTCTTCTGGACAAAGTTCTCTTTGCTGTCTGGATAAAAAAACTGTGTGCAGCGGGCAGGGCCGGGGGGAGAGTGAGGATCTCTGTGTTAGCTGTTGCAATCCCTGGGCTGCTTAAGCATTAATAACATTCCAAAAATGCAACAGACTTTGTTTTTGCTGCTATCCCGTATGCCAGGCATCTGGGGTGAGATGAGGAAAATGGAAACCTGAAAGTCTCTGAAACCATGCAGTAATCATAGAAGCTTCTGGTAGCAGGCACTGAGTCTAATTTTCCTACATCCATGACAAAGGCTCAGAAATCAAAGGGGGGAAATTTAAAAAGGAATAAAATGCCTCTGGTTACTACACACCACCGTTTTATGTCTATACATAGAGGAAGAGTCAAGGCAGATTTGCAATAATTAAGCCTTTTGTACAGGGTCCATATATGTGACGTGACCACAAAGCAAAGAGAATTTCTCTAACACCGTCACCGGCCGTTAGGGGTGCTGTTCCCCCTTTGTTGTTGTGTACTGTCAAGTTGTGTCCAACTAATAGAGAACCTCATAGGGTTTCAAATAGCTGATTGTTTTGGGATTGCCTGAGGAATGGATTACCAAGTCCTTCTCCCTTTTTTGCGGTGCTGAGAATCGAACCCAGGACCTCAGAGACTGCAGAGTAGCACTCTACCAACTGAGCTAAATCCCAGTGTGTGTGTGTGTGTGTGTGTGTGTGTGTGTAATTTTGTGCCTTTTTCCAAACTCGGTTTAAGGATTAAACACAGTTTAAAAATTAAGTAGAGTAAAAAATTTATTACAAGAAAAGGCAACATGAGCTAGTTTACCTATTCCTCTTATCCTAAAGAATTTCCTCGTCTGAGTTAAATTGCAAGATGACACTATGGGATGTAGCGTTTAGGCTTGGAGATGGGAAAGGCTGTAGTCTTTAGGCTTAGGGATGGAAACTCAAAGGTCATAAACATTCAGGGCCTAAATGATCATAATCTATTTGTTATTTCCATAACTCTTGTTTGAGAGCCCCTAGAAGACAGGAATTGTTTCCATGCAGCAATCTTTACTGATCTTGTCAGTTAGTTACATACTGTTCACCCTCAACAGCTGAGGGTTATGAGAACATTCCTTGAGTTAAAGCTGTTGGTTTTTCCTCAGTGGGAGATGTTATCAGATTTTAGAGTGAGGGGCTCCTCTCTGTTCCCATGACCCCCAGATTTTCTGTCTTTTATCCTACCTAGGACTGTTAATTTTAATTATAGTCCATAATTTTTGAGAGAAGAACCTGTCAGCCCACTCCCCAAACAATCAGCCATTGAAAACCCTATGAATAGCAGAGAAGCACAGACATGTCCTGGGCATGGCACAGTGTCAGGGAGTGTTTTGTTCTGTTGTACATAGAGTTGCTATGAGTCGGACCCAACTTGACAGCACCTAACAACAACAATAACAATCTTGTTTGGTGAGATTCTTAGGGAAACATTGTTTTTTTGTTGTTTGTTTTGTTTTGTTTTGTCTTTTATGCCAGTAGTTTTCATGGCAACCTTCCTCTTCTGATTGCTGGAATCCTCAGTTGATAAGACTCGACCAGATCCTGGGGTGAAAGCCCTTTCTTTGTCATGCCCGCCCCCACTTCTCTTGTCTTTCTATCTTGCCTCAATACCACACAACATACTTCAACATTCAAAAGAGTGGCATCTACTTCAAAGTGGCCACCTAATAGGTCTATGTGTAATTCTAAGGACAGTGTGCTCCTTCAGAATCTTTTGGAGTTCACTTCAGAGTCACTTAATGAACCGCTAACAATTTTAGGCTCGTGACTATAGCAACAATTTTTCCCTCCACCAAAACTAGAATTACCAATCATTCATTATCCACATTTGAATTCCTTATTTGACTTTAAAAGACTTGAGATTTAAAAAAAAAATCACTCAGAGGTCTTTCAATGCAATTCAAAAGGACACATCACTAGTGATAGCTATGACATTAATAACTACTTATTGGGCTGCCTGGGATGTGCAGACACTTTACATTCATTTTCTTTTGTTTTTCTCATTTTACCAATGAGGAAACTGAGGCTCAAAAAGAGTTTAAACAACTTGGTTAAGGTGGCAACAACTACAAAGTGACAAAACCTGATTTGCAACAGTCACCTGCCTCTAAAATTCATGTTTTTTTTTTTCTGTAACACACTGAGTACCTCATGATTTTTTTTTTTTAGCAATGGCATTAGTCCTAGAAATGTGCTTTAACCCCCCAACAAAGCCATTCCAAGGTACAATGGTTATTTGCTGCATAAATTATTGTTCTATTTGTTTCAAGTCAGCCTCATTATTCATTCATCACATCTCATATTTTAATTTGCAAAGAAAATGTTTACAACTGAAAACGCTAATGGAAAGTTACCCATGAAGCTGGGCATGGTGGCACATGCCTGTAATCCCAGGACTCGGGAGACAGAGGCAGATGGATTGCACATCCTGGGCCAGAGTCAGCCTATGTAACACAGCGAGACCCTGTCTAAAAGTAAAAAGTAAAACAATGGGCTGGGGGTGCAGCTCAGTGGTTGAATGCTGGCAAAAGCACAAATGAGGCCCTACGTTCAACTCCTCAGTGTTGAAAAGAAGAAACATGTTACCCATGAGTGAACACGGTAAATATTAATATTATCACCATTTAGAACAATGATTCTCAGGAAATGGAGCGGCAGGGTAGAAGTCCCAATGGCCACAGGCACACACTCCAAAATCTCGAGAGAGCTGGCTCTGGGGCCTGGTTTGGAAACAAAACAGTGCTGTTGTGTCTCCTGATATTTAATTTATGTTGAATTTCAGAAAATGAAAGGAAGGCATAAGATGTTTAAAAGCTTGTGAAATACAATTTTGCTAACATACAACATATTTTTGCCTTGATATAAGAAAGTGCCTGGTAAAAGTGAGCAGTACCAAGGTCGAAGAAAACATATCCTATAATGCCCATTGTTTAATAATTCAACACAAACCCTCGTTATCATGCCTCCAAAAAATCATTATTGTTCAGAGAGGAGAGCCAGGGAGAGGAGCTGCTGCCTCTGGGCACAGACTGAAGACACAGCATGCAAGGCTGCAGGAGCCGCAGATCCTGAACTTGCTCTTGTCTTAACTGCAACCCTGGCTGTGAGATGCTGCACTCCTGCGCATCTGTTCAATAGACAGTTGTGAATGGAGGGGAGCCTTTCTGAACAGATTGTTAGTTGCTGTGTAAACAGTTGGATGCAAAAAATAGCTCCATTTGCATAGCCTATTGTTTGATTAAGGAATTTGAGGGTGTGGCTTTGCCCCGTAAGGTCAGGGGTGTTGCTTGTTGTCCGAACAAAATGCTACATTTAAAAAGCACCCTACGTTCAGGCACTTTGGTATCACCCTCATTCTGCTCCAGTAATTCCATCCCAATTTTCCTCCATGTTCTTCTTATTTTCGATGATCTGTGACTACACAGTAAGATCCACAGGCTCCAGGGTCTACATCTGTTTGATGCACCTGCGTACACTCCGCATGTAGCTCAGTACCGGCACAGGATGGGAATGAAAGATCCCAAAGCTCCTGCTTGGGGTTCTGAGCTCGTCATTGCCCAAAGCTCATCCAAGTTCGCTGGGTGGAATTGCAAAAGAGACCCAGAGAGTCTGCTGTCAATGATGTGTGGGCAGAGCCACTGTCAGGCCCTTTTGACTACCATTTTGAAAGCAAACCCCTGCTGACCCCTTTCTGCCACATGGTGGCAGAGCCCTCCCCAGCTTGGTGGGAGGAAATTGGCACTTTGACATAGCACCCCAGGAGGCCTCACCAATCCCTGCTCTGGAAATGCAATATGTGAATCTTTTCCCTATGGCTAGATGTCACACCCTGCCCACTACCTCCAACCACCAAGGCAGAAGCCAGGGAGGGGTGGAACCCTGGATAGTAGCCAGAGGCAGTTCTCCAGGGGGTCCTCTGTCCAAGCCAAAGAGGCCAGCCAATGCATAGGCCTGAGAGAAAAAGGCCGTTGCACTCTGGGAGCTGATGTGCTATGAATGGTGCAGCAGGAGAAGGGAATGCAGCTGAAGAGAGGCTGGAGCAAGAGGGAGGAGGGACAGAGCCAGGAATCAGCAAGAGACCAGGCCCTGGCCCGACAATCCCATCTGTGCCAGTATTCTGACATGGAATATGTGCCCCATACAATTGGTATTTTCTAGATTATAAAATGCTCCATGCTACAGGGAGGGTTGGGCTGGGATTTAGCTCAGTAGAGTGCAGCTCTGCAATCTCTGAGGTCGCTGGTTAGATTCCCAGCACCACAAGAATGGGAGGACAGGCCAGGCTAGGTGGTGCACATCTGTAATCCCAGTGGCTTGGGAGGAGGAGGTGGGAGGATCCCAAATTCTAGACCAGAGGTAGTCTGCGTAATTTAGCGAGACTCTGTCTCAAAAAGTAAAAAAAAAAAAAAAAAAAAAAAAAAAAAAAAAAAAAAAGAATGGGAGAAGGACATGGTAATCCACTCCCAAGCAAATTCCGAAACAAGCAGCCATTGAAAATCCTATGAGGGCCATGAGTCAGACATAACTGGACGGCACCTAACAACGACACAGGGAGGGTATTTGAAGGCTAGAAATCAAACAAGCTGAACTGAGGTCACTGGAATCAGGGTGAGGGAATAGGACCACAGTTCTCCTTAGAACATACAAGTCACCTGGGAAGTTAGAAACACAGTGATGCCAGTGTCCATCCCTAGATGCCCACTTAATTGGTACAGAGGGAGGTTTTAAAAAAAAAAAAAAGCTCCCCAGGTGATTGGAATCTGCAGCCAGGGGTGAGAACCACTGGCCCAGGGCACCAACAAAGGTGAATGTCAAGTAGGGAGGAAGATGCTTATCCACTTAGTTCCTGTCCCATAGCTAACGCTCCTCATCTGTTGGCTCAGCTCATCCCAGATACTGGAACCTAGTCCCATCCTAGTCCAAAGAAACTTAGTCTAGAAAAACTTAGGAAACTGATTTTAGTAGCTCAGAAAACTAAGTTAATTGAGACAACCCCCTCTACTTTCTCTTGGCAACCAAACTGCTCTACATCAGTGGAAGACTAAAATCCTTACATTGTAAGCAGGATGATGGAATTAGGATGTAATACTGTGGTTTAACTTTAGACTAAGATGGTTAGTAGCAAATAATACAGGATGTTTGGTTAAGTCTTAATTTCAAATAAACAATAATAATTTTTTAGTATGTCTCATGAAATACTTAGGATATATTTACCCTCAAAATGTTTTTGTTTATCAGAAACTCAAATTTAACAGTCTGTTGTGTTTTATCTGTGATCTTACTTTAGGCCCAAATTCTGTGCCTCAATTTAAGGGCATGTCTAGTATTTTATAATGGAATTAAAAGGATTGCGTGACTGTGTATGAGGTGGGTGGCTATAGGTCTCGGTTGTCTAGAGACATCCAAGTTAACGTAACTAATAGTGTCCTCTTCACTTTCAAAAGTGTCTAGTTTGAATGATAAATGATATGGTCATCATATACATGGTGGCCCAAACTGTGACTATCTAGTTAATCCCCTAAAAGAGACTCTGTCTGGTTTTCATTCTGGAAGCCTGGGGTAACAGAACGTGAGCTTCTAGGCTACTCCTGTTAAACCAATGTAACTTGCTGACCTATATTGTTCCTTTCTCTGACTGGAGGAGGTGGACCCTGGCAGTTCAAGTGCTGGTAGGAAGCTGGGTGGCAAATTGTCTGTCTGCCACTAGCAGGACCCACACCCACAGGGTGTGGCAAGCCCTGTAAGCCTTCACCCTCCTTTGGGTTAGAGAACCCCTCCCACCCACCCAGCAGCCCTTGGGTATTAAGGGACTTAGCAGAGAAGCAGCATTTGTGATTACCTATGGCTGGTATCTTTTACCTGCCTGTGAAGGACCACTTGATTAGAGGGAAAAGAACATGACCTCCATTCAATTTTGGAACTAGGAAATTAGTCTTTCACCAGATGAATCTATTCAGCACAAAACTGACTCTGTTGTTTGTTCAATTCTGTCCTTCTGTGTCCCTTTGCCTATAGTGGCTGATCATACATCCCATTTTAGGCAGCTCAGAAAAATCAGCCCTGATTCACATCTGTCCAGCCCATCTCCCCTTGGGCACACCGCATCTATGACTGAAATAGCATGTTCTCCCCGAGCGTTCTGGGTGTATACTCAGCTCCTGAGATCAGCCTCAGTTTCTCCCTTGCTTTGGTCACCAGATCTTTTTCTCTGGTTTTTCCAGCTTGCCCCTCCCTTCCACTTGGTTTCTCTGTTTGACTTGGGACTGGGTACATCCCTGAGCTACAGCATTCTTAAAGCTCCAGGAGGTATGAGAGACACACCCTCTGTTATTATTGGTCCCATGGACTCCTCAGAACATTATACCTGAGACCCTCAATATTCTAGCTCCCTTTCAGTCACCTAATTAGGAGCAACATTTTGTTTAGGTAATGTCATTCACATGATAGGCACATTACTCATGTCCCAGACCTCACCTCAAGAGTAGCATACATAGTCACATAGAAGTCAGTTCAGCTTCCCTGGCCAGCCTCTTGAAAAGAAAATAAGAGCTCTGATGAGCCCTTGCCAGACCCATCTCCACACCTGCTGGTCCCCAGACTGCCCAGACAGCCTTGCTGCCATGGTTAAGGTGGATAGCTGGTCTTCCTGCTGATGCTGCGATGGTCTAGAAAGGCCAAAGGGGAAAAAGAAGAATCTAGTTCAAAAAAGTTTTTTATTATGACTATATCCACTTGCTAATCTTTGACTTGCCAAACTAACTTGCATTGTTTTTTGTTTGTTTATGGTACTGTGGGTTGAACCTAGGGCCTTACCCTTGCATGTTTTGCAAGTGCTGGATCACTGAGCTGCTGCCTCCAGCCCCCTTTTTTTTTTACATTTTGAGACAGGGTCTTACTAAATTACACAGCCTGCCTTTGGCCTCAAACTTGTGGTCCTCCTGCCTCCACCTCCCAACCCACTGGAATTACAGGCATGCACCACCTTGCCCAGCTGACTTGTTATGATTTGATCTCCCTACCTATCCCTTAGGGGCACTGATAGCTTCTCATAGATCAGGATGGACAATGAGAGGGAGAGACCTCCCAGACAACCCCAGCCAGGCAACCACTCCATATGGCCTGGGCAAAGCTCCTGCTCTGAGTTGCCAGACAATCTGATGCTGAGTGCTGTCTGCCCATCTGGATCTCCATGGATCTCCTGTTCCCAAAATCCACGCTGTGTACTCCACCTACCTCATGCAATACCACCTGTCACCCTGCCTGGATGGTCCTGATTGTGAATGCCAGGTCCCCAGGGCCCGCTCCATCCTATGTGATCAAGGAGACTCCCCAACTGGGCCCTATTTCTTGCCATAGCTGCAGCTGGGGCTGCCACTAAGCACCTGCTCACCACTGAGATTGCAGTTTGGCCTTTCCAAGTACCCCTCAGCCAAATGACTTCCGAGCTCCCATTTCAGTAGCATGGTGGGGGGAAAAAAGGCAGATAGAAAATAGGAAGAGCAACCACTAAGAAGTGCCAGAAAGCAGAACAAATATACCAGATAACCCTGACTCCTGATAACCTTCTTTGTGCTCTTTTGTCTTATCACTAATTCATTGAGGCAGAATGTGATGACTCAAACCCCAGTGTAGAACTGAAAATAGATAAGCCAATACAGACTTTCCCTACCCTAAGACTCACAGTATTAAGCCTTAAAAAAATTAAGCATATTGTTCTTTGATATTATTAACAACTGTGGTGGATTAAGCAGATAGGTAAAACAATTTAATTTACCAAAATGTTGATGTGTACATTTGTTTAAAGGAGCTTGACTACTGTGTAATGTAGATAACCAACTTAACTTGGAGGACAAAGTTTCATCTTGTAAATATGTGGATTTAGTGAGTAGAATATTCTCTCTGTTAATTTAGTAAAGGCATAGGATATACAAAATCATTCTGATGTATGTAAATCATGTACAACTATAAAATAAAACCATTTTAGTAGTTGTAGGGCCAGAGGAAAAACTTACTTTCCTTTCTTTTTCTCCCTTCCTTGCTCCCTCCCTTTCTTTCTTTCCTTTCCTTTCTTTTCTCTTTCTTCCTCCCTCTCACCCACCTTTCCTTCCTTTCTTTCTTTCTTTCTCTTTCTTTCTTTCTTTCTTTCTTTCTTTCTTTCTTTCTTTCTTCACTTTCTTATTTCCCTCTCTCTCTCTCTCTCTCTCTCTCCCCGACTCTGAGGTGTAACCTAATATCCAAATGCCAGCTAACTATAAATGTAACATCTAGTGTTTCTTTTCTTACTGAGACAACTGACAACCTTACAGGAAAATCTGAGCAATAGAGTAATGGCACACTGCCCCATATCTACTTCCTGCGCAGTCCAAACAGGTAAGTCAAAAGTGGATGTCATAGTTATCATTGCCTTGAGATCTTTCTTTAATGGTATCATTAATGGTGTCACTCCCAAAGATGTAGTATTGGTTTTAGTTTACCATTCTAATAAGAGCAGATACTCCAAGATACTTCAATTAGCCTATCATCATAGCCACCGCTCTGGGTCAGGAAGCCAATGTGACAATTCTGTCAGCTGCCTAGCATGTCTACTTCAATTAACATTCAGGAACTTGAGAATAACCATATGAGGGGTCCATGGGCCTGTTGGGTTCGCTGTAGGATGGACCTGGACCAAAATGTCATTTATTATCTGACATCCATAAATCCCTTGGTGGGTTTTTGGATTTGGGGGGATTAGCATCAAGTTAGAGCCTGTGTTAGTCTTCTACTGCTGCCGTAATACCTTACCACAAATTAGGTAGTTTTAATGAAAGAAATGAATGCTTTCATAATTCTGGAGGCCAGCAGTCCAAAATTAAGGCATTGGCAGGACCATTCTTCCTCTGAAAGCTCTAAGAGAGGATCTTTTCTTTCCTTGTCCAGTTTCTAGTGACTTCTTACAGTTCCTAGTATTCCTGAGCTTCTGACTATAGTCTTTATATTCATTGGCTTATAGCTCTAGTCTCTGCCTCCATCATTAGTTCCCTGTGTCTCTTTCCCTTATAAGGACATTTCCCCTGGATTTGTGTTTGATCTTATTCAAGTATGAAATCATCTTGATCCTTCTCTAATAATTGTATCTGCAAAGATCATACTTCCAAATAGGCTACATTCTGAGGTCCAGCTGAATAGGAATTTTGGGGGGACAAATTCAATATACTACAGATCCAGTGTTTCATAATTCTGTAAAAGTATAGGTTTTTCCATTTTTATTAGGTACAGGCAGTCTAGTAAATGAATGTAGATCTGTTGTGGAAGGCCTATAGGGAGATGTATAATATCTTTTTGTTGCAATGTTGTAGTGTTCAAAATGGTCCAATCTCACTTTCACTTAAGAGGCTATTGTTGTTCTTGTTGTTAGAAGTCATTGAGTTGGATCCAACTCATAGTGACCCTTACAGGGTTTTCAGTGGCTGATGGTTTTTTCAGGATTGCTGGAGGAGTGGATTACTGTATCCATCTCCCATTTTTGTGATGCTGGGAATGGAACCCGGATCCTCAGAGAGTGCAGAGCAACACTCCACCAACTGAGATGAAACCCAGCCCCAAGAGGTTACAGGCCTATGAATTGGTTTAGACAGAGGAATTGACTGAGGGAAAATATACAATCAATTCTGGTGAATCAAACATTAAATAACAGTAGCATACATCTAAAAGATCTTGAAAAGCAAAAAGAAAAACAAAAACAATTGAAAACCAACCAAACAAAACCACTTAAGATTAGCTTTCAGAATTTTCCAGTATACTTAACAGTTGTCGTTTTAACTGGTTGCTTTGGTAAACAAAGTGTATGGTTACACACACACATACACACACACAAAAAAACAAACAGAGCGTAAGACTTAACAACAACAAAAAAAGAAACAACACAAAAGCCAAAAAATCCACAAACAGCAAAAGAAAACATCAACAATAATAGCCAAAAACAAACAAGCAAACAAAAAATAAGCAATAGCCTTCAGTACACTAGACTTTCTCATCCTCTCCCACCCTGAGCTCCTAATTACATTTTCCTTTATCCTGATCAAAATGTGGATTAAGGAGTGTACCAGGTGGGTCAAAGCCCAGAGCATCAATTAATAAGTAGGCAGTAGAACATCAATAGAATACATTGCCTATACGGTGTCAATTAATGCAGGTCTCCACAGCAGAATTTTTTATAGACTAGCTAAAATGTAATGTAGTTGTATTCTCATCAAACTAGATACTAATCTCAAAGGGGAATTTAAAAATATTCTTCTCCTACTAAATAAATATTGAATAAATATTTAAAGAGTATTGGTTTCAAGAGGGGGTAAATTATTAGACTTCCTGACTTGTCTTGATCTCATTCTGCCTCCCTGGCCTTGTCCACACCATGGCTCTCAACTGGTTTTCTCTATGCCTCAGCTATTATCAGAATCCTTCTGAGTTAATGTCTTTTTCAAATGATTTCCTGGCTAATAATTGTGGGATATTTAAAGTGACAGGCCATAAAATATAGAATTGGCTGAATCGAGTTTGCTAGTGCCCCCTCTTTCTCCAGAGGGAAGGTGGTAACTCTTCTAGAAGGGAGAAAAACAACTAGTTAAATTCCTTCCCATTATCCCTTGGAACTCAGACAATATGCCTACCAAGGCTAGTGAGCACTTTAGAGTACTTTGTAAAAAGATGTCAAGTAGAATTTTGCAAATGTTGCCTGCTTTTTAAAGCTTTCAATAATGTCTTAAAAGAAGTCACCTTCTATTTTAGCTGGCCCATGTGAAAACAGAATATAAAAATAGACAGTTTTATTTAACAGAGATCCTTTTTGCATGGCCAAAAGATCCTGCACTTTGTAAAACTGTCATAACTAAATGTTTTGGTTCAATTTAAAATACGATGAATAAAGTACTATGAATAAAGATGCTAGGTGTAGAGAAACCATAAGACTAAGGCTTGGGTAGAACCAAAGTCATGGAAAGGATGTGGCTTCCAAAACCATTACTAGATAGATATGGACAACCATAAAACATAGTGCACAGGCTGTGTTAAAATATATGGAATAATGGCACACCAAGGGTAAGGGTGGTAGGAGCAGATTACTCTAGGTGTAGACAATGAAAGGGTGCATCATCAGCTGAGAATTTTAAAACATTAATAAAAGTCTATGCCAGTTTGGAATCATCTAAACTCACTTCTGCTGTAGTTCACATCTTCAACTCTGTGGGACTACATGTTTCTGTCTTTAAAAAAATAGATTTGAAATTAGATGGAACATTACTATAGTAATAGTAAAAGTCAAAGAAAGAGAACTTGAGTTTCTTCAGTTCTATCAGGCTATGTGATATTTTGGGATGTTTACTTATGCTTAAATGGGAGAAGGACATGGCAATCTACTCTCGAGGTAATCCCGAAACAGCCATTGAAAACCCTGTGAGGGTTGCTATGAGTTGGACATGATTCGACGGCACCTAACAACAACACTTATGCTTAAAATTGAAAAACAGTGAAACAGAATGAACTGCAAGGTGATATATTATTGTTGATAAGTAAAAATATTAGTTCATACATGAAACATATTACTGATTTTGAACAGCTTTAAAATTGAAATATGTTTTCCTTTATTATTATTTTAAAAGTGAAAAATGAGGCAAGATAATAAATATTAAATTTGTTTATGATTTAGAGTTGCCTCAGTTGGACCTTCTTAATAGTTACTAGACAATTATGTACATAAAATATTATCATACCAGACTATAACCAAAGGATCAAAATTCAAACTACTAGGTAAATAAAAACACTATTGAGTAAATATTGTACCTTTTTCTATTTTAGTACTATAATATTTTGTATTTATCTATTTATATGTGATTTAATTTTTGAGTCTAGCCCTTCTATGTTGCCCAGGTTGGCCTTATACTCCTGGATTCAAGAAATCTTCCTGCTTTAGCCCCCAGAGTAGCTGAGACTACAGGTGCCTGAACTGTACCCTGCCTGTTTTATTATTATTGTTATTTTTACTGACATGATTTTTTTTGTGTGTTTTGTTGTTTTGTTTTTTGAGACATGGTCACACTATGTAGCCCAGGCTAGCCTCAAACTCATGATCTTTCTGCCTCAACCTCCTGAGTCCTGACATTATGGACATATGGTGCTATGCCCTGCACATGTATGTATGTATATATGTATGAAGTTCAACAAAAGAAAAATTTCTCTTTCTGCATTTCTATTGTGGCCTTTATCTTTTCCATTTCACAAGTATTACTGAAACTGACATTATTGTATAGACAGGGGAATGTTTTAAAATAATCTGTTCTAGGCTTTAAATATCGTTGAGCATCAAATAAGTTAATAACATGGAAATTCAGTGATAGGTACTAGGGTTTTATTATATATTCTCTCTATTCCTATATATTTTTCCATAATAAAAAGTTCAGAAGAGAAATGATAAATGTCTGAGGCAATAGATATGTCAATTACCCTAATCTGATCTTTATCCATTATATACATGTATTGAAATGTCACACTGTACCCCACGACGATGTACAATTACTACTGTATGTCAAATAAAAATATTTCTAAAAGGAAAAAAATTAAATGGTGGAGATCACATGCAAGACATGAAGTGTAGGTATCTGGACAAGTGAGAGGGTCAGGATTATAAAGGTAGCCAGCAGTATGTTGAGATAGTAAACAGAGATTCAACCTAAGTAAACTCTTGGACAAGCATCATCTAAATGGAACTGTTAAAGCACAGGAATGTGAAGTTAGCTACCTTCAAAGATTCAGGGATGGAACAGACTCAGGGAAATTCTTAATTGTCAACATGAATTTTAAAATGACTCTCAGACTTTTATTATTATTGTGCATATCCTTGGGGACCCTAAGATAAAGGAATCTAAAATAAACTATATATTGTTATTTTATATTGTGGATTATAGCTAAGAAATTAATTAGGGTAAAGGGAATAGCAATAATTGAGGCCCACCAATAACAGCAGGAACTAAAAGAGTTTTGGTGGTAAATAATCTTCCTCTGGAGACTGCTTCAGTTAATAAGATTCTTTATTATCATAGGAATGATCAGATTCTGGTAAAATAGAATCCCTGGACCCCCAAAATAAAGAACAAAGGACCAGGACTGTAGAGTCCAAAGTAAAGGCCAGTCCAGGCAATAGTGATGATTTCTGCTTCCTTGCTTCTTCCAAGTGCAGTCAGGCTACATGTAGTAATTTCTAAAGACTGCATTTGTAGACCTATTTGCTAAATTCAGTCTCTCCTATTAAGAGCAACAGAAGTGAAGTTATTATTTCTTTTTGAGAAAATGAGTTATTTGTAAATGGATTTTAATTTAATGGGTTTCCAAGTTGCTTCTTTAGAAACCACTGTATATTAGCTTTTTGTCTTCACAGCAACCTTTCCTCTGTATGGCTTCTGTTCTAAATGGTCCTTTGGTTATTGACTAGCCCTTTGAGGACCTCACCCTGCCCGCTTTTCCTCTTGAGAGCCCTGCTTAGACCTTGCTCTCTATCTCTTCCCTTTCCCATTCCCCCTCTCCCTGGTTAGCACTCTTGTACTGAATCCTAGACTTGTGCATTAGAGCTATTTAATGCAACCCGTTTATGTGACAGATGAGGAAACAGAAGCCCTGTGAGGTTGGGCAATTTGCCTGATATCTCTCAGTAAGGCCAAGAATTGGACCTAAAAATGAGGTTTTGCCTCCTAATCCAGAGCTCTCACACAAAACTATGCTGTTGCTATGGTTCTAAAGCTAGCAAGGCACACAGATGTGAGGTGCTTGTGGGTGGATGAACACAGAATCAAACAATAGCTCTCTCGATGAAAAGAAAGCCTGGTTGGTAATTGAGACCTCTGAACCGCAAACCATGAAAGGAGTGAAAGCCCCTGTAGGCTATTGCCCTGGTTGGGGTAGGGGCAGGTGGAGTCAAGAGTGGGTGGACAGAGACGGGTGCGGCCCTGGCTCCACTGTGTCCCATGCGGGCAGCCTTTTGGTTGCACAACACTGTTGTAGGCACCCTGTGGATTTGACATCACCCAAAGCTATAAATGGTTTTGCATGAGAAGAAAAAAAAAAAAAAAAGAAAGAAAGGAAAAAAAAGAATTACAGGTCTCCCACAGCCCACAAAAACATGCTCCACCTAAAAAGCAGCCCATAATTTGGCTGCATCCAGCTGGGTTAAACAGAATTGGAGCCAAGGTCGCCCTTTATTGTCCTAAGAGAGGTGGCCTAGCATTAGCAGGAATGAAAGAAATGTGAAATTGCTCACAATGGGCTAGATTTTCTTCACAGGAAAAGAACAGTTACACAGCAAGACCTTGGCATCAGTCAGATTAGGTCTACTAACTACATTAAAGTCACTTCCAAGCTATTATTTATAATTTTATAGCACCTCCCATTTGAAAACTGCCTAGCAGTGAACTGAAGCAGCTTCTTACAATGATTCTGAATGGGAAGTTGAGGATTTTAACCTTTCTTTTACTAACACACAAAGAAATGGAGACAAGTAATATGCTGTTATTATTGTTAGGTGTCATTAAATAGGGTCTGACTCATAGCCACCCTACACATAACAGAATGAAACACTCTTCAACACTATGCTATTCCCGGCACTATTGTCAGTGCTTCTCTGCTATTCATAGGGTTTTCAATGGCTGATTGTTTCTGGGGTGGACAGCCAGGTCCTTCTCCCTAGCCTGCAGCACCTGGTATTCCCAGATAATCTCTTATCCAAGGACTAACCAGGCCGACCCTGCTTAGTTTCTGAGGTCATTGGGATTGGATGGCAGGGTGATAGGGTTGCAGATGCAAGTAATGTGCATCAACCATAAAAACACTTGGACAGTCTGTTTATTTTGGCCATAGCCACAGCTCTGTGACTTGGCCCACTTTAGGGTGACCAAATGTTCTAGTTTGCCAGGGATGAATGGGTTTCCAGGGAGGGGGGACTTTTAGTGCTAAAACTGGTGTGATGTTGTTTTTAGGTGCCATTGAGTTGGGTCCTACTCACAGTGACACTCATAGGGTTTTTAATGGCTATTTTGGGTTTGTTTCAGGAGTAGACTGCTACCCTCTTCTCTCATTTTTGCAGTGCTGGGGATCGAACCCAGGGCCTCAGAGACTATAGAGCAGCATTCTACCAACTGAGCTAAACCTCAGCCCCCAAACTGATATAGTTCTAGGCAAACTAAGATAGTTGATCACGCTATACCCTGAGGGTCATGATCATTTTTGGCCATATGGCTCCTTTTCTTCTTTTATCCTAATCGTTCTTATCTTGCTATTTTTCAGAAGGTAAAATCTAAAACTGAAGGGTCTTTTTTTCTGCCTTTTTTATATCAGAATCTGCAAAATGGTATTTACTGGCATATTTTTCATTGTTGTTGCATTTCAGGGAATTTAAATGCTTCCTACTGACCTCTGAAATGTTTTAGGTATTACGTGTTAAAAAGGTGGCTTAAAGCAAAATGTAAGTTAAAGAATCTGATTTTATTTTTATATTAAGTAATCAGCTCAGATACCATTCTCTGTCTCCCGGGAATACGTTGGCCAAAGGTTACATTTTATAGCTGGATTATTTTCTGTGACAGGAGAACATTTAGAGGTATAAAATTCAGGTGGCCACCAGGAAAGATATAACAAAACAATTTACCTCTGGCTAAGAAATTCCTTGAGTCAAAATCATTTCCAACTAGATGCACAGACTATTTTATCACTATCCAGGAGGATAAGAAAAGGCCATGCATGCCAACATTTTTATAGTGGGATATCATAAATTGGATAAAGCTTTTATTAGCATTAGAGGATTAAAAATCGAGACGTGTCTTGGGGGGTGGTGAGCAGTACAACCACTGGCAGGGCCTGGTGATATGAGACCTCGAGGGACAGGTCAGTGGGCAGGCAGGCTCTAAACACACTGTGGGCAACAGTGACAACTGCAGATTAGGCTTTATCTGCAGAATTCCGTTATTAATACTTTCCATTGCCCTCTGGTGGGAGATAGCATGACCTATTTAAAGAAGGTGGAGGAAGCACACAGGGCACACAGATACAGAAGTGGATTAGCAGGCAGGGCAGACAGCCATTTTAGGTGCCAATTTCTAAAGAGTACTTTCAAGAATAAAGTAGAAAGGTGGTCTCAGGTAAATCAACCCAAGACTCCATATAGAACTAGGACAATGTATTGGCTGGGGAGGTAGCTCAGTGGTAGAGTGCTTGCCTAGCATGCACAAGGCTCTGGGATTAATCCCCACCACCACAAAAATAAAATAAAATAAAATAAAATAATATAAGTAAATTGGCCTTATTCCAGTGAAGTAGACCATGTCTTCCAGCAAAAATAAAACAACCCCTTCCAACTGTCCTCCCACCAGCTCTAAGTTAATTTGAAAGACATATTTCTTAGTCTGCCCAATAGTATTTCTAATGCCAAGTACAGTGCTCCTCCAGACGGCCCTGCCTCCACCTCTGGATAGCAGGCAGTAGGTTGTCTCTGGTGAAACCGTTATTTTTTAAGCACTTATGCAGTAATGGTCGGGATAAACACTATGGGCCTTGAGAGAGGTACTTAAAAGTGGTGACAGCCTATCCCAAGTCAAGAGGTGATTATAGGTCATTTCTTTTCTCTCTTGCATAGTCCTTCCCTAGGTAGCATAAACATTGTCACCCTGGGGAAAAAGTGCTATGGGCCTTTTTGTGATCTGTCAAGCTCCATCAGTGTTATGTTATGCTAATAGCTTTAGGTCTTGACACAGACCTCAGGTCTCCAGCCCCGTCATCTCCCTGTCGTGGGAGTTTCTCTTTATGGTCCACATTGGAGGAAGGAGCTGTTTCTCTCTGTACTCACACTCAACACAGAACACTTTGGATACCAGACGTATGGGATTTTTTTCCTCACACCAACCAATTCTTCATTTCTCACCAGACGCTGAGTTAGTGTCCTAAAACGTCACTCAGTTCTAACACAATCTACCTGGCATTGGCGTCAGATTCACAAGTCCATGGGTTGGTCACAAGGCTGCCTCCTGCTTCAGTTGTCAATTGCAAATGGTGAGTCCTCAGGTCACCCACATTTCTGTGTGAGTAAACCTTAAATCAGAGGTTCCCCTGCCCTGACTCTCTCCTCAGCCTTGATCATTTGTTATAATAGCTCAGAGGAAAACAATTTGCTTATTAAATTACTGTGTATTACAAAGGACATATTGAAAGATATAAATGTACAGTCACATAAAAGATACACAGGATGAGGTCTGGAGGGACCCTAAGCTTGGGAACCTCTGTCCTTGTAGAGTTTTGGGTTGGGCTGCTTTCCTGGCACATGGACACATTCTTGTTCACCAACCTGGAAGCACTCCAAACTCCATTTTATGGAGACTTCATCACGTATGCATGACTAATTATTAACTCAATTTTCTGCTCCTCTCCATTCCCCTCCTTGGAGGATGGGGAATAGGGCTGAAAGTTCCAGGTTTCTAATTATGGAGGGTGGGGAAGAAAGACATATATATGTCAGAGGAACATTCTCTTCTCTGGTGCATTGGTTCCTCCTTACCTCAGTAGGTCCAAGAGTATAGTGTGAGACCTTGCTTTGACAAACTGCAAGAGGTTTCATTTCACATATGGACTATGCTCTGGTTAGCCTAAGACCCAGGCAGGGAGCCCCTCAGAATGTAGCTGCTCTAGCTGGACACTAACCATGTGAATGTCACTAGGAGGCAGTCCAGGGGTATTGCAGCAGTGATCTGAACCAGGGTGGCCGTCACCGCAGAGAAAAATGGCTCCATTGGATTAGGTAGTGCCAGCGTTTGACTGCCTGACTGGACCACTTGTGTCATTTGCTTACTTCAGGACTAATGACAATGGTCAGAATGATGATATGCTTGGATTGGCCAACTTGGGTCAGCATTTCTCCAGAAGAACCAGGGCAGGCTACTGTGATAGACAGCTTCACCAGGACCTGTGTGGGTGAGGATGATGAGTCTCCAAAGAAAAGAGGGAACATGTAATCAAAATAACATGGGAGGTGCTGGGGATATAGCTCAGAGGTAGATCACTTGCCTAGCATGTGCAAGGTCCTGGGTTTAATCCCCAGCACTCCAAAGATAAATAAAATAAAATGAAAATAAAACAGGAACTCTCATTTTTGGGTGAAGCCCTATTCTTTCAGTGTTCCTTTATTGTGTACACAATCAAATGTTTTTACAAGACACCCATTTCTTGTAGCCAGTGGAAGGTCAACAAGGAATGACATATTTTCCTTTGTTCTGCGTCAAAGATTAACACTATTTTACTGCAACCCACTTGGAACACTGCTCTATTGAATCACTAGTGGGAATACAATTTAGCTTTTCTACAAAAATGTGATTCAGAAAATATGAGTCAGAAAAAAATATAATAGACCAAATAGAAAACTGAATCTTCTTATCCTTCTTAAAATCAAGTGATTAGTGAAAAAGACAATTGAGGAATTTCGTAAAGAAAATGAAAATGACATAATTCCTGCTGCATGTAAAGGTATCTTTTTCAAGAGACCAGGTGAAGTCACTATTTTATTAATTCTTTACAAATTTCAGAGTGGGAGTAGATAAATACAGAAGTATGATGTTCTCTCTCTCTCTCTCTTTCTCATATATACATATATGTATGTATGTATATATATGTATGTATGTATATGTGTATATATATATATATATATATGTATATATGTTTCAGGGATTTGGGAATTGAGGCCAAGGTGGCACCTGAGGGGTGTTCTTTGGTAGGTATCTGACATTGTTTCTGAGTGGGCCCCAAGAAAAAAGAAACATTTTGGATGCTGGAATCATGGATAAAACGTAGGTCTTGCATAGTCTTCTACAGTCTTCTTCAGACTGTTGTCTGAGCCTGGCTGCCCCCTTCAGCCACTATCCTATTTGCCCAGGAGTTTAGGGACACAGTGCTCAGTCAGATTGTAAAGTAAGAAATTTATAACTTTGTTCTCATTCTCCCAGTGCCCAGGACCCTCTACTGCCTCTGGTTTTCCCCAGCAAGGGTGAGCCCAATATGATCATAGTCCTTTCCATTTTATGGTGAAGGAATGACAATTGCAGTCACAGTCTAAGAATGTTAACACTGTAAACCCAACTCTAAAGATGAAAAGAAAGAGTATGCCCTCTTTAGATACAATTTTAGACAGAGGAAGAGAGAGGGGAAATATTTTAGGAGCAGAGACAGCCTGTCCCAAGCCTCCCACAGTCACATAATGCCTAGTCCCCCAAATCATTGTTAAGGGATTCTTGTCATTTTAGGGCATGTGGACTCTAAAAGAAACAATCCTTCCTACTTCTCCTTACACATTACTGTTTCCTAGGATGAATCCCACTCTGCTGGAAAGAGGCTGGCCCATTCCCAGGCATGCCTGGGGACACAATGGCCCAGATGCTACCTGCAAACAGCAGTGGTGTCTTGTGTCAGGATCTATTGCCTCTCTCCCTAATCCTTGCCATGGCTCCTCTGCACCTCTCTCCCTCTAATTCCAGGCCTGGATCCAGAACTCAACCTCATCAAACTTCCTTACTATCCATAGCCCCAGGACTTTCACCTCTGGCCCAGGTTTCTACCACCTCTCATTGCATCCTTGGCTCTCAGCTGCTCAATCTGTTCCTCATAGCCTTGAGTTTCCACGACCAAAACTTTTGGTCTTTTTGTTGGCAAATTCAGCAGAAAAAATAATCTAATAAACAGCTCTACGCCCATTACTCACATTAGATAATTAGCTAGTTTTTGCCACATTGACTTGATCTAGTCCCCTTTTTTGTTTTTTATTTGCTGAGATACTTTAAAGCAAATCCCAGACATTCTATTATTTCACCTCCAACTTTCTCAAAATACTGACATTTAAAAAATCATAACCACATTGCCATTCTCCCACCTAACAAAATTAACAACAATATTTTGGTATCGTTGACTACCCAGTCTGTAATTAGGTTTCCTTGATTGTCTCCAAAATGTTTTTTTATGGTATGTTTGTTTGAATCAGGACCCAAACAAGCTCCTCACATTATATTCGATTTAAGCATTTAACACTTAAAATTAATTTCCGCATGCCTGAGTAGTTTTGTTTGGAGCTTGTTAAAAAGCAACCTAAGTAGCACACCCTGGCAGTACTTGATTAGAATGTTTAGCAGACGGGAGAAGGTTTGTTGCTGTTTTTTGTTTGTCTTCCATTGAAATGAGACCCGGTGGGGTGCATGTGGCCAGGGTGGAAGCGGGTGCTTAGATGTTAGCACTGAACTCATCTGCAGGCCAGAGACAAAAATAATCATTATAGCCAACACGTACTCCATGCTTGATCTGGGCCAGGCGTTGTTCTAAGGGCTTTATATGTAATTATCTCATTTTAAAAAGATAATTTTGTTGGAAGATTTTCAGGTGCTGGTAAAACGGGAGGGAAAGGCCGCCTGTTTTGGTTGGAGGGGAAGTTATTTAAATGGGTCACAGAGCTTGTGAGCAGGTCAGCCAGCCAGCCAGCCAGCCGAACTGCCTCCTCCACTGCTAAGTATAAATAATGTAAAGAGAATGTCTTAGCTGTCACCAGTCTCAGGAGGGGAGAGGGGTGTTAAGGACCCTTTAATCCTGGGTAGGTCTATGGCTCGCCCTCTTGCACCCCCACCCTGTGCCTTGAGTCACATATGTGTAGTGCCCAAATGCCACGTTCCTGGTGGCGTCCTCTGTGATTCATCCACAGTAGTGGCAGCAGAAGGCTGCCTGGAGCTGTGCAGCCTGGCAGGGCTTTCTCAATGCTTCTGTGAGTAAGTGGGGTTATTTATTATTCATTACCTCTAACAATTTTGGTTTCTGATCCCTGAAATGGAATTGCAGGGCCTATTGCACAGCTTGGAGGGCTCTGCTTTGTTAAATACTGCTTTTTATACCCCAGGGACTCTGAGGCCCGACTTTGAAAAGAGGAGTAGACAACACAGTCAGAGTTGCAGCTTATGGACTCCGGGTAGAGGAAGATGGGCCTAAGGACAGGGAAACCTCTCTTACAGAGGTGGGTCAAGGCGAGGGTCTCACAGTGCACCCTGACTCCTGAGACTCTGTGAAGATAAAGGGGCAGGTGAAGACTGGTGCTGGGAAGCCTGGGTTAGACAGTAGAACTAGTCTTGAAACCAAAGTAGAGCGGAAGCCATCCAAGGTTGGCTGCTTGCTTCATTTCAAATCCCAGAAAGATCATCCCACGTATACCTGAGAACTAAGCTGGAAGACCATGTCAGGAAGATCAGGAATAGCTGGGTGCTGTGGCACAGGCCCATAATCCCAGAGACTCGGGAGGTGGAGACAAGAGGATCGTGAGTTCAGGACCAGAGGCAACCTGTGCAACTTAGAGAGACCCCAACTTAGTGAGACACTGTCTCAAAATAAAATAAAGAAAAAGGGGTTGGAGGTGTGGCTCAGAGGTAGAGCACTTATGTAGCACTCGTGAGGTCCTGGGTTCACAGATGAGTTAAATTCTCTTCTGTTTGGCACTTAGTGAAGGGCAGAGGAACTGACACCATAGTCTGTCTCTATCCACCCTAAAGGCATTGATCTCTGAGCCCTGTGACTCCCCATAGAACTACCCTTGTGGGCCCTTCCCTCTCTACTTCCACTTGTTCTAAGTGTCTGCGTGGAGCTGAACGTTGCAGTGTGGCCAGGTGAGTGAAGATGAAGGAAGAGTTGCTTATCTTGAACAGATCCTGGTCATCTTTTATAACTGAGAAATGAAACAAGGAGTCATTCTTCAGACAAAGTATTTGGGTGTGAGTTTCCATCACTTTTTGCAGCCCTGTTGTGAGGTATCATCAAGTTGGTACCTGACTCATAGCCACCCTATGTACAACAGAGGAAACACTATTGTCAGTGCTTCTCTGCTATTTATAGGATTTTCAATGGTGGATTGATTTTTGGGAGTGGGTTGCCGGGTCCTTCTCCTAAGCCTACAGCACCTGGTGTTCCCAGGAGGTCTTTCATCCAAGTACTAACCAGGCCCAACCCTGCTTAGCTTCTGAGATCTCATGGGATCAGGTGCCACAGTGGTACGGCTGCAGGCTTGAGAAGAAAATACATTTTTAAAATTCATTGGGCTAGAAGTGCAGCTCAGCAGTAGAACTCTTCCCTACCATGGCTCTCGGTTCAATTCCCAGCACTGGGGGGGGGGGGGGGGGAATGCACAAATGCCATTATCTTCTTTTCTGCTTTAAGGACACAAATCTATATACAAATCCGCAACTAAAATAAATTAAAATTTAAATTCAATGGGCTTGCACCCCTAATGACCCCCTTCAGTGGTATAAATGTTTAATGATAGTTTATCTTATGGAAACCCCAGAGACCAGGTTCCAAACAGTCTCAGCTGGGAAACCCAAGTCTTTTTCTTTTGGAAATTCTCAATGATAGGTTTGCAAAGCAGCTGATAAAACAGTTAATTATGGTGAGGTGTTTGGCTGCTCCGTAACATGTACTTTCCCTACTCTATGATTGGAGCTTCTTGTCATGTACCCTGAGCAGGGCTAGCTGAGGCTACCATACACGTTCACCCTCCTTTGGCGAGAGCCTCCTTAAATTACAACATAGGTAGAAACTTAAAACAAAATGCAAAATCTAGCATGAGAGTGTTGAGTTGCGCCTCTAGGACCTCACCTCTCTGCTCCTCTTTTCCCACTGGCTCATTTCACAGCAACTGTATTGGTCACGTACAAGCCAAACGCAAGCTTGGCACAAACAAAGTAGACCTGTGCTCTGCCTCAGAGGCTCTCCAATTTTAGGGAGCATCAGAATCCCCTGAGGGGAATGGCTGGGCCCACCAGAGTTATAAATGGGGCCTGAAAATGTGCATTTCTAAAATATTCCCAGCTGATGTTAATGCTGCAGACCTGGGTGGGGAACCCCAGTTTGAGAACCACCCCACCAACTAACTGTTCCTTTTGCCTGAAGCTCCTTCACCTCCTTCAGTTCTTTGCGCAAACGTTACCTTCTTGATGCAACCCAGTCCAATGCTCTTATTTTATATTTGCCACCCCCTACTATACTCCTGGGGGCTGGGATTTAGCTCAGTTAGTAGAGCACTGCTCTGCAGTCTCTGAGGTACTGAGTTCCATTCCCAGCACCACAAAAATGGGAGAAGGACATGGCAATCCACTCCTGAGGTGATCCCAAAACAACCAGCCATTGAAAACCCTATGAGGGTCACCATGAGTTGGACACTTGATGGCACCTAACAACAGCAACAACAACAACTATACTCCTGTCATTCCTGATCACCCTACCCTACTCTACTATTTTTCACCTTCTAACATTCTGTATGTTGTTGTTAGGTGACGTCGAGTCGTGTCTAACTCACAGCGACCCTCATAGGGTTTTCAATGGCTGACTGTTTCGGGATTGCCTTCGGAGTGGGTTGCCAGGTCCTTCTCCCATTTTTGCAGTGCTGGGAATTGAACTTGGGACCTCAGAGACCGCAGCACAGCTCTCTACCAACTGAGCTAAATCCCAGCCCAACATTCTGTATAAGGGCTGGGGTTTAGCTCAGTTGATAGAGTGCTGCTCTGTGCTCTCTAAGGCCCTAGGTTCAATCCCCAGCACTGCAAGAATGGGAGAAGGACCTGGCAGCCCACTCCTGAAACAATCAACCATTGAAAGCCCTATGTACAGCAGAGAAGCACTGACATAGTGCCGGGTATGGCATAGTGTCAGGGAATCAGACCCAGCTCAACAGCACCTAACAACAACAATAACATTCTGTATAATTTATTAAATTTGTAGTATTGATCAGCGGTCTCGTCCACTAGAAACAGGCACTTCAGCCTTTTAATTGGCTCATAAATGTATCCTTCACACCTACAGCAGTGCCTGGCACATAAGAGGTACTCAATGAATATTTGCTGCATGAATGACTCAATACTTAATGTTCCTATAAATTAAAAAGGCAAGAATCCTAACTTTTTTGCATGTTCCAAAAGATTTCTTTTTCTGCCTTTGTTCCTAATTTCATGCTATTTCCTTTATATAAAATGCATTTCTTCTCAATCTCTTCTTAAATCTGTCCTTTAACTTTCTACTACAATGGCAGCTCAGGGCTCTTTAAATATTCTCACTACTTTCTTGGGTGTTATTTTGGTGTCTCTGGTTATAAAGCCTCTGAGCACAGAGACCACATTCTGAATAAATGGCCAACTAGGATCTGAATAAATGCATGTGGAGTGATTGAGCATTCTTTTTATAGTACAACATAAAGAGTGGTTCATAAAGACAATAGCTATTATATTCACATTATAGGAAAAAAATGACAATTTGCAAAGTCCTTTCACATTAAATTCTTTTAATTCCCATAAGAATCTTTGGGCCAGGTAGGAAAGGTATTATTATGTTCACTGTACATCTGGGGAAAACAAATATAGGTTAAACTTAGATAACAGCAGCCTCTTCATCCAGATTAAATGATAAAGCCGTGGAAGTTTCTGGCACAAAGCTGAAACTCAAGATACATTAGTTCCCCTTTTCTAACAGATCTCAGAAAAGCCACTGAGATAAAGTAATATTTACTGTATTCCTACAATGTTCGAGAAGTTAACAAACCTTAAGCTCTATGCCTCTAAATCTTAAGCTACTGTTCTATGAAGTATTTCTTCTCATTTACTGATGAAATAACAAAATCAAAATCATTAAGTAGCTTCTAACAAAGTCACGCAGCTAGCAAGTAATAAAGCCAGGAATTGAACTCAGTTCTAAAATCATTTTTCCACTTCTGTGGCGTACAATGCCTTTTTGGTAGAGTGCATTCAGCTTTCTATGGCAGTGACAAAATCTCTTTGATGAGCAATTTAAAAAGAAAAGTTTCTTTTGGTTCATGGTGTTAGAGTTTTCAGTCCATGGTCACTTGACTAAGTTGTCTTTGGACCTGTGGCAAGGCAGTACATTGTGGCAGGTAATGTGTGGTCAAGGAAACTACTTACCTTATGGTGGCTGGGAAGCAAAGAGAGAGACAGGAAGGGGCTAGAGTCCCAATATTCCCTTCAGCAGCACATCCTCATGATCTAACTTCCTTCCACTAAGCCCCGTCTCCTAAAGGTTCTATCAAAGCACCGTGGGCTGGGGACCAAGCATTCAGTAGATGGTTTGAAACTCATGGGGTTTTTGTTTTGTTTTGTTTGTTGTGATAAGAAGAGGTTGAACCCAGGGCCTTGCACATGCCTTGCAAGAGGCCCACAACTGAGCTGTACCCCCAGCACATTTTTTTACTTTTTATTTGAGACAGGGTCTCACTAAGTTATACAGGTTGCCCCTGGTCTTGAACTTGCAATCCTCCTGCCTCAGCCTCCCAAGTTGCTAAGATTACAGGCATGCACCACTGGCAAAACTCATGTTTTTTGATTGAGAGTCCAGGGCATCTCTGTGTACAGCAACTGCTAAATGTAATGCTGCTTTTATGATAATTGCCTGAAAAACATTAACACTGATTCCCTTCGTTCAACTACAGGGCAGTGGCACTTAATAGATCCTGCCTGATATATATATGGCCATATATATATATGGCTTTTACATACACAGGGTCATAAAAGAGCTAAAATGGACAGTAGAGATGACTAATCCTACCCTTTTGTTTTGCAAATAAGAAAAACAGGGCTAAACAGGATACATGACTTGCTTAAAATCAAGGCTAGGGATAGAGGGAAATCAGGTATACTTTACTCTCTGTGCATACCTGTATCTTGCAAAGTGCCCTGTTGAAGGACTGTGAGTCAAGCTGGATGGCCATCTGGGTCAGGTTTGCATGTAGAGATGATGGGCAACGCTAGTGGTGTGGGGTAGCTACTGAAGCATCATGGGCAGGTTCACCTTTTCCTCCTTCAGTGACTGCTGTGGATGTACCTGTCTTCTGTTGGATTGCTGCATGGTGGTGAGGATAGCAGGATCTGCATCATGGGACAAAATTCATGCCTAGACAACTGAGGAATAGAAGGAGCCAAAGCACTCACTGGAGCAGGACCCAGAGGACCAAATTCAGAGGGACTGGAGGCTGCAAAGGCAGACTAAACACTGCCAAGAACCTAACCAGCTGCAGGCTGCAATAAGACACCAAAGTACTAGTGCTGTGTGCCGGATGTGAGGTCACAGGCACAAGTCTTCAGTGTCCTAAAAAAGTTTTCATAAGGCAGGAAAATACTAGTACCTTTTAAGATGTCCACAGAGAGGCTGGCATTGTGGCACACACCTGTAATCTTAGTGACTTCGGAGGCTGAGGCAGGAGAATCACAGATTTGAGGCCAGAAGCAGCCTGTACAACTTAGTGAGACCCTGGCTCAAAATTTAAAAATATAAAAGGGCCTGGGAGTGCAGCTCAGTGGTAGAGTGCTTGCCTAGCATGTGCCAAGCCCTGGGTTCAACTTACAGCGCTTGAAAAACAAAAATGTCCACAGAGGAGCTGCTCCTGCTATTCACTAGGGCTGGACAGGGACATGGAATCCATAGCCATGGTGCTGATGATATTTCTGTTAAACAAATCACACAGTGCTGGCTATGCTCGGTTTCCCTAGACTTTGTAGAAAAGTTGAGAAGCAGATAGTGGAGCATCTCTCAGAGAAAGTTCTGGTGTTGAGAAAGGGCAAATGCCTAACTCTCCAAAAGTCTGACAGGGGGATTCACCCATCTGTCCAATCATTAAAAAAAAAAAAAATCCTGGAAAAGCTTCCAAAAACTTCCAGTTGATTCAAACTTCAACACTGAGTATGATCTTGGGAGCAGTTTTAAAAGCAGCACCTCACGCACCCTCTCTCTTTTGCACTTCTGTATAACCTTGACCATGGGAGAAGGGCATGGCAATCCGCTCCCGAGGCAATCCTGAAACAGTCAGCCATTGAAAACCCTCTGAGGGTTGCTATGAGTTGGGCACAGCTCAAGGGCATCTAATAGCAACATCATAACCTTGACCACATTGCCAATAAATTGGGGTCTAAAAGCTACTTCTTAACACTGCAGTATATCAATATTTCAAGTTGGAGCCTTGAAGCTTGGCAAGCATTCCCACTGCGCAGGGTAGAAGCTCAATACACATTTGTTAAATAGCTACTTTAAAAAATGACTTCCTTATTTGAAAAAGAAGCTTAACAAAGGCATAGGTCTTCTTAAGAATCCTTTTAAAAGTTTATCTCTTATGGTCTTGGGCAAAACTCTGCTCAGCGTTGAGCATGCAGTAATAGTCAGTGTACATTTGGTGGCTAATGAGTGGATTATAGGACAGAGGAAGCAGCAATGGCACATTGCCTTGTTCTTACAGGTCTGTGTTCCCTTGCGTTCCCTTCTCTCGCCATCTCAGGAACTCACACTATCACACACACCTCACACATCTTTGACACACAACCTCTGCCATCCACCCTGTGCCCTGGCATGAGTGAAAGCTACTTGAGTGCTTTCCTGAGGGCAGAACCCTGCCAAATAATTACTTTCCAGGAACTGTATGATTCTGTTCTGTTTCTGTAATGCAGCCAGAGTGATGTGCCAAAGAGCTATGTGAAAAAATGGATCTCACTCATCTCATGCCTTTGTATCAGAAAAATCCACCAGCAGGCTGTTTGCCCACTAATTAAATTGCCTAGTGAGGATGAAAGGGCAGGGAAAGGATCTTGACAAGCTGTTTATTCCCATGTTTAAATGAATTTATGTTAAACTTTGAAAGAGGATTATGACTTTTTCCTTCCTTGAGATTGAAACCATTTTATGAGTAGAAAGAGGAAAAGAAATGTGATTACGTGATTTCCTTTCTTTATTAAATTATTTTTACTGCTATTTGTCATGTTGATGTCTTCATTAAAAGACGATCTTCCTTCAGAATACAGGCTGGATCTTATTTCAGGATGATTAGAGGAAAGAGCACTGGCCAAAGCACTAGAGAAGCTGCAGCTTCAGAACAATTTGAGGTTTAAACTTGAACTTCACCTTCCCAAGCCAAGGTGTCTGTTCTAAAAAGGGTGATCAACATGCTTTCTCTGCCTACCTTCTTCTGTAGTTCTTGGCCCTTGTAAAATTGTATGGGTGCAACATACTGTTTTTCATTATGTTAAGAATGAGGCCCTTTGTTTTCTTTTTAAGAAACTGCTGAGATCTGTAATGGGAATTCTGTCATAAGAGGGATCAGAAACCAGGCCAATAACCTAAGAACCCTGGATAGAGAAGGCCACAGGGAAAATGGCGTTGAGAAGGGAAGGAGGCATTAGACTGCCCCCAAGTGGCAATTTGGCCGTGACACTTGGAAAGTAGTAGAGGGCAATGACCCTGCTAGTGTGATCTGCAGTGAAAAAATGCAACAATCTAAGAGGTCATACTCATCTCTCATAAAAAGCATTTAAATACCATAGAGAAAACCAGAAAATAATAACATACTTCACGCAGTCAAATCGCGCCCCAACTCACTGGTTTCCCTTTTAAGGCCCGCCAGTTTATATTCAATTCACTGCTCCAGTGAACACAATGAAGTGTTTAGATTCCAATAAGAAACCTCAAAGAAAACAAACCTCAGGCCTTTAGTGTTAGCAGGAAAGCACTTTAAAAGCTTCACACAAGCTATCATTTGTGTATTCAGAAAACCATTAGGATTTCCTCCTTTGGAAATATGTGACTCTTTAGCTTCTAATTTTAAGCATTAATATTTTCTTACAGTGACCTTCATCCCAAAGAACAATTTTCTCCCGCCTTGCCAGACAATGCAGTCAATTTCTGGGATGCTGAGATGTGCACTGGATTTATACTTGTAAAGTGGCATATCTGATGGGGGGAAATTGAGTCAGGAGTTGGGAAAGCAGAATGCATCTGTACCCTGAATACTTAGAAATGTAGTTGAATGCATATGGGCTTTGGGAGAGCCATTTGGCTGCTGTAGGTATCTGCCAGTTGAGTAATTGAGACATCAAAGGACCAGGCTGAGTCACACTGAGAACCTCTTCTCTTTCCTTCTAATGCTTTCAAGAAATGGAAGTTGGGCATACAATAGCAGAAGCAGGCGAGCTCTGGGGCAAGCTCTTGGGTCAAACCCCAGGTCAACTACTAGCTGCATGAACTTGGGTAGTCAGAGAGTGTTGTTCAATAGCCCTGAGAGCAAAATTCAAAGCAACTCGTATCAGACCCCACACACTTCTGTTTAGCTTGCCTAATGTCCCATTCTTTACCCCTCAGATCTGGTTTTACTAAGTCCATGAATTGGATGTAGCTTCCAGATTCTTCTTGTAAAGGAGAAAGTATATCTGAGCAGATGTAAGGAGTGTGGGCTTTGGAGCCTGGCTGCCGGGATTCAAAGGCCAATGCCCCCATCTGCCAGCTAGGTGACCATTTACTATCTCTTAAGCCTCAGTTTCTTCATCTGTTTCTGACATAGAATAAGCATTCAATAAATAAGCCCTCAGTTTAGTATTTTCATCCTTGATATTTGAGAGATTACATTACATTGTCTGGTCAAGTTGAACAAGACTGGAATGTCAAAACATCACTTGGGGCTTGAAGTATAGCTCAGTGACAGAGCACTTGGCCAGCATGCACGAGACCTAGGTTTCAACCGCCAATACCACAATCAATCATCGATCAATAAAATAAAAATAAATAACAAAAAATCCCATTATTGTCTGAAGGTTGAAATCAGAAGGTTTTTCACAGAATATTTGACCTTTACAACTCTGTTTTTAAAAAATAGAATTAACTGCTTTTATTCCTAATCACAAAATGACATATAACACAATATAAAATTGGGGTTTGTTATGCCCAAATATATAGAAAAAACGATATATAAAAATACATAACACAACATAAAGTTTGGATATTTTAGAAAAGCACAGAAACAGCCATTGTTAATCATTTGCTATATAACAATCCTTAAATATATAAATATATGTGTATATTTTATACAAACTGAACTGATTCTAAACAGTTTTATAATCAACTGTTTTCATTCAACCATATGTTGTGAACATTGTGAAATTTCTTTTTTGAAAACATGATTTTTAATTTCTTACTAATTAATATGCAAATCAATGCTATATTGTTGAACATTTAGATTGTTTCTAGTTTTTACCTATTATGAATTATAATGTTTATTTCTTAAGTATAAAAATCTCAGTAGAGAAAGCTATGAATCTTTAAAGGCTTTGGATTCATGTTTGCCAGATGTCCCACTTGAGAAGTGGTACCAGTTTACGTTCTTTTATTAGTATTAAAAAATGGTCATTTTTCTAAATAATATAAAAATATTTTTCAACTTGAAAGGTGAAAAAGAGATCTTATTCATTGTTTTGCATTTCTTGAATTGCTAGTAAATTTTTAATGTGTGTATTGGTCACTTGTATTTCTTTTTTGATGACTTCTCTATTCATGGTGTTCCTTGCCCACCTTGTTGAGGTGCTCCATTCTTTTTCTTAATTTATAAAAGCCCCTTATCTGTATGACCTTAATCTTTTGTTTTTCATATATGGGGTTAAGCCTTCCTCCCTTCCCAATTTTCATGGTTAGTGATATTAACTAGATGAAGGAGACTATAAAACTGTATGCAAAATATGCCTGCAGCTGTACCACTTGTAGTGTCTGATCCCGTGAGGTCTCAGAAGCTAAGTAGGGTTGGATGTGGATAGTACTTGGATAGGAGACCACCTGGGAACACCAGGTGCTGTAGGCTTGGGAGAAGGACCCAGCAACCTACTCCCAAAAAACAATCAGCCATTGAAAACCCTATAAACAGCAGAGAAACACTAACAATACTCTTTCTCCTGTTGTGCATGAGGTTGCTATGTGTTGGACACCAACACGACAGCACCAAACACCAAAAAATATATAATATATCAATTTTTGTCATTGTTGTTCTTGGGTTTTGTTGAGACAGGCTCTCACTGTATGGACCAAGCTAACCTAGAACTTGCTATGTAGCCCAAGCTGGCTCAATCTCTAGATCCTCGCACCTCAGCCTCCTGAGTACTGGGATACTGATTTGGTTTTATTTTATTTAATCTATTTTAATTTAATTTATTTTATTTTATTTTTGCAGTCCTGAGGGGCTGAACCCAGGGCCTCATGCATATTTTGCAAGTGCTATACCACTGAGATGCATCGTCAGCCTCTTTTAAATTTTTATTTATTTATTTATTTATTTATTTATTTATTTATTTATTGTGAAAGGGTCTTGCTAAGTTACACAAGCTACCCCTTGGCCTCAAACTTGAAATCTTCCTGCCCCTACTTCCCATGTCATTAGGATTACAGGAGTCTACTACTGCGCCTGGCTTAGTTTTATTTTGAAAAACATCTAAAAATGAAGAAAAATATTATGAGGAACCCTATGAAAAGTTCAATAATTTTATTTTTTATACTTCTTCCTATTTCTCCAATTTTCTCCAAGGGACATATTTAGATTACAATGATTGTGTGCTTTTTATCCCAATTAGACTGTAAATTCCTAGAGGACAGAGTTATTTATATTTCATCTGTCCTCCACAGTTGTTGTTGGTAAGTGCTATCGAGTCAGGTCCAACTTATAGTCACCCTGTGTACAACAGATGAAATACTCCTTGACACTGTGCCATGCCCTGCACTATTCTCAGTGCTTCTCTGCTATTCATAGGGTTTTGAATGGCTGATTTTTTGGGGGGAGTGGGTTGGCAAGTCCTTCTCCCAAGGCTATAGCACCTTGGTATTCCCAGGAAGTCTCCCATTCAAGTAGTAATCAGACCTAATCGATCTTGCTTAGTTTCCAAGATTTGACAGGATCCAGTGCCAAGGTGATACAGCTGCAGGCTCCTCCAGAGCAGCCAATGATAAATTGGTGAAATACTATTTTTATTTTATTGGGCCAAGATAGCCCAGTGGTATTTTCCCATGGAACTACCACAAGGGTCTTGGTTAGCTGACCTAGGAGGCAGAAGAATTTGTTCAAGAAACTGGTTTTAGACGAGGCAGTTGGTGGTGATCAAGTTGCATCTGTAGGGTGGCAACAAGTATTATCAGCTACGAAAGTTTTGTTTTGTTTGTGGTCATGGAGATGACTCCTGAGCCTTGCACATGCTAGGCAAGTGCACTTCCACTGAGCTACATCCCAAACCTTTGTTTTCTTAGGGTCTCACTATGTAGCCTAAGCTGGTGTGAAACTCTTGAGCCTCTTGCTAAGTGCTAGGATTACAGGCATGTTCCACCACACCGACATCTAGCTTTGAAGCTTCCCATAAACATCATCAATTAACTCTCTCCATCACATTGAGCTTTACCCCAGATTTGCTCAGTATAGGAACCACTGACACAAGGAAGACACAGGAATGTGTCATGACCTCAACTACAACCCATTGTTAGGTAAAATCTTGCTCAAATAAAAACTTCCTTTTCTACTTTTTTCCATAGAAAAATCAGCCTCACATCACACCCAGTACTTTGCTTCTATCTGTTGGTATAAGGCAGGGGCACAGAGACATAGAGTTTGCAGCAACGATTCTCTTTTCCACATTGCTACAAAACTGCCAGTGGATTTCTGATTCCTCTATGGCATAAAGAGAATCAAAAACAATATTATGAAGGACAAAATCCACATGATAAAATGCATACCAAGAAAACTGATGTCAGGAGAGTGAAAAACTGCCTGTACAGTTCCAAACCAAAGTGATACTTTATGACTTTATTGGAAATATTCAACTGGAATATCTGATTTTACTAGGTGTTGGTTTCTGATTTTAGAGAGTTTATTTTGAAGGGGTTCAAGGTATCTAATATCTTCTTTTTTCCCTTCTCTATCATTCTGTTATAATGCCATTTCCATTGATGTATATGCTTGTTTTCTATGCAAGTGTGATGAAAGAGCACTTGGAAACACAGTTTAAATAAATTAGATTGAAGCCGGACGCAGTGGCACAGGCCTATAATCCCAGCGACTCGGGAGGCAGAGGCAGGAGGATCACAAGTTCAAGACCAGAGGCAGTCTGCGTAACTTAGTGAAACCCTGTCTCAAAAAGTAAAATAATGGGCTGGGGATGCAACTCAGTGGTACAGCACTTGCAAAGCATGCAGGCACGAGGCCCTGGGGTCAACCCCAGTACTGAAAAAAATAAATAAAAATAAATAAATTAGACTGAGACAAAAACAAAAACAAACCCACAACAAACAAACAAGAGCAAAAGAGAAAAACCAGCCTCAGAGATGTCATTGCTATCACTAATGATGATAAAGAATCAGGAACTTAGCCTTCTGGTGGGTAAGAGATCTCAGCAACTAGCAATGACAGAGCAGGATGGATAAGAGAAAGTGGTACTTTGATAAAACTCTGGTTCTATGTTGCTACAAGGCAGTTTCTTCACAACATAGATTTGAAAAGGAATTTCTGGGATTACTTTGTATCTTGGCTTGTTAGCAGTGTGGCAAGTGGGATCCCACAACTATATGATGAGGCACTGGGAGCTGTGGTAAGGAGTGGTTAGGACTGGGGTTAACTGAGTTTCTGCAAATGAGTGATGGTAACTGCTAAGTAACATTGAAAGGTGGATGAGAAATAATAGTTCATTTAGCAAAATTGGGGTCCTAGTTGCCAGCATATTAGAATCCATTACTGTAAAGGATTTTGCCTCAAATGGAAATGAGGTAGAAATCAAACTCTGAGGCTAAGCGCTAGGTGGAAAGAGCGAGCTATTGAGTATTTAGGGAAAGTCACACTTCGGGCAACAAAGCAGGTCATTGGGAGATTGGGGTATTGACTTTGCCTTGAAGGGCTCCCTTTTCTTCCTGAATAACACACCATGGCCTTCTTAGGAAAGTGCTCTGTGACATTCTTATTGATCAGCCTTCAAAAGAGAACAGAGTAGTGGGGAATGGGGTGGGACAGTATCTCTCAGTACTTCAGGCCAGGCTGAAGCTGGACACCTTCCCAGGCTGCTGGAGCTTTGCCAGATGTTCCATTCACCTGGAGGGCCCTTGCCGATCTGAGTATAATTCTGAAGGTATCTAGTAGGGCTGCCTAATGTGGTTCTCCAGGTCAGCTGCTCTCAATCTTCTTTTCTCCTTCTCCTACACCCACCCCTCATCACCTCCTCTTGCTGAAAAGCTGCAACTCCTTCTATTTCCTTTCCTTACATGAAAAAATGTATTACATTGTCAAATAAATCACTGTTGTCTAGTGGCAGACTAGAGGTATAGCAGAGAAAGCCCTTTGTCTCTGGACAGACTGCACTCAGAAAAAGTCCACCCCATTATCTTCCAGGGAATTTGTCTTTTAAATACTTTTCTTCCTTGGAGAGAATTCCAAATGACAAGTCCAAAGAGAACTGGTTCATTTGGAAGACATAGTAATAGTGTAACAATATTTTCTTAGGGTATTAATTAATGATCCTCTAACTGCTAGATTTAAATCGCATAAAATGACACAGGTTAAAGTTGCTTTTAAAAAGAAGCTTTGCATTTGTTTTCCCCAAATACCCACCTCTATGATTCCTTTAAGTGTTATGGAAAAGAAACCTGTAGTTTACAAAGTGATTTTGCATATATTTTCTCATTTGGTCATTAGGTGCTAAGGCGCAATGGATATGCCCCTTCATTCTCTAAGTGAATTGCCCAGAGATATTAGGTGACTTATTCAAGATCATTCAGCACCCTGCAGCCCAGGTTTGCTCACTACTGGGCCGGTGCATGCTCGTATCTCCGTGCTGTGTTCTGTTGTTTAAAACAAAATGGAAAACAATGTATTACCCCTGACACCCTTTTGTGGCTAGGTTATACTTGGCTTAGCTTTGCGCTTAGGCATGCTTTGAAATGGGATTCTGAGCTGGGAAAAAAGCTATTTTAATACACCCAAGTGAGGCTTAGTTGATTTTTTCCTGGTATGTGCCTATGACTAAGAGAACACAATGTCACAAGTAGTTGTTCCTTCAGTACCCAGATGTTTCTTTCGCTTTTTATTTTGCTAAAATCATGAAGAAATAATTGCCTTTATAAATACCCTGGAAATATATAGTAACAATTTAGGAAAGGCAGGTTGACTAGAAATTATTTTAAAAATATGATAATAAATGAAGGAATGCTTCCTGTAAGTTTTGAGTTAGAGGCAGCTAGTATTCCTCAATAGAAAGTAATGGGAAACCTAGAACATCTATCGTATATAAAAAAACAAAAACAAAACAAAACAAAAAAACCCCAGAAAATCAAAAGGTCTTCCTCCTTCTGTCTTGGAGGTGGGACTGCTTCATTGCTGGCTGGGGGACATAGCCCATCAACTACCACGATGAACTCATACCAGGAAATTTTGAAGGACAGACAGGACTCATGAGAAACAGCACTCTAATCCTCAGGAAATGCATCCTAGACACACACACCCACAACAATTGCTAATATGAAATCACTAAGACATTTCTGTACCAATGTGACAGGGATTAGTTTCCTCACGGAGACATTTCTTGGCTCCACATGGCTTTAAAGTATTTAAGAGAGTGGAAAATTTTGTGATCAACTTATGACAAAGTCAAAATCATTGCTGATGCTATGCTTAGTAATTGAGGCAAGTTTTGACCAGGTTATTTTTAGGCTTCCCAAAGAGCAGCATTAAATAAATTGGGGTTCCTGGCAAACAATGGTGAGAATTTTGTAGGGGATCATGTTCACCTTGGACTCAGGAATTCTCACCTCCTCAGAGTCGCTGAACACTGACATCACAGTCATATTTTCTAAATTGAGAATCTACCGTCTCTTACTTTATTTTGGAGATTTAAAAAAATAATAATAACCTGTTATGTGCCTCCTATTATGTGGCAGCTGTAGAGTACAGACAGCCGAGTGGGTGACTCATTGTCCCTTGGACACATCATTCACATTCTGGCGCCCACACCTTTGCCTCTGCCGTTCTCAGCGTCATGCCCTGCTTGCCCTCTAAGGGTGACATGCAGAAAGGTGACATGCTGTAGCCTCAGCTCAGGCTGAAAGTCTTACCTTCCTCTCCCAGGACAGTGCTATCTCCTCCTCTGAACTCCTGGAGTGTCACTGTCTGCCCAACACATCTGCAACTTGGCCTCCCCTCTCTGCTTTGGATAATTTTTTTTTCCCATCATTACTGGGGGGGTTGGATGCAGGGCCTTGCACATGCTCTGCAAGTGCTCTACCATAGAGATATACCCCCAAACCCATTTTTATTTTGAGACAAGGTCTTGCTAAGTTGCACAGGCTGCCTCTAGCCTCCAACCAGCAGTCGTCCTGCCTCGGCGTCCAAAATTGCTGGCATTACAGAGGTGCACCATGGCACCTAGCTAATTATCTCTTATGTCATTGAAAACAGGCTGTAAGTTCTACCAGTGCAGGCACATCTTGCTTTCTTTTCTTTTCTTTTTTATAAATTTCCCTGATATTGCGCCCTGTACCAAATATGTACCCCCCTAAAAAAAACTTGTTGATTGGTTTATGACTCATAGTTTCTTGGTGCTTAGATAGGGCTATTAATCAGTGTAGCAGAGCTGGTGTTTCTCACTATCTTCAAGTTTAAGGTCTCTGGTGGACTGTGGATTCGTGTTGTTACTGTCTCTGAAAGCAAGGTCAGGCAGGAGAACCACAGTGTTTACTTTGTAACTCCCTTTTATCTGTGGCTGTTATCCCAACCAGTGGCAAGGATATAATTGAGAATTATGAGGATTGCCGAGGGCTGAGCTCCCTGGATTAATGGAGTGCCAAGCCTGGTTCCAAGAAGGCCATGGAGATAAGAAGAAGAAATACAGCCTCAGACTGGAGAGGGGCCATCTCCTCCCCAACAGCCACCAGAGGAAACACCTAAGAGCTTCGGTGCAGAGCCAAATGTCCTATTGTTATCTTATTGATGGAGCTAATTCCCCTGCTTCTAGAGGGGAGTGGGGCAAACAGATCCTAGTTCCTGGTATTAAATGAGCCTCTTTCCTTAGAAGAGCTGACAAAGCAGAGGGAAGAGGAGCAGGGCACAGAGGCGGCAGAACGTCATCTAGCAGAGTCAGTGAGGACAGGCTACTCGGTGGAAAGATCAGAGCGGATAGGAGAGTTCTCTCAGGGAAGGGAGAGCTGTTTTCTCGAGAGCTGTTGGAGAAAGGGTTCAATTGCATGGGAGAAAATGTTAGGGGAATTTTTGCCTGACTCTGCAGAAAGCTTTGCTGAGTTAAGGAGAAAGTAATAGATTTGAATTCCGATGACCTAAGGTGTACGTGAAGATGGGCTGCACAGGGAGGCCGCAGACACAGCAGTTAAGAGCACAGGCTTGGAATAGAAGGAGCAGGGTTCAAATCTCAACTGTGTGTCCCTGGCCAAGTTGCTATCTCTGAGACTCAGTTTCCTTATCTGCAAAAGAAGAGTGTTTACCACAGGGCACTGCATGGAGAGATAACATAATATAATACAAGCAGTTTGATAATATAAGCAGTTAGTATAGTCCCTGGCACTTAATAAATGGTAGTGCCATCTGTACAGACAGATGGGCTATTTCTTGATCTCTTTTCGGACATCTTTGGCTTTGGAGTGACCTGAGGGTGCCAAGAAGGGACACAGAAACTCCTGGAGGGGATGGCTAACGCGTTTCTAGGAACAATGACATCTGATGTTGCATTTGAAATTCTTTTTCTGCTCTAGGCAATAATAGCGCTGTCGGTTCTCATTAGTCAGAACATCTTCCAAAAAGTCTGTTATTTGCAACTGCTTTGCGTTAGTGGCGCTTTACAACAGAAAGGAGACAGGCTATGTCTGTGCTTTGGCTACATCAGGTGGGAAGAAAGAGAGTAGGCAGTAAGGACTGAGCAGAAAGTGGCATTTTGGAGCCTGGGCGATGGGGCAAGGACAGCTTGGTTTCCAGTGAATAGCAAAGGCAAGAGGCCTCACAAAGGAGAGGGACTTGGTACCATCCCAGGTCCCCAGCACATTCACTGCTGTAACAGGCAGAAGGAATTGGGAAAGACCTTTAGTTCCTGAGCTAATCAGCCCAGAGCCGAGACTTGATGGGAAGGCTTTCTTAGGCCTACTGCCCCGTGGCAGTTTATCACTTCTGATTAGGTGAGGTGACTCAGGAGTCACTCAAACACATTCTAATTAGCCTGTCCCTGCTAAGTTTATGAGGCCAGCCACAGGGTCGGCTGTGGCTTCCTCCACTTGTCCTTTCCCTTCCCCACCCCAGTCGCCAGCCTCAGGGGCACCCACCAACAAAACCAGCACCCACCAGCAAAATAATTCACAAGACCCCTCTGATGATGCCCTAGCCTCTGTGGCCTCTACCCTCACTTTTGTGTTGCCTCTAGGGCAGGGCCTCCTGCACACAGGCTTCCTCGGTTTGGGGTCTAGAGTAGCCCGCCCCATTCAGACAGGAACAGGGCTTCTGCACTTCTCAGGCTCTAACTTTACCCCATGGATGATCTAGTCTCCCCACAGCACCCATGATGTCTCCTTAAAAGAAGCTGCTCTGCCCAGGGCAAGAGCTGAACAGCTGCCCCTTCATCATCTCCTCCCTCATTATAGATGCCAGGTTCACCCTCACAAGAGGCTCAAAAGCCTTTGTGGGCATTTGTCTGAAGTCTCTAGAATTTTTCCTGACCATCTCCCACTTGTTCACTTTGCAACTTATCTGTTATTCTCAGTCCCCAACCCATCTACTTGTCCTCCTCCTGACCTTGATTCTACACCTTAGCTTCTATCCCCCCTGGAAGTGACCCCAGCTTCACTTTGGACAGAGTCCCAGCTTTCCTCTGCCTCAAACACCTAGGGCTGGGAACCTCGAAGCAGCGAGATACTGGAAACTATGAAACTTAAGTTAAAACCATAGGATAAACAGAAACTCCAACACATTAAATAATCATTTAAATACTCTTCTGAGTTGCGAAATCCCCAAGTATTATGGAGGCCGGATTTGCTAATGCTCAGAGCCTGAGATGGCTGCCTAGTGGTGACATTACCACGTTTCTCCCTGCCCCACCCTCTGTCGACCCCCAGGGCCTGCAAGGATGGTCCAGCGGCTGCCTGGCCCAGCCTTTCTCACACAGAGAGGGGCCAGGACAGCCAGTGGGCTCCCCAAGGCCATGCTTCTTGCTCCTTTCTCCCAGCAGACTCCCCTCTTCGCTTTCTTCCCATCTACCTGAGACACTGTGTCTGTTTTGTCTCTTCAGCTCCTTGTCATTGAATTGAATGCCGTTCATTGCTTTTTGATAAAGATGACTAAAGCATCCTGTGATGATCACTACATGACAGGTGTGTGTTGGCTCTACTAAACAGTCACTGGCTCCTGCAGCCAGACACAACCCTCCTTACTGATACGAGGGATAGAAAGAATAGTTTAAGCAACAGGCTGAACCAATTGTTTTGAACCCAAGCAAATTACTTGGGTCACCAGAACATCCATCATTTCTCACTGCATGGGTTTGAAAGTCAGTAGGGATCGTTATGCATTATTTATCATCTAATTGATGTCACCAAAGGCCATGAGAGAAATAACAGGTCCATGCAGATCTCTCTCTTTCCTCCCTTGCCTCCCTCCTTCTTTTTCTCTCTCTCTTCTTCTCCCTTCTCTCTTTTCCTTTTTAATCAAAGTGCATTCAAACATGGACTTACTTTTTTTTTTTTTAATTGCAGTACTGGGTGGTTGAACCCAGGGCCTCACAGAGGCTTTGCAAGGGCTTTGCCACTGAGCTGCACCCTGAGTACCTTTTTTACTTTTTATTTTGAGACAAGGTCTCTCTAAGTTATGCAGGCTTTCTCGGGCCTTAAACTTGCCATCCTCCTGCCTCCACTGCTCAAGTCACTGGGATTATAGGCATGCACCACTGCACCTGCCAATGGGTTTATGCTTGATGCATTACTCCAAGCCTTTTTTCTCATGATATCATTCTCTGTGACACAATTCTCCTTAAACTCCTTCCCAGACCTTTCTTTAGATCACTTGAAACTATTGGACCATTTATGACTCTGTCTTTAATTATTAATTATTTTTACTACAACTGGGCCTGCAGCTGTACCACTGTGGCATCTGATCCCGTCAGATCTCATAAGCTAAGCAGAGTCGGGCCTGGATAGTACTTGGCTGGGAGACCGCCTGGGAACACAAGGTGCTTGGGAACACAAGGCTTGGGAGAAGGACCTGACAACCCACTCCCAAAAAGAAATCAGCCATTAAAAACCCATGAATAACAGAGAAGCACTAACAATACTGGTTCACCTGTTGTATGTACGGTTGCTATGAGTTGGGCACCAACTCGATGGCACCTAAGAACAACAACAACAGCTACAACTAGCTTCCTCATGATAGTCTCAGAAGTGTGCAGAGGACACCTGCACACTTTGCCAGGAACCCCAGGAATGATAAGCGCTTCCTCAGGTGCAGCCCTTCCCAGCCCTCATGCTACCTGTCAAGCTCCTCTGTATTCCTGGCTTCCTTTCCTTGTTTGCCCACTGAATCTCAGTGCCCAGATGCCTTCCCTCTGATTTACTCAGTCGTTTCATTTCTTCGAATTCCCCATGATACCTTTGTGGCAGTCTTGTCAAATTCCCTGCCCGTTCATCCCTGCCCACTCCACAATAGACACAGGTGATGTGGGAGGCAAGAGGACCCAGCCAGTCTAATGTTTTGATGTAGAGATTTTACAAGATGTAGAGATTTTACTCAAGGAGATATTTTTGTTGTATTATGATAGAGAGGTTCTCAGATGGTCGATGGAGTTGGACAGGATACAGGAAGTAAGACATCCGGGCATGAGGAATGCCCATCAGCTTTCTAAGGCTACTGTAACAAAGTACCATAAACAGAGTGACTTTAACAATAGAAATTCATCACCTCACAATTCTAGAGGCCAGAAGTACAAAATCAGGGTGTAGAGCTAGGTTCATCCTGAAACCTGTCAGAGAATCCTTTCTTACCTCTTCCAGCTACTAATGGTTTGCAGGCAATCTTTATGATTCCCTGGCTTGCAGTTCCAATCTCTGCCTGCAATATTACATAGTCTTTTCTCTGTGTGTCTCTCTCCACATGGCCATTTTCTTAGAAGGACACCAACTATATTGGATTAGGGCGTGTCCTAATCCAGTATGACCTTGTTTTGACTAATTACATCTGCGATGGCCTTGTTTCCAATTAAGGTCATATTTTGAGGTATCCAGGATTAGAACTTCAATATAATTTTTTTGAAGGGACACAATTGAATCCATAGTAAGCAGCACGTTCATTCTGAGAATAGCCAGTCATTCAATTTGGCTGGAAATTGGATATGACTAGGGATATTAAGCAATCTAGCAAGTAAAATAATTGGACAGCAAAACTCTTGATTTATTATCTTAGTTTAATGTGACAAATGTCTTTGCCTCTCTCATTTCAGTCCAGTACCTTATAATATTTTTGCCCTTGGTCAAAAATAAGACAGAGAACTACCATGCAGGCAAGCCAATAATGCATCATCTAACAACAAAAACAACATCTGTTACTTATTCATTCATTCAATAATATGTACAGAGTACCATGTGCCAGGATAGGTCTCCTACAACAGGGATTCAGTAGCAAACAAGACAGGTATGACTTTTGCCCTCCTGGAAAACAACTCGGTCTTCCTAGACTTCAGTGATGACCTTCCTCACTAACAACAGGAATTCCAAAATAGAGACATTAAAAACAAGGCTGGGCTCTGTGGCTCATACCTGTAATCGCAGCCACCAGGGAGACTGAGGCAGGAGAATCGCAGGTCCGAAGCCAGAGGCAGCCTGTGTAACATAGTGAGAACATGTCCCAAGATAAAAAATAAAAAATGGGGCAGAGGGTATAGCCCAGTGGCAAAGCACTTGCAAAGTCTGTGTGAAGTCCTAGGTTCAATCCCCAAGTACAGAGAGGAAAAAAAAAAAAAAAAAAGCCAGACAGATGGAAAAATTGCAGAACAAAACAAGAAATCATTTTAAAAGCAGAAATTAAGTAGGCATATGCCTAAGTGGTGGCAGGCCTGTGCATAACTCTTCCTGTGGCAAGTCCACTGCCCTTTGTGGTGTCAGATAACTAACTCCTCCAGACTACTAAAGCATGCCTGTCATTCCCATAATGAAAACAGGAAACCTTCAAGTGACCCTGATGGAAGGTGACAATATAACACATTGCCCAATACTCAGCCAGCAACTTATGTTCAAGGGACATAGTGGGAAATTCACAGCTACTTCTCCTCTGCATTAGGGATAATTGAACCAGGCCTGGACAAGCACAATGAGTTGGAAATAAGCCTTCATTTCTAATCTGGGAAGCACACTAACTGGTAAATTGAAAAATGTCTCATGTTTCCATAGCAAAGAAGGTGCTGCTGACATGTGGCCTGCAGCCGTACCACTGTAGTGCCTGATCGCATCAGATCTCAGAAGCTAAGCAGAGTTGAGCCTGGTTAGTGTAGGACCCCAAATTAGGATCTTTGAGGAGAGAGGCCCCAGAGAGACACCGAGTCGCTGATCGATGCAATAAACATGAGGCTTTATTTCCGGCGCCAGGGTCAACCCTCCATAGAGTCTCCCTAGCAAGAGAAGGAAGGCGACCCTGAAGGAGAGGGGCTTGGGGTTTTTATACAGTTTGAGGGGTGGCAGGAAGGCACAAGGAAACTAAGTTTCAACAGCCCTTCCTCTTCAGAGAACACCCCCCCCCCCACCCCGTCCCCCTGTCAGGAACTTGAAACTTGAGCAGACTTAATTATACAGGAACTTTAAACAAGCATTGTAACACTTCCAGTAAACATTTCGAATCTTTGGTGAGCTCCAAGCATTCATAGGGAAGGGGAGGAGGAGGTGGTAGCATTCTTCATTCCCCCCTTTTTCTTGTGAATACTCCAATCTTGGAGGATTTATTTTAGTTGTCTTAAGGTGACAACTTCTTCTAAGGTTTTTAGAGGCTCATATTGTAGTCTCGGGGCTGGGATTTAGCTCAGTGGGTAGAGTGCTGCGCTGCAGTCTCTGAGGTCCCGAGTTCAATTCCCAGCACCACAAAAATGGGAGAAGGGCCTGGCAATCCACTCCCAAGTCAATCCCGAAATAGTCTGCCATTGAAAACCCTATGAGGGTCGCTATGAGTCAGATGCCGACTCGACGGCACCTAACAACAACAACAACATTGTTGTCTCAATACCATTAGCTGTACTGTGTTAAATCTTTTTAAAGAAAAGACAAGGAGTAATGGTTAATAATAGTAATAAAATTAGAAGAGGGCCTACTAGGGCAGAAACCAGGGTCATTAACCAGGGGGACCAATTAAACATTTCTGCATACCATCCAGTATCCCTAGTTTGCCTTTCCTGTATTCTTTTTCTGAGTTGAGCCATAGAGTTTTTCTTAAAAGTAATGAAGAAGGAAAAGACAAAGCTACAACAGATAAAAGACCTCAGGAATGTACATCTAATTGACATTACATTGCATTAATCAATAGCTGCATTTTTGCAAACTGTGGGTAGAACAAGAAGGGTTTCCTGTTTAAGTTGCAATTACTTTTCTGACTGTGGATTATCATTTCTTTGGTGGCAGATTTTTACAGTTTCTCTAATACATTTGGGAGGACTGTCTCAAAGTAACCTGCAGCTTTCCTGACAACCTCTCATTCTCTCTCCTGCTAAGAACTATAGTCTTTTGTTTTTAAAATTTTCTACTATCATATCCATCATTTTTATTATTAGATTTATAACCATCACCATAGCTTTCTCTATTATTACAGTCAGGACCATCACCATATTTATCATCACCATACCTTTCTTTTCCATCATCATATTAGTCCATGTTTGGCCAGATTCCTATTTAACATCTTAACATTGAATGCTTTTAACTCGGTTACAAGCAAATACATCTTTCTTCACCATTGGCTTATCAGCTATACAACTTTCCTCATCCCTCAGTTCTCACTTCCACATAGGCCTTCATCCAAACTTGCTTTTTACTTTCTGTCAAATACCTACACAATCTTTCTCAAATTTTCCTAACTTTCTGGATTTCTGTGTCCTTCAGTTCACATGGATTCCTCTGACAATCAGAAAACAAAAGAACAGTAGTTTTAACATAGTACAATTATCTAGAAAGATTCCTTATTAAGCTTTTACAAATTCATTTGCACATCTTTAAGTTTAACATCATTATTACATAATTAAAATAACTAGAAGGCAATAAGGAAAAGTCATCCCAGAGTTCATGCTTCCAAGCATTCTAGAAAGGTCCTGGTGACACAGTTTTATAGCTTGCAAGAGGTAACAACATCATGCTGTGACAACGAGTTTACAGGGTCCTTCATGTGGGATGTGCAGGTGCATCTCGCACGCATAAGAGCAAAAGGTAGGAGGTCAGGACACTTAGCGCCAGTCTCCAAGGTTAATTTAGTCAAAGTCTCCTTTAAATTTCTATTTATCCTTTCTATCTCTCCTGAACTCTGTGGTCTATACATGTAAGGGAGTTTTCAATTTATATCTAAAGCTTTACTAATTAATTTAGAAATGCTGGCCTTGAAGGCCTGGCTATTGTCGGACCCCAGAAACAATGGGAGACCAAATCAAGGGATTATTTCCTATATTAATTTCTTTACATAGAACTTGTACTGTCCCAGACATAGTTGGAAATGCCTCAGTCCATCCAGAATTGGGTCAATAAACGCTAGTAAATATTTATAACCATAACAGCTTCTTTTAATCTCTATAGAGTCTAGTTCCTAATGTTCTCCCAGTTGGTTACCCTGGTACCTTATTCCTTGTTGCTTAGACGTTTGTCTGGCTGTGTTTACCTGGGCACACGAAGCACATCTGGAGGTCCCAAGTGAGTGGTGACAAGCTAACTTAGTTGGGTAAGCCCCAGGTGAGAGGCTTGGTGGATCTGAGTAATCAAGGTGTGTCCCAAAGCCTTAGGAAGCATGTAGTGCCCATCAGGGTGTCTTCATCGTCCTCTAGAGTCTATGTCCAATTTTTATTTTTGGTAAGTTTTAATCTCTTTCTTTGAGTAGTTAGGTTTTTCTGGGAGAACTGGGACTGGGATTAAAGGCATCATTCCCTCAGTCCCCATTGGTTTTAATGCAGCTTCTTTAGCTGCCTAGTCCGCTGTTCAGTCTCCCTTCGCCTCTAGCTTGTTTCATTTTTGATGTCCCTTGCAGTGAATAATTGCCACTTGTTTAGGTAGCCAAACAGCCTCTTAAAAGTCCCAGAATTTCTTTCTTATTTTTGACAATCTTTCCTTCTGAGGTTAATAGACCTCTTTTGTATAAATTTCCCCATGTACGTGGAGAGTAGCAAAAGCATATCTACTATCCATATAGATGTTTACAGTCCTTCCCGTAGTCAGGGGCAGGGCATGAGTGAGAGCTATAAGCTCTGCACATTGAATAGAGTCTCATGTCCCAATGCTTGGGCCCATATTACCTATAGATCTTGATTTACCATGGCTGCACCAGCATAGCAAACTCCATCCAGGATGAAACTGCTCCCATCTGTGAAGAGAGTTTCTTCTGCGTCTGGCAGAGGCACGTCCTTTAGATCAGGCCAATGTCCCTGCTGGACTGAAATAATCTCCAAGCAATCATGAAGCCGCTGGGTAGGGTTATCATTTGGGAGCAACGTGGCTGGGTTTAGGACCATGCCTTTTTGAATCTAGGAACGAAGGCTGATCTAGTAACAGGGCCCGGTATTGGGTTAACCTGGCATTTGAGAGCCACTTCTCAGGAGTCCCTCGCAACAGCCCATCAATTGCATGTGGGGCTTCAAAGGTTAAATCTTAGCCAAAGGTCAGCTTATCAGTCTCTTTCATCAGAAGGCCACAGCCGCCATCATCTGTAAACACGCTGGCCATTCGGCTGCTACCAAATCCAATCATTTAGGCAAGTAAGCAAGGCTGCTACTGGATTCAATTGTTTAGGCAAGTAAGCAATCAGTCTCTTCCATGGGCCCAACTGTTCAATCAAAACTCCTTTTGCTATACTTTGCTTATTAGCCAGGAAAAGCTGAAAGGGCTTAGTAATATCAGGAAGGGCAAGTGCAGGGGCCATGGTCAGAGGCTGTTTTAAGTCATCAAATGCCTTTTGCTCCACCTCTGTTCAGACTAATGGCTCGTGTGTCCCTGCACTGGCTGTATACAAAGATTTAGCCATCTCAGCCAATGCTAAAATCCAAAGGCGACAGAATCCCACAGAGCCTAGAAATTCTCTCATTTGCTTCTCTGAGGTAGGGGCAGGAATTTTTAGGATTGCCTCTATCCATTTTGCTGAGAGAGACCACTTATCTTCTGGGGAGTCCTGGCTATTGTAGACCTAGAGGGCAATATAAGTTCCTCCCTATTTTTTCCTTTAAAACCTTTCAGTCTCTGGATCTTTTTTCTAATGTCTGGGGCCGACTGGGCTACAAAGACCAAATTCATAGCCCTCCAGTTTTCATTTGCACACAGATCAATAGGCTAAAAGACAGGTATGCTTCTAGGAGGCATTCTAGGAACACAGCAGGAGACGGAGGAGCCCTGCTGAATATGCTTACCTTGGACAAATTCATAGGCGTCCTAGTAGTCCCTCATAACCTGGCTAGGAGATGCTGGCAATAGGTGTTCAGACTCAGCCTACCTGAGCAGCGGCATTTGGGTCCCAGGTGGGGCAGGTAGTAAGCAAAATGTGGGTGAGTTGGGCTTGTCCATCCAGCAATGTGTCACCGTTGGGCCCAAGGACCACCTTTTGGGTCTTGTTCAGGATTTATTCACATTCTTCAGACTTGAAAAGACCCTGTAAGAGTTACTGACAATCATCCCAAGTAGCCTGGTGAGTAAGAAAACAGACTCCAAAAGGAATGTAAAAGCTTAGGATTTTTCTGAAAAAGAAGATTCTGACATTCCCATTGTATATATCATTAGTACCTATATAAGGCCTCCAAGAGTGACCTCCCAGAGGATAAGAGTAGGCCCACAAAAGACTTAACATTACCTGAGTGTAGTCCTCCCAGGGGTGGACCCCAGAATTGCACTGGGAAAGTCACAAGGTGACAGAAAATGTGAACCAACAACTCAGCAGGCTTAGTGCTTTGCAGCCGTCAAAGGCAAAAAAACATAACTGGTCTCTAATCAGTCAGACCTCTGAGGGGTGTGACAGCTCACCTTATTACAGAAAGGAAAATGCCAGTGGTCAGAGTGGTCCTCTGGCAAACATATTACAGTAGTTTGGTCAAAAAGGCAATCAGAAGGAGGATACCCTAAATGGCAGAGGAGGCTCTGAAATTCCTTATCCAAGACCTGCTTGGACAGCATCCTAAAAAAGGAGGGCCCCGATCTACGTAGACAAAGGGGTCTTGAGGTCAAGGACTACAACAGAGGCAAAACAAGTCTTCAAGAAGGACTTGTAGGAAGAAAGAGAATCTGGCCAGAAGGGAGTCAGACATCAGAGAGACAGATTCAAAAGACGAACAAGAGGAGGGATCCCAGAGATAGATTCAGAGATTCAGAAGACAAATTAGGGGAGGGGGCCTGTCACTGAGCCTGGGGCCCTGGATTGCTTCAGGGGGTGCCTTCCTCAGGGTCTTCGACTGGCAGGACTCATCAGGGCTGGAGACTAGTCCAGACTCCTGTGGGTAGATCTCACTTTAATCGGTATTGCTCACATATTCCAAAATCAGGCAGACTCCCTATAGTGCAGCTTCTCAATCCCTGCACTAGTCCAAAATACAGATAGGGGAACAAACATCGCAAAAAACACAAAAGATGAACAGAGCAAATCTTGATGCACATACCATAAAATTGAAAATGAAGCATGGCCCATTTTACCTTTTTTCTTTTAACCTAGACTTTATGTACTTAATATCACCTTAGAGGAACTAGGCATGGAGGGAAGCTTTCAAGTTCAGCATAAAATGGACTCCAAATTCAGCTGCCGTGTCTGGAGAAAAAGCAAATCTAAAATGAGACAACATACAAGACAAAGGGGTCTCTGGCTTTAATGATGAAGTTCCCATGATGTTGTGGATGACCTGAAAGCAAAACAGTACCAAGCACATGGGTTTAACACAGAACAGACACTGAATAACAAACTGAGGCAACAATGAACAAAACATATTCAACCCAAATCCTGTCCTGACATCTCGGGTTAGGATGGAGGCCAAGGTTATGTCATGTCTGACCCTCGGGATTCTCCCCAAAACAAATGCTGCAGCACAAAGACAAACTATTCCCTGGTGTGCACAAACAAAACTGAAAGTGAGATGACGGCCTCACGCCGCATGGCGGGAGCGACCCGCCTCATCTCCCCAAATTTACAGATGGGATATCATCCCTACAGAGCAGGTCCGGAAGTCTTCCGAGCCCTACAGCCTGAGGTTTCTTAGTGCATCAGCCAGGATCCCAGCAGGCTGATTACAGATTAAAGCCAAGGCTATAAAGAGAGGTAGAGGGCATCTGTCCCATGTCGAAGAATATCATCAATCCAAGTCCAAACAGCAGAGAAAGTGAAACAAACAGACACACATACTCTCTTAAATTTCACCAGATATAACAGAGAAGGACTTGGCCGAGTCCCCGCTACCAGGGGACGTTCAGATGAGGAGGGCTTCCAGCCCCGCCTCCAGAAGGGGATTCTAGAGCATCCTCCAGGATCCCCGCGACCACAGCGATGTGGCACGTCTGCCTGCTGTTAACTGTTTGCCAACCCAACTACAGATACAGAAACAAAAGTAAAGAAGACAGGTTACTCACAGAGTCAGAGATTCAGAGTTTAAGAAGAGGCCTCTGAACCAGGTTGAGTTTCGGGTTCTCTCAGGGGTCTCGCATCCCGGACAAGCCCCCAAATGTAGGACCCCAAATTAGGATCTTAGAGGAGAGAGGCCCCAGAGAGACACCGAGTCGCTGATCGATGCAATAAACATGAGGCTTTATTTCTGGCGCCAGGGTCAACCCTCCATAGAGTCTCCCTAGCAAGGGAAGGAAGGTAACCCTGAAGGAGAGGGGCTTGGGGTTTTTATACAGTTTGAGGGGTGGCAGGAAGGCACAAGGAAACTAAGTTTCAACAGCCCTTCCTCTTCAGAGAACCGCCCCCCCCCCAGGTCAGGAAATTGAAACTTGAGCAGACTTAATTATACAGGAACTTTAAACAAGCATTGTAACACTTCAAGTAAACATTTCGAATCTTTGGTGAGCTCCAAGCATTCATAGGGAAGGGGAGGAGGAGGTGGTAGCATTCTTCAGTTAGTACTTGGATGGGAGGCCGCCTGGGAACACCAGGTGCTGTAGGCTTGGGAGAAGGACCTGGCAACCCACTCCCAAAAAACAATCAGCCGTTGAAAACCCTATGAATAGCAGAGAAGCACTGACAATATTGTTTTCCCTGTTGTATGTAGGGTTGCTATGAGTCAGATACCGACTCCAGGGCACCTAACAACAACAACCACCACCATGACATGGGAATCAGTGCAACTCTAGTCACTAAAGTTCATATTTTCCATAAACTACAAATAGCCTCTGAATTGCACCATATTTGAGAAATTATGTTCTAGTCCTAAAAAATCACATTACCTTTCAAAGTAATAAGTAATTTCAAACTAATAACTTGAATGAGGCAGTTCATTTCTTATCATTTAATGAGTGATCCTACTCTGGGAGGCAGTTTTCCATTAAATAATATGTTTTTACAAATAGTAGGGAACAAGGAAGGGAAAAAAAGAGTAAGATAGTGTGAATGTCATTAGGGTTGTTTGCAGTCTGGCTTTCCTTTTTTCCCCAGAAACACAGTATGATTGCATTTTGCTGCCCCCTTTGAAACTGGACATAACCACATCATTTACTTTGGCTAGTGAAATGTGTGCAGAAGTGACCTATGTCCCTACGTGGCAGAGCTCAATTTGCCACATTCTCCTTTATTGCTGCCTTAGAGATTGTGGAAGCAGTGTCAAGATGGGTCCTACCAGCATGGACTGGTCTCCAAGTGACTCTGATTAAACTGGGCAAAAATCAAAGATTTGTGAGGTTAAGCCATTGAAGTTTGGGATGGGTTTTTGTTGCTGTTGCCACATGATCTGTCTTGTCTTGATGGTATCAGCAGTGAATTCTTCATGTTAATTCCCAATAGCCAACAACCCAAAATGTACATTGTTCATGGGACAGAGTTCTCAGAGGGATGGGAGGTGCTCTTCAAAAGGAGCCAAGGTCAAGGAGGCCAACGTTGGGCTTCAGAGAGGTTGTAAAGGTTTTAGTAGGAAGTTACTATAATGCATTTGTATTAGTCAGTTGATGTGTTGCTGTGGCAGAGAAACTGACTGAAAACAAACTTATGAGAGGAAAGATTTATTGGGGGCTCATGGACAGGGGATCATAATCCATAATGGTGACAGGGCAGATGTGGTGGTGGCAGGTGGCAGGGCCTGGGGCAGACAATCTTACATCATGGTAGATCAGAAGCAGAGAGCAGAGAGGGTGACCACCACACCCTGTCAACCATTTCAGAAGACAACAAAATCAGATGTGAATTAGGATTGTTCATGTTGAAAGTGTGTGCATTCGATTTCAGAATATACAGTACTTCATTTCTACTTTCTGGGTATTTAATGTGAAATTAGGGTTCTTTGGATCATTTAAAAATCATGTTGATTAAAAATATTTTCAGGAGCCTTCTACTGATATGCTTTTAGTTATACTAAGCAGAAATTATGCTCAATTCCTTTGATGCTTCCATATACCCATAGAATCAGAAGCAATAATTAGCACATGGTCAATTGTCAAAATACTTTTGCTGATTGCTCACTTTTCTTACAAAGTGACCTGACATTTTGGACCAAGAGTTTTTGAACTTGAACACTGGCTTTTATTTGCTAATTTTCATGTATGCTGTGTGTGTATGTGTGTGTATGTGTGGTGCACAAACACATATAGTTGTTAGGTGCCCTTGAATTGGGTCTAACTCATAACAACAACAGAATGAAACACTCCCCAACACTGTGCCTTGCCCCATGCCCTGCACAGTGCTTTTCTATTCATAGAGTTTTCAATGACTGTTTCAAGACTATTTTGGCAGTGTGCTGCCAGGTACTTCTCCCATTTTTACAGTGTTTTTCCCATTTTTGTGGTGCTAGGGATTTAGCTCAGTGGGTAGAGCGCTGCACCGCAGTCTCTGAGGCCCCGAGTTCAACTCCCAGCGCCGCAAAAATGGGAGAAGGGCCTGACAATCCACTCCCAAGGCAATCCCGAAGCACTCAGCCATTGAAAACCCTATAAGGGTCGCTATGAGTAGGATACCGACTCGACGGCACCTAACAACAACAACAACAACAGAGATTGAATTTAGGGCCTCAGAGAGAACAAAGCAGCACTCTACCAACTGAACTAAACCACAGCCCCCCCCACATTTTAGTCTTATATAATTTGAGCGTATGTGTGTATATACATCTTTAAAGCTTTTTTTTGAGAAACTGGGGAAATTTGAATACAAAGGGCTGCACACTAGGTGATATTTATTAATTTTCTTAGGTACGATAATGGCATTATGGTTTTGTACTAGGATTTATTTATTTTTAAAAGATATATACTGTAATATTTGGGGTTGAAGTACCATGATGTCTGCATATTATTTTCAAATAGTTCTAAAAAATAGGTGGATAGATTGCTAAAGCGTATATGACAAAATGTAAACAATCATTAATTCTAGGAAGTAGATATTTGAATGCTAATTTACTATTCAGCTATTTTTCTATAAACTTGAAAATGCTTATAATACACAATTGATAAGCACTTATCATGAAAAAGTTTGGAAATAGAAACATCAATATTCAGACCACTTAAAATAACCAGTGTCGTGTGTGTGTGTTTGGCGGGGGGTGGCGGGGGAGAGAGAGAGAGAGAGAGAATGTGTGACAGTACTGCTGTCTGTAAGGTTTTGGGGCTATTATTTCAGAGCCGTATTTGATGTACACAAATAAATGTCACTATTTTCTTGACTTGTTTGGGAGTTGAGGAAGGAAAGGTTTAATTCTAGAGACAAAGAAAATGGCCTATAGGTGACATTTGAGGATATTGAAGTTAAAATCTTATAATCAGACTTGAACCAGAAAACAAATGGATAATTTAATTTTTAATTTAAAAAAGTTTTGGAAAAATTACTTCATTCATACTAGTTCCATGTTCTTTCCCATTTTTAAGGTAATACAAATGAAAACTGTTTATATCTGATTGAGTCTGCCTGAGTAGATTTTCTTGATGTCTTGATGTTTTTCTGGCTTTTTTTTTTTTTTTTCCAGGACTGGGGGTTGAACCCAGGGCCTCGCGCTTGCATGCTTTGCAAGTGCTATACCACTGAGCTGGACCCCCAGCCCATTGTTTTTTACTTTTTGAGACAAGGTCTCGCTGAATTACGCAGACTGCCTCTGCTCTCAAACTTGCAATCCTCATATCTCTGCCTCCCAAACTGCTGGGATTACAGGCGTGCGCCACCGCGCCTGGTTCCTTATTTCTGACGTTTGATTATTAATGTCTGATAAGCTTTTCCAAGCATGAATGCCACAAAATTGGTCAAAGTCCCTGTTTCTTCTAGGATGATGCTCTGCTGTCGACATCAGTATTTAAAAAGAAGGAACATTCTGATGAATATAAACAAACGTTTGTCAAGATACACGAGCTATGCCATGTGCTGTGACATACAGCTGTAATCCAAGCATTTGGGAGGCTGAGTTGGGAGAATTGTAAATTCAAGACCAGAGGCAGCCTGTGCAACTTAGTGAGACCCTGTCTCAGAACAAACAACAAAAAATGAATGAATGAATGAATGAATGAATAAGTAAATAAGTGGGCTGAAGGTGCAGCTCAGTGGTGGAGCACTTGCCCATCATGCATGAGGCTCTGGGTTCAATACTCATTACTGAAAGAAAAAAAAAGATACACATGCTAAACATTTTATCTTTTATTGCATATTTTGGAATATCAATTTTAAATTTAAATTCCTCCAAAATATTTGGGAGAAGAGGGTGAGGCACAAGAACTTGAGAATGGTAGAAATGTTAACTCACAAATAACATCCAAACAAAAGCAAAATAACAAGCAACAATCAAAGGGGTTAATGAGATAGATTCAGAGCTAAGTTTATCTCAGTCCACCCTGTGCAACCTCTACTTCTTATTGTGACCTTCAGGATAATAAGTGGACTTGTCAGAACATTTTTCTTCTTTAGCCATGCACATCTCAACAAAGCCCATTTTCTTCTTTATTTTCAGTTTTGGGGCGACAAGCTTAAATAAGTAACAAAATTAGGATTTGGCTGCCGCTTAAAATAACGACATAGTTACATAAACAATTGTTCCATTCACTGTGCCATTCAAAGTGCAAGGTCTGCATCTTTCCTAAACAAGGACTCAAAGGACAAAGATAATCCAGCTAGCCTGTCACAAAGGCAGAATACAAATTTAGTTCTATGTCGCCATCATCTGGTCAATATGTGTATAACACGTTCACTCCACCTGTGCCCAGCGAGGTGATGCACATCTGGAATCTTTTTTGTTGTTATTTTTAAAAAATATGTATTAGTAATTTTTAAGTTAGGGTACAACCTAATGGGTTTCATTATGACATTTCCATACATGAATATCATTGTACATTTTTCATGTTCACTCTGCATTGCCATCTCATAACCCCCTCCTGTATCTGGAATCTTAAACCAGAGAGGGGACTCAAAATCACAGGGCTCATTTTCACACAATAAATTACAACTTATGATGTCACAGTATATTAGCTATTTTTTTTCTGCTTCCTTGATTCTTTGTTCTTCAAATCAGTAATGAAATTTAGAAAAGATTATTGTTGTTGTTAGGTGCCGTCCAGTCAGTGTCCGACTCATAGTGACCCTACGTACAACTGGTGAAACATTATTGTCAGTGCTTCTCTGCTGTTTATAGAGTTTTCAATGGCGGATTGTTTCTTTTGGGAGTGGGTTGCTGGGTCCTTCTCCCAAGCCTACAGTACTTGGTGTTCCCAGGCGGCCTCCCATCCAAGTACTAACCAGGCCCGACCCTGCTTAGCTTCTGAGATCTGAGGGCACAGTGCTATAGCTGCAGGCAGAAACAATTATAGAGATAAGAAAATCTTAAGTCTCTTAGTTTCAAGTTCAGAGATGTTTTCTTTAAAGATCTTCACTTTTGTGTGTGTGCGTGCGTGCATGTTGTGTGTGTGTGTGTGTGTGTGTGTGTGTGTGTGGTCGTGGGGGGCTGAACTCAGGACCTCACACATGTTAGGCAAGTGCTCCACCATTGAGCCATACTTTCAGTCCCTACTTTCAATTTTTACTTGGAGACAGGGTCTCACTAAGGTATGCAAGCTGCCTCTGGCCTCAAACTCATGATCCTCTTGCCTCAGACTCCCAAGTTGCTGAGACTACAGGCATGTGCCACCATGCCCAGCTGTTGTTTATTTTTTGAGACATGGTCTCAATATGTAGCTCAGGCTGGTCTCAAACTCCTGATCCTCCTGCTTCAGCCTTCTGAGTGCTGCAATTACAAGCATGCACCACCATGCCTGGCTAAAGATCTTTACTTCTAATGCACCTGAAAATAAGTTCAATATTAGCTTCTTCCAATTGACTAACAGCTCCCTTTCCATTTAATGAATTCTGAGCAGACTGTGTGTTGTTGTTGTTGTTGTTGTCAGGTGCTGTCCAGTCAGTATCCAACTCATAGCGACCCTCACAGGGTTTTCAATGGCTGACTGTTTCGGGATTGCCTTGGGAGTGGATTGCCAGGTCCTTCTCCCATTTTTGCGGTGCTGGGAATTGAACTCGGGACCTCAGAGACTGCAGTGCAGCACTCTACCAACTGAGCTAAATCCCAGCCCAGACTGTGTTAGTAGAGATAAAAACCCCAGACTACTTAGAATTCCTAACTGTCAGATTCATGTGTTCACTTAAATGTAAGGCAAGTCACCTCATATTTAAGGGGGCTTGTCTGGAAAACAATGGGGCTCAACTGAGGACTTTTATGAGAAGGAAATAAAGCTATAAAGCCCTATCATTATTTGACTTCAGTGTGTACCACAATATTTACCACTTGATTTTGCTGTGTCATTTGAATTTCTAATTGTGTCTTGAACACTAACCTTGTTTTTCCAACTAAAATTTAAATTTAATTGATAGCAAGGCTAATATCAGATTCAGCCTGTGTAGTTTTTATGGTACATCATTATCTGGAAGATGAATAAGTTAGCATTTGATAACATTATAGATTACTTTTCAGCAAGTCAAAATAATAATATGAAAAATCTTAAATAGTTTATACTTGATAATAAGTAATGTTCATTAAGCACCATTAATGTACTATTTGTATTAACAAAGAAAACAAAAATGTTGCACATGTGGGCAGAAGACAGCTACTAATATGATCTTAATTGAGTCCCCTCATTTTTTTTGTTTTTTTGCTCAGTAGTTCCAGATTTATAAAGCACAATGGAACCTCTTCAGAATTGGTATCTAAGAATATGCTCAGCTTTTACTATCTAATCTTATTTTGCTTTGTGGTGTATGAGTTACCTCTAAATTTGTATCCATGCGAAGATAATTAACATTACACAAGATTCTACTGAAAAGTCAGTTTCTAAACCCAAAAACTCATTCCTTAAAAGTCTCTGTTACTTGTTTTGGGTTAAATTATCCATTGTCATCAAACAGCCTCTGTCGAGGGGAGTCTCAAAATTAATCACATTTTTTTCTTTTTAATTTTTAGTAGGAAATACCTAAGGATTCATGAGACCTTGAAAGATGTGATCTTTTTTTTGGTTTCCATTTTATTTTTCTCACAGCACAGATTTCATAGATGCCAAGGTCAGTGCTCTGATTTTCCTGTTGTGATTTTTTGCATGCAATAAAATTTTACTTATTATTTTTTTAAAGGTGGTCATATGAACTTCAAGATTATGCAAACTTAGATAATACTGTCTAACATCCCTACCCGCTTACCTGGCTATATGCTGGAGTCCAGCTAATGGGATTATAGAGGTGGATTAAAGGCCGTAATTTCCTACAAGATTATGTACTAGGTAAATACCACCAATTTGATTTAGTGACCTAAAAATAAGCCACTGATGAGTAACAACTCTATTCTTTTATTAAGTAGTTACAAAAAAAAAAATGATGCAGTCTTTGGTAAGTGAGGTTTTTCCTCTGGTGAGTAGGTTGACATATGTTCTTATATTTAACTTATTCTGAGTACGAGAAGAAAACAAATAGCTATCCACATTTCTGCTGTATGCTCCTTAAGTTTTTCTCTTTCAGTGAAATGAAGTAACATGCTATTTCTTCACTACTGTGCCTTTGTTGGAGCTCCTCCTCTGCCTTATATGCCCTTCTCCCTATCACTTGCAATATTTTATTGCCCTTATTTATTTACTATCTGTAAGCCCTTAAAGAACAATGATTGTGTCTTTTATACATTTACTCCTTTATTGCTTCAATAAAGATTTAACTATGTGCTAGCTGTGGGGTTACATAGCAGTAATAAAAAAATTTCCTGCCCTCATTGAACTTAGATTAGATTAATAAATAAATGAAATATATTCTTTGTTACATGGTGACAAGTACTGAAGAGGTGGAATAGAGAGCTCAGGTGGAGGCTGGGCCTCGTAGCACATGCCTGTAATTCCATCGAGTTGGGAGGCAGAGGCAGGAGATCATGAGTTTGAGGCCAGAGGCAGTCTTCATAACTTAATGAGAACCTGTCTCAAGATAAAAAGTAAAAAAAGGGGGCTGGGGGGTGCACCCCAGTGGTAGAGCACTTGAAAAGTATGCAGAGGCTCTGAGGTTCAGCCTCTAGTACTGAATAAGAGAGGGAGGGAGGGAGGGACAGAGGGAGAGAGAGAGAGAGAGAGAGAGAGAGAGAGAGAGAGAGAGAGAGAGGGAGAGAGAGAGAGAGAGGAAGGATAGATGGGAATAGGATTGTGATTTTTAGTAGGTAGTCAAGGAACTTTTGACTAATGTGACATTTTGGCAAAGACTTCAAAGAGATAAGGGCAAACCATGTGGATATTTGGGGGTGAATTTTCCAGAAAGAGGGCATAGCAAGTGCAAATGCACTGAAATGAAAGCATGCTGGATTATGCTTGGTTTGTAGAAGAACCACAAGGAGGTCCATAGGGCTGGATTGGAGAGAGAGAATGAATAATTTTGTTCATCTTGCTATATTTAGGGTTTAGCACTGTCTGAAACATTAGAAATTAACACCTTTTTATGAATTAACAAATATTTGGGTAATAGTATAAAAAATGTCAATATTTCACAAAACCTGAAATATAATAAATCCAGTCATTTTCATTACAGTGAAAATATTTTGTCTGGTAGCCCTGACTGGTTGTACCATTAAAACAGATATGACTTTTGTTCATTCAGCTTTTTAGATCAGTTTAGGGTGTCATAGTGGGAGTATTTTACAACATTCACATCTGTTTCTCTTTGCACTTCTGTCAAAATCCTTAGAACTGTAGCTTAAAGTGAATACAACACTGAAAAATGCCAGCAAATATTGATGGGTAGCAGTCTGGCCAGGTTCACAGTGCTACGTAGAATCACTTAAAGAAATGGTCAGTTGAAGGACTTATTTTTGCTTCTAACACATGGTTCTTAGACAAGCATTCAAAGAATTTTGTTTAAAGTGTACCGGGCATATCATCTTATCAATATTTTATTTGCAAGAATGACTCACTGTTAGCAGTAGCTGGGGCCATGAACATACATGTACAATATGGTGGCCATCACAAGGCAGACAGAGATCTTGACCACTTCTGCCTACTCCTTTCTCTAGGCCACTCTAGACTCCATGAGTTAGTGTTTCCTTTTTTTTTTTTTTTTTTTTTTTTGGTAGTACCTAGGGTTGAACTCAGGGCCACATGCATGCTACACAAAAACTCCACCACTGATATGCACCCCAGCCCCCTTTTTAAAATTTCTGGGACAGGGTCTTTCTAAATTGTGCAGGGTGCCTCAGTCCTCAAACTCACGATCCTCCTGCCTCTAGATTGCTGGGTGGCTGGGTCTACAGGTACGTGCCATGGGACCTGAATAGTGTTTTCCACTGTTGCTTTCAACTGGGTAGTGGACTTGTTTGAATCAATAACCTCTCTGGGTTTTTTGTTAAGCTTTAATTCTAGCGGGAGAATTATAGTATTTTCTTCTGTTTCCTGATTTCTTGGCTGTTTTTCTTGAGATTCATGAAAATGTTTACCTTTCTCAAGAAATACATGGAGTAAGATACAAATTGTAAAAAACAAAAACAAAAAACAAAACCCATGTTCTCAAAGTCACCAGGTCCTGATAATTTGGGGGTTTTAATCGAATCTGCTAAAACGAAAATGTTCTTGAGGTGTCTGTTAGCCAGAGACCTCCAAGAACATACCTGAAGTTCACTGAGTTAGAATTATTACTATTTGCAAGAAGTAGGAATACATAGCCTGGGGAACCATGGACTGGCTCAGTAAGATTTGGGCTTTGGATAGTGATTTGATGGAGGGTCTAAAGAAGTGGGGGATTTGCTCTAGATTGGATGCTGTCAGAAAACTGGGGAATTTGTATGATTGGGCATCACAATCTTTTTTCTTTCTTTCTTGTCTTGTTCTTTTGAAAGAGGGTCTCGCAGTGTAGCCCAGGCTGTCCTGGAACTCCCTATATAGCTCAAACTGGCCCCCAAATTGTGTTGATCCTTCTGCTTCAGCCTCCTGAATGCAGGATTATTGGTGTGCATCACCATCCCAGGCTCCATCCCAATTTTATCTACAGGGAGAAGAGACTAGCATGAGAATAAAGCTGTAATTAGTTTTTGTCGTTGTTGTTGGATCTGCATACTTTTTTCCTCCTTTTATTGGTAAAGGTTGGCAGGGTACAGAGTAATACAGCATTGGCGTTTCCCATTATGCAATTATTACATCACTTTTGGCTATGCTTTTATCAACTTACAAGGTTTATGAAACCTTTTAACTAATATGTAGTAAAGCTCACATGCATGTTTGGATTAAGTTCCCCTATTTTCCATATGTACTCATGAAGTTGCACCATTTACACTGAGATTATTCTGTCCCCCTTTATCCCTTTGCATTGTTTCTCTTCCCTATCCCATCTTCCGAGATCTTTTCTTCCCTTTGCTAGTTCCCTCCTTCCTTCTTTCCACTCTTTATATTATTCCTTCTTCACTAAGTTTAACTGTGTAGTTTTACATATCAACTTATGTGTAGGATTTTTTCTTCCTTTAAGTAAGATTCAGCTCCCACATATGAGTGAGTACATATGGTATTTCTCTTTTTGAGCTGGTGTTTGTTCACTTAAGATGATATTCTCTAGTTCCATCCATTTTGCTGAAAATGGCATTATTTCATTTTTTAAAATTGCTGAGTAATATTCCACTGTGTGTATGTACCATAATTTTTTAAATCCATTCTTCTGATGCTAGGCATCTTTGTTGGTTCTATATCCTTGCTATTGTGAAGAGTGCTGCATTGAATATGGAGATGCAAGTGTCTCCCTTTGGGTATATTCCCAGTAGTGAGATAGCTGGGTCATATGGCAGTTCTATTTTTAGTTTTCTGAGGTATTTCCATATTGATTTCCAAAGTGGTTGAACCAATTTACAGTCCCACCAACAGTATGAGAGTTCCTTTTTCTCTACATCCTCACCAGCATTTGTTATTATTTGTTTTGTTGGTCTTGGCCATTCTTATTGGAGTTAGGTAGAATCTCAGAGTTGTTTTGCTTTGCATTTCCCTAATGGCTAAGGATATTGAGAATTTTTTCATGTGCTTCTTACCTTATGAACTTCTTCATTTGAGAACTGTTTATTCACTTCCTTTGGCCCACTTGTGAATTGGGTTGTTGTCTTGGGATTTGCTTTCTTGAGTTCTTCGTAAATTCTAGAAATTAGACCTCTCTCAGATGTGTAAGATGCAAAGATTTTCTCCCATTCAGTGGGCTCTTCCTTAACTCTGTTGATTGTTTCCTTTGCTGTACAGAAGCTTTTTAATTTCATATAATCCCATTTGTCAATTCTTGGTGTGATTTCCTGAGCAACTGGAGTCTTGTTAAGGAAGTACTTTCCTATGCCTTATGTGTTTCCTATCTTTTCTTCTAGTAGTTTTAAGTTTTCTTGTTTTATGTTGAGGTCTTTTATCCTTTTCAAGTTGACTCTTATGCAAATTGAGAAGTACAGTTCTATTTTCATTTTTCTTCACATGGATATACAAGTTTCTCAACACCATTTGTTGAAGAGGTTTTTTTTCTGGTTTGCGTCCTTAGCCTCTTTGTCAAAGATCAGGTGGCTGCTGTTGTGTGGATATATCACTGGATCTTTAATTCTGTTCCATTGGTCTCCAGGCCTATTTTTCTGCCAATACCATGTTGTTTTTGTTACTACAGCCCTATAGTATAAAGTCAGGAACTGTGATCCTTCCTGCACTGATTTTGCAGCTTAATATTGTTTTGGCTATACATGGTATTTTGTGTTTCCATATGGATTTTTGGGTTATCTTTTCTATTTCTGCAAAGTCTGTCATTGAGATTTTAATGAGAATTGCATTCAATCTATAAATTCTTTTGGTAGTCTAGCCATTTTTACAATATTGATTCTCGAATTCATGAGCAGGGTAGGTCCTTCCAACTTCTAGTACCTTCTGCTGTTTCTTTTAATGTTTTAAAGTTTTCTTTGTAGGGATCTTCAGGGTTTTTGGTTAGATTGATTCCTAAGTATTTTAAGTTTTTGGTGGGCTATTTTGAAAGGGATTGTTGCCTTAACTTCTTTCTCTTGCTGCTTACAATTGGTGTAAAGGAAGGCTACTGATTTTTGAGTGTTAATTTTGTATCCTGCTACTTTGCTCAAGGACTTAATTAGGTCTAAGAATTTTCTAGAGGAGTTTTTGGGGTCCTTTAGGTAAAGGATTATGACATCCTGTGTAGCCCAGGTTGTCCTGGAACTCCCTAAATAAGGAGTTCCTATTTTGAGACTGGTCTCAAAATTATGTTGATCCTCTTGCTTCAGCCTCTCCAGTTCTGGGATTACAGATGTGCACCATCACCCCAGACACCATCCCAATTTTATCTATAGGGAGAAAAGACTAGCATGAGAATAAAGCTGTAGTTTTTTTTTTTTAAGGTAGTAGTTACTCATTTTGGACAAGAGGAAAGGTGTTGGTATTTTGTATTTGGCAGTGACCTTGTTTTTGTCTATGCTTAGACAAACCTAAAGACTTAATGAAATGCTTTGCTTTGTCTCATTTTACCATGACTTCCCAATAACCTTGTCTGAAGTGGGAATTTCGTGAGCTTATTTCTGTCTAGTAGGGGAATAGCATGGCCTACCTGTGAATGCCAGGCCAGCTTCTGAATGTCAAGAGCTCTTTTATTTTTTTACTTTCACATGGTATTTAAAATTTTTCATTCAGATATAACATATAAACAGAAATGTACATAAATTTAAAGTGAATTTTCACAAAATTAACATGCTCATGTACCCAGAATGCAGCTCAAAAACAGAATGTCACCAATATCCAGAAGCATCTTTTATGAACCCTTCAGTTTATTGACCCCAAGCTACCTACTGTCTGACTTTACCACCATGGGTTAGTTTTGCTTGATTTTGAACTTTACATAAATAGAAGAATATAGTATGTACTCCTTTCAGTAGGCCTTCCTGGGTTCAACATTATGGTTAGGGCATTCATTCAAATTGTTGTGTGTCATTTTAATTAGCTCATTTTCACTAAATAGTATTCCATTGTGTAAACATACCAAGCCTTATCCATTTTACTATGGATGGACAGACATTTGGGAGTTTTCAGTGTTTAGCAACAGGAATAGTCCTGTTATGAACATTCTCGTGCATGCCTTCTGGTGACCTTATATATGCTACATACATTCCAGCTAGGTAGGGTAGAAATGCCATAAGTTTATTTTCAGCTTTAGTAGATAATGTCAAACATTTTCCCACAGGAGCTGTACCAATTTACACACCCACCACCAGTGTAAGAAAATTCTGCTTGCTAATTTCCCATGATACTTAAATTTGTCCAGAAGACAGAAAAAAAGATAAAAATTTCTGGATGTATTCTACAAGATTACTATTACTTTGATACAAAATTGAGAAAGGATGAGCAAACAGGAAAACAATATGTCAATACCATCTTTAAACAGAGACGTAAAGATACTAAAGAAAATATTAGCAAATGGAACATATCTATGAAAAAAAGCAGGAACAGAATGGATTTATTCCAGGAACTGAAGTGTCCTTCAAAACTAGTTGTTGTCAGGTGCTGTCAAGTCAGGATCAACTCATAGTGACCCTACATACAACAGATGAAACACTCTTCAACACTATGACATACCTGGCACTATTGTCAGTGCTTCTCTGCTACTTATAGGGTTTTCAATGGCTGATTGTTTCTGCAGGGAGTGAGTTGCGAGGTCCTTCTCCCAAACCTACAGCACCTCATTTTCCCAGGTGGTCTCCCATCCAAGTACCAACAAGGCCCACCTCTGCTTAGTTTCCAAGATCTGATGGGATGGAGCCATGGTTGTAAGAGTTCAGGCTTCAAAAACTGGACAATCTATTAATATAATACATTAAAAATTCATATTAATTTATCATTGTTAATTATTGCATTCCTATCATTCATTAAATACCTATTAATTCATTGGTAGTGTACATATAATTCATGAAAATAGAAATTCTATTAATAAAATTCCCTTAAAAGATTAAAGGAGAAAACACAGATAATCTCCAGAGCTGCCAGAAAAGCAGGTGATAATATTCAACTCTCCTTTCTGATAAAAATCTTAGAAATTAAGAGAGAAAATTCCATGCATCTCCCCTTCAATCTACTTTTCAAGTCCATCATCTAATATTGCCGGCAACTGTACCACTGTGGCCTCCCATCTGGGCAGATCTCCTAAGCTAAGCAGGGTCGGGCCTGGTTAGTACTCCATGGGAGACTGCCTGGGAACACCAGGGCCTGTAGGCTTGGGAGAAGAACCCAGCAACTTACTGCCAAAAAAACAATCAGCCATTGAAAACTCTATGAATAGCAGAGAAACACTAACAATACTGTTTCGTCTGTTGTACGTACAGTTGCTATGAATCGGATACCCACTCGAGGGCAGCTAACACAAATCTGTTATTACTGCATAAGCAGACTAACCACTGATTTAACAGCTTTACCTTTTTCCTTGCTCCTCCAATTACTTAACCTGTGCAGCCTTGGGCAAATTGCTTAACCATCTTGTGCTGATTTCCTATGTATAAAAATGGAAATAACACTACCTACCTCAGGCAGTTAGGATGATGTCCCTTCAAACATTGAGTCTCAATAAGTTATTGTTATCACATTTTAATTTCACAAGTTGTAGAACATCCCTTGAGAACAGGGACTAATAATGGAACAACTCTCTGTACTTGAGTAATGCTGGTTGAATCCAGATCCACGCTTTCTCATCTTACTGCCTTTTCTCATTGTTCCCTCATCTTGTCCACTCTTCTGTGTAAAGCCTAACCCCAAACGGTCAATAATCATGATCTGTAACACTTTGTTCATACTTACTACAGTGTTTTGAGTGTTAAATGAATATATATTATAGTGTTTTTAAAATACAACATTTAGGGGATAATAACCACTCATAACTGTTAACTCTTCCAATAATATTATTTAAAAAATATACAGTAAGTTCTTTTAGGACACAGCTATGTCGTACTTTTTGGTTTCACTTTAAGGAAAAGCGCACACACATTGAAAAAAATCAAAAGCACTGCATCGAGGGTTTAGATCATAAGGTGCTAGGGAAGGTGGTGGAGGGGATGGTCCATTAAATCTTTTCTTAGAGACCTGGGAGATGGGAGGTCTACAGGTGTGGAAAGCAAAGCTTGGAGAGGAGTAATTCTACCTATCAGTCACAGGTAGGGCAATGAAGGCCGCATCTCCCAGGAATTCATTCATTCAAAGCACACCCCAAGGCTCAGGCAACAATTGCGCACGCAGCCCAGACTGGGGCGCTCGGGGCATGCCATCTGGGTAGGCGGAACCTTCGTCCTCAGCTCCCTGTTTCCCGCGGCTCCGCTCACATTGCTACACTACCAAAATGGGCCGCTTCCTTTCCCTACTCCATAGCCTATCCCCAAAATGGGCCCCAAAGTTTGTTATTATTAATTTCACTGAAACGATTAACAGACATTCCAACCGCTACGGGCAGTTTCCCTAAGCAGAGGCACTCCGGCGAGCTCCCACGAGTCCCTGCAAGGCAGTGTGGCCACCGTCGGGCCGCCTCCGCCGCCGGGCCGAGCGGCGGAGGCCGTGGCACGTAGCCGTGAGCGCGTGCTGCGGCACGCGCCGCCCCGTGCTCGCCCAGCCCGGCCCCTGCGTCCGTCAGCCAGCCGCGCGCTGCCCACTACCTGGACTCACCCGGCTCCACCGCCTCTATCCCCCCGCACCGTTGGCGGGACCCCGGGCTCTCCGTCTGGTAGAGGGAAGCCAGGGGAGCACGGGGCTATTGCGGAGGGCAGCAGGGGCGGCAGAGCCAACCCCGCACGCCTAGGGGCGGCGTAGGGAGTGCGGAGAGTGCCAGCTTGGTCCATCCGCGGCTCTGGCTCGGGGCCCAGACGCCGACGGCCTGGCCCGCGAGCCGGGAGTCCTTCCGCTCCACGTGAGGAGCGCTGACCAGACACAGAGGGACCGACATCTAGGGAGACATGGCCACGCCATTCCTGCCTACGGGGGCCACCACAGGCGACAGCGGTGGAGAGCTGAGCTCAGGGGACGACTCTGTGGATGTGGAGTCCCCGCAGGGCCCAGAGACCGTGCTGTCCAGGAGCCTGGCCGAGCTGTTTGAGAAGGCTGCTGCCCATCTGCAAAGCCTGGTTCACGTGGCCAGCAGGGAGCAGCTCTTGTACCTGTACGCCAGGTACAAGCAGGTAAAGGAGGGAGGGGCTGTACGAGAGACGCCGGCCTCCATTTGCAAACGTGCGTGGTTAATGGCTGGATGGAATGAAGTTTGTCTATGTTTTGTGTGTTTTGGTTTTTGACCATCTGCTGGCGATTAGCATCATTCTGGAAATGGAAAAGATCTGTCTGCTATCCTTAGAGTGGTTATTTGTTTAGCTGGACACTGAATAATAGTTTTTCTGTGTTTTCTCTGACTTAATCGGTGACCTTGCACTTTACCAGCCTCTGAATCTTTACAAAATGAGGATAATAAAAATGTATCATTCACTTACTGTTACCACAGAGGCATGTGGAAGTAAATGTGGTAATGTTAATAAAAATATTTTGAGATGTAAGAATAATATGATTATAAAATCAAAAAGGAAATACTACTACCATTGTGATTTTTTAAAACTTTAAATATCTTTGACATATATTTTGGCTGAATGTGTTTCTGTCTGTTAGACATAATCATAAAAATTTTAGAGCTAGGAAACACAAGATGAAATAACATTATTATTACCTTTTTTTTTTTTTTAAGATAGCTCTCACTATGTTGCCCAGGCTGATGTTTAACTTGGAGTCTCAAGTGATCTTGATCCCTCCTCAAACTCCCAATCTCCTCCTTTTACAAAATACAAACTAAAAAGAAACAAAGAAAGTAGTCAACTTAGAGTCATATGGATACATCAGTCAGAACCGGAGTATAGCTTTTTTAACTCTAAGACTCTGAACTCTACCTTGAAATATGGAAGTGTATGAGTTCCTACTATAAGATACATTTAATTTATCATTCAAGGAGTCATTGGTTAGGTACCAGAAGGAAAAAATTTGTTTTATCATAATCAGCATCTTTTATGTGCAAAACACTTGAATGTCACATATACAAAGAATGAAAAACAAAAACAAAAAACCCATCATGGTATTTGCCCTTGAGAGGCTTACAGAGCAGTTCAGAAATGTAGATTTAAACATGTGAAAAATCACTAAGCAGAATTAAGCAACAATTCAGGAAAACTCCAGCTTTTTGGAGGACCAGAGGAAATAAAGTTCTGCATAATTGCCTGTTTTATTGAATATTAATTTTTTTGCCCCTTGATATTACATTTTTCCTCCCGTATTCTTGTTTTAAACTAGTTGTGAGTTCTTCTGTATTCTTAAACTCAATATGCTGAAGAGAGGTGAACCTTGTTTTGAAGACGGATGATTATTACAAATATCAGTTAATGTGACCTCAGAGAAACAAGTGGCATAAATGATAATATTCAATGAAAAATGGCCTGAAATTGGCCTTGGAATAAGCTTTCTTGAAGAAGTTCTGGTTATCTATTTTCTTTTTGATCATTTATTGTGCTCTAGTATTATTAGGCCTGGAGTTGTACCACTGTGGCATATGATCCCATCAGATCTTGGAAGCTAAGCAGGGCCTGGGAATACCAGGTGCTGTAGACTTGGGAGAAGGAACCGGCAACCCACTCCTGAAAAACCATCATCCACTGAAAATCCTATGAATAGCAGAGAAACACTAACAATACTGTTTCTCCTGTTGCACACAGGGTCATTATGAGTCAAACATAACTAGTAATCTTAGAGGGCTGCTCTGTGCTCTCTGAGGCCTTGTTTTTGATCCCCAGAACTGCAAAAATGGAAGGACAGGGCAAACCACTACCAAAGCAATCAGCCATCGGAAACCCTATGAGGGTCACTGTGAGTCAGACCTGACTTGATGGCGCCTAACAACAACCAAAACAAACTAATATTAGAGGGCTGGGATTTAGCTCAATTGGTAGAGGCCCTGGGTTCTCTCTGAGGCCCTGGGTTCAATTCCCAGCACTGCAAAAATGGGAGAAGTCCTGGGCAATCCACTCCTGAAGGAATCCCAGAACAATCAGCCATTGAAAATCCTATGAGGGTCACTATGAGTTGGACCCGACTTGATCGCACCTAACAACAACAACAGCAATATTAGAAAGAAACTTTTGAGTATGTAATAAGTATTTAATAAGCACTGGGCTAGGACATGTAGCATGTCTGACAGATGATTCTCTGGGCAGTATAAGACTAGTTTTCTCCAAATTCCCTAAAGAACAAACTTTTATTTCTTTGAACATATCTTTATTTATTGATATTAGTGTCACCATTAATGCTAATTATTTAGTATAGCATTTCCAAGTCATAAGTGAACTACAGTCACCTGTTAGCTAGCAACCGTTCTGTTTCAGAAATATTCACTTCATCTGGATAGTCTGAAGGAGGACTATCCTTCATTCTTTCAAGAACTTCATAAAATTCATTATTACTACAGAATAAGATTATATGTGCTTAGATATAACATTGGATCAGTTTTCATCAATCTCTCCTAAATATTTTTAACAGAATTCTGAGATAATGTTAAAAATAGAAGACTAAAGTTGAAAGCCCAATATAAATCCTGCATGATAAATCAGAATTTCTCATAAAATTATAACATTTCCTGTGTAGATTAGCACCCTGCTTTGTAGGCTAAATGAGGTAAGGTTGTGGGCAGGAATATGGTAAAAATAAACTGAGATACAAACAGAGCTCTGAACTCACCTAGTATCATAGCTCTTTCAGTCTCAGATATGTCTATAGCTTTAAAATCACCTTTTAAAATGAAGTTGCAAAAAGATCAAGCCAATTGATAGTTTCTTGTCCCTTCCATATTAGCCTTCACTGTCCCAGAAAAAATTAACTTATACTGGTGAAAACTGTAGAATGATGAAAATTTCAAATTGTTGAGTTGAGTTTGTTTGTTTATTTATTTATTTATTTATTTTGAAACAGGGTCTCGCTAAATTACGCAGACTGCCTCTGGTCTCAAACTTGCTATCCTCCTGCCTCTGCCTCCCAAGTTGCTAGGATTACAGACATGCGCCACCATGCCTGGTTTGTTGAGTTCATTTTATAAGAGCCTTCAACACAAGCAGAAGATACTCTGCATATCCTCCTGCTTTAACCTGGGCACCACTGGTTTTCTGGCACTTGTCATTGGCAACCTTTGTTGAAATATTCTGTTTCAAGGACTGTGGCTCTATTTTATACTATCTGCCTGTCTGTCTGTCTCTCAGAGTAAAAAGTTCAGATACTCTCTTAAAGTGATCCATACCTCATCCATGGTATTTTCAGTTGCGTCATGTAATTACAAAAGCTGGACATTGAATAAGGTAGACAGAAGAAGAATTCATGCTTTTGTTTTGAATTACGGTGCTGGAGACTACTATTGAGTATGAACTGCCAAAAGAACCAACAGATCAGTTCTAGAAGAAGTGCAACCAGAGTACTCTTTGGAAGCAAGGATGGCTAGACTTCACCTGACATATTTTGACATGTTGTCAGCAGGGACCAATCCCTGGAGAAGGACATCATGTTTGGGAGAGTGGCAGGTCAGTGAAGAAAAGGAAGACCCTCAACTAGATGGATTGACAGTGACTGCAACAGTGGGCCTAAACATAAAAAAGATCATGTGCCCGGCACAGAATTGGGAAGTGGCTTGTCCTGTTGTACATCGGATTGCTATGAGTTGGACCCCACTTGATGGCACCTAACAACAACAACCCCTGCGTCATAGCTTATGATTCATTATCTGATACTTTGGAAACTGCTGCTCAAATTGTCCTAAAATCTTGAGGTTCCCCCCTCCCCGTGTTGGGGAATTGAGCATAGGGCCCTATGCATACTAGGCAAGTGCTCCATCACTGTACTGGACCCCCAGCCCCTTTTTTATTTTTTATTTTGAGACAGAATCTCACTAAGTTGTGCAGGCTTCCTGTTTCTGCCCTCAAATCTGCCATCCTCTTGCCTTAGCCTCCCAAATAACTAGGACTACAGGTGTGCACCACCATGCCTGGCTCTTGAGATTTTATTTTCCCAGTCTTCTAGATCCAGAACTAATCTTTGAACTTTGTTGTTTGGTGCCATTGAGTTGGGTCCGACTCGATTCTTTGAACTAGGCAATTATAAAAGCTTCTGCTTCTGTTAGAATACAGAGACAGCTGCTGAACCTTTATTTTCATTTCACACAATGATCTGGAGGCAAGTGATCTAGAGCTGCTAGCCTGGCTCTGCTTCATGAGATCATCCAGGGGCCTCTGCTTTTTCTGTCTTGTAGCTCAGTCATCCCTTATGGCAGCATTTCTCAAATTGTAGTCAGTGGACGCCTGTGAATCCTCCAGACTCTCAGGGGATCCGTAAGGTCAAAATTATTTTCTAACAATAATAAGGCACTTTGCATTTTTCCTATGCTATCATGGTAGATAAAATTGCTGATGCCCTAGCATGAACAAGGTAGTGACAGCAAACTACCAATAGTCATTTTTTTTTTTTTACCACCATGTACTTGTAGTAAAAAATTTAAATGTCAGTTTTGTTTTAAAATGCCTAGAAGCAGTAAAAATTAGTTGTTTTTATTAAATATTAACCCTGAGTAAAAGTCTTTTTAGCGTGTGTGATGAAATGGGAAGTACATACAAGGCATTTCTGCTCTATACTGAATTATAGTGGCTATTTAGAGGAAAAATGCTGGTGTAATTTCTGAGCTGCAAACTGAACTATCTTTTTCTGTGGAGCATAATTTTACTTATCAGAACAACTTATATACACTATGTCTATTTATATTTGGATATTTGGCAGGTAGTTTCTTGAAAGTGAAAGAAATGAACCTATCACTTAAAGGAAAACAAGTATAAATATTTGTTACCAATGATAATATGTGTGTGCCACCATAAGCTTGACAGTGTCACAATGTTAAAAAGGTTTTTGGATAAGTCGCGATAATAATGACTGTAAACATTTGCTGATGTATGATGAAGTATGTCAACATTTGGAGAATACGTATAACTCAGTGAACTGTGTTTTACAAATATTTCATGGGGTAATGTTATAAAACATTTGACTAAAAGATCAATTCAAAGTGCAAAGCAGACCAGTGGTTTTCAGTGTAACAGTATGAGAAACTCCTTGAGGTTAAGTTCAGATTTCGTATTGTAACTATTGTTGAAGAAGCTACCATTTGTGAGTTCTGATGTAGTATCAAAGAAGAATATCCATAATTACCTGAAAATGCTACCAAAATACTTCTCTTTTCTCAGAACATATTTGTGTGAAGTTGAATTTTCATGTTTCAGCCAAAGCAAAATACAGCAATAGGTTGGATGTACAAGTATGACAATACAGCTGTGCCAGACATTATCGTTGTTGTTAGGTGCTGTTGAATCCCCATTCAATTCATAGCAACCCTATGTACAGCAGAATGAAACAATACCTGACACTGGCCATGCCTGGCACTATGTCAGTGTTTGTTTGTTATTCATAGGGGTTTTGATGGCTATTTGTTTTGGGAGTAGGCTTCCAGATCCTTCTCTCATGCCTACAGCACTGGTATTTCTAGGTAGTCTTCCATCCAAGGACTAACCAGGCCTGGCCCTGCTTAGCTTCTGAGATCAGACAGGATCGGAGGCCATGGTAGTATGGCTGTAGACAGACATTAAAGAGATTTATAAAATGTAAAACAGTACCATATTTCTTACTAAATATTTTTAGTTTAGAATATGTAACTAACTTTCATAAAGTTTTGTTTATGTTAACATGTAATAGACTTGTTTTCAAATGAATTAATGCATATTTTTAAATATCTGTTTTAATTCTTGTTGTTGTTGTTAGGTGCCGTCAAGTCGGTATCTGACTCATAGCGACCCTACATACAATAGGTGAAACACTATTGTCAGTGCTTCTCTGCTGTTCATAGGGTTTTCAGTGGCGGATTCATTTTTGGGAGTGGGTTGCCGGGTCCGTCTCCAAGCCTACAGCACCTGGTATTCCCAGGCAGTCTCCCATCCAAGTACTAACCAGGTCTGACCCTGCTTAGTTTCCAAGATCTGACGGGATGGGGTGCCACAGGGCTATGGCTGCAGGCGTTTTAATTCTAATATGTAAATATTGATAGATATAATCCACATATACAAAAGCTCTTTGAGGCCTTTAATTTCCTGTTTTTTTTTTTTTTCTATTCTTTTTTTGCAGTACTGGGGAGTTGAACCCCGGGCCTCAAGCATGCTTTTTGCAAGTGGTCATCGACTAAGCTGTATCCTCAGCCCATTTTTTGCTTTATATTTTGAGACAGGGTCTCACTAAGTTACACAGGCTGCCTCTGGCCTTGAACTTGCAATCCTCCTGCCTCTGCCTCCCAAATTGCTGGGATTATAGGTGTGTGCTTGCCCAGCTTGAGGCCTTTACCATGCCTGGCTTGAGGCCCTTAATTTCTAAGAGTGTAAAAGGATTATAAAACTAAAATGTTTGGAAACTACTGCCCCAAGTTCCTCCTTTATGGTGAGGGAGGCTCACTATTACCACATGCGTGTTCTAGCAAAGGCAAAGGAAAAGGGGAAGACAGGCCCCTTTTCTTTTGAGGAAGGTACTTTTACCTTTCGCACACATCCAATCCTCTAGTCAGAGCTGCCTGGCTTCATGTACTGTTTAGTATTTAGGATAACCACATGCCTAGCCGAGACAGTAACTGTAAGAAGAAATAGAAAAGAGTTAGTGATATTTGTTTCTGCTATTGGCTGGTGTCTGGACAAACAAACAAAAAAGCAAAAATAGTAATAACTGCTATTTTATGGTGTTTTATAGTTTGTACAGTTTATCTCATTTCATATTTGTAGCAATCTAGTAATTCATGTGATTTTAGAAATCCCAGAAGTGAAGCCTAGGTTCTACATAGCATGTAAGAGTGAAATATTAGACTTTGAAGTCAAACAGGCTTATATTCAAATCCTGACTGCTAATTCAGGATTTACTAATGTGTGAACTGAGACAACCTTCCTGAGCTTCTCTATCCTCGTTTATAAAATGAATTTGTAATGGTACACCTCACAAGATTATTGTGTGACTCGTTTGAGATACCCTATGTGAAGTGTCTGGACTATGACAGTTGTTTAGAAATACGGCACCTTTTCTCTCACCCTTTCTTCTTTCTATCATATCATAGCAGAAACTGCTGTTTTAGAAGTGTCCATTTTAATAATAGCTAAAGGGCCATGTAATTGTTAGGAAAATGATATAAGTGATAATATTTATGAATTCAAAAATGGGTTAAATCAATATAAGACTGAAAGGGTTCTTAGAATCTGAACTTTAAATGAGACTGGAAGGAGGTGTGTTGATATTTTGAAAAGCTGTGGGAGGAAGAGCAGCCATTTCACGTGAGTAGAATAATATGAACCAAAAAAAAAAAAAAAAAAAAAAGGTCAGATGAAGACATCAGTTTGGTTTTAGCAAAGTTCAAGCATGGAAGTGTAATAGGAGGTAGTGGGAAGATGCCTGAGAAGTAGATAGGTGCTGTGAGTGAGTTAAAAAGTTTCTTGGAGGCTCCATTCTAATAGAAAGGTAAGACTTTGCACACAAGGTTTTAACACAATGTAGAAAATGTGATAATGCCAGAAGAGATATAGAGGATAAGTGCTATCAGGAGTTCATAATGAAGGGAGATTACTTCTGGCCGTGACAATCAGGGACTGTATAGTAAATTCTGTACTTGAGGGAATTTCATTTATGCATAGTCACAATGAGAATCTATAACTAACTGCGACTGTCATTTGAGGATTTAAAAATAGATATTGACTATGAACAAAAGATTGTTGTGGAATAGATAGCATTTATTTTGAGAATCTTTAATTTTTTTGCATGGTTTTTGGCATCTAAGTTTAAATTTATATTGATGAGTTTCATAGTAGGGCACTTTTAAAATAATACATCTTATCATGGAAATTGGCCTGCAGCCATAGCCCTGTGGCATCCGATCCCGTCAGATCTCGGAAGCTAAGCAGGGTCAGGCCTGGTTAGTACCTGGATGGGAGACTACCTGGGAACACCAGAAGCTGTAGGATTGGGAGAAGGACCTGGCAACCCCCTCCCAAAAATCAGTCTGCCATTGAAAACCCTATACACAGCAGAGAAGCACTGATAATAGTGTTTCTCCTGTTGTACAGAGGGTCGCTGTGAGTCGGATACCGACTCGAAGGCACCTAACAACAACAACAACAACAAGAACAAATCATAGAAATTGAGAGAGATAAAATGCTAATAGTGTTAGGAGAATCAGCATGAAGAAACAATACTGCTGAAAATCTGAACTTTAAAGTTTGTTAAATGCATGCTTAAAAATTCTTGTCTATTATGATGGCGATAAAGACTATACTCTGTATTTATAATTTATCTTATAATCTTGCTAACTTAAGGCAACTATTTGTCACCCTTATTTTTTTCTGAATTGTAGTATTAGACAATTATTTTACAGAGTAAGCCAAAGCTACCTGTATTTAAAGTTTGGTTTGGAGTTGTTTGCCTTTGCAAAAAATGTTAAATTTTGTTACTCAATATAGATGCAAATATTCCAACCTATAGTTAGTACATATACATAATCAATTTGAACAGAAAATGTTCTCAGACAATTTTTAGAAAAATAAGTTCTTGATTTTTCCCCCTTCCTCATTTAGGTCAAAGTTGGAAATTGCAATATTCCAAAACCAAGCTTCTTTGATTTTGAAGGAAAGCAAAAATGGTAAGAAATTCTTGGACTCTTTAATGAAGTTGTTGGAAATGATGTAGGTGTTTGGGAATTAGAAAGTAGTGAGCAGATTAAAGAATTATTTTATATTAATCACTGTTGTAGTCTGTGCTAATGACAGGCAATTGGGAGACGGATTAGAAGAATCTGCTTTTAGCTAAGTCTTCTAAAGGATTCTTATGCAACCATCTTGAGGTATAAATAGTTTACAACAGACAGGCATTCCATATATAGGAATAGGCACAAGAGTACCCACCTGAGCTATTGCTTAGGACATTTTTTGCCTACCATGTAGCCCAAGTAGCTTACCACTTCTCCCCTCTGGAGGCATGTTTGAGAAAAAGCCAAGATGGAAGGGAGAACAGGATAAATCCTCATTTTGTGTTCTTCCCTGCCCCAGTTTTATCATCTTGTCTTAGTCTCTTCTGTTTCTTGCCCCAGCCATACCACAGGAAAGAAATGTTCATAATACTTTCTTGGAAAGAAGGGGGGAAAATCCAAAACCAGCTACTGACTCACTCCACTTGTCTGAATAAAGATTATACTCTCCCCACTTGTTTTACTTATAATTCTGAGGTTCCTTCATTTCATTTATAAGGTGTTAATTTTTCTTTCCTTGTTTAAGTGAAAAAAAAAGAAATTACATACAATAGACAACCTTAGTTACAGAAGGGAAGACTTTGAAGCATCAGTCCTGGAATTAAAATAAGTATTGAGGGTAGAGTTTTATTTAAAAAAAAAAAAAAAAGATAGGGTTGTAGAGAGAGGAAGTACTAAAGGATGGATTCTGAGTCTACATTCTAACACAGTCCTGGACAAAATATGGTCCCCTGGACAAGTTGCCTGTCTACCCACTGTTTATTACTCAGCTGTAAGGAGGTACAGAGCTTAAAGATAGACATGTCACTTATGTCACTAACCATACTTTTTTTTTTTTTCTTTTGTGGTACTGGGGAGATGATCCTAGGGCTTTGTACATGCTAGGCAGGTGCTACACCACTGAACTGCACCGGGTGCCTCTTTATTTCTATTCTTTATTTTGGGATAGGGTCTTGCTAAGTTGTGCAGGCCGCCCCTTGCCTTAAACTTGAGATCCTCCTGCCTCAGCCACCCACATTGCTGGGATTACAGTTGTATGCCAAGGTTCCTGCTCCAACCATATTCTTTAGTTCAGTTGACATATTTTTTTTAATAGGACATTTTTAGTGAAGGAAGCAGGGCTTTGATTTAAATTCTTGGGTAAGTTTTTTTCGCTAATGATAACCAGTGCTCTGGAATTTTATTACTATTCTAGAGAATACCTAATATAACTATTATTGTGAGTTATTTTTCTTTGCAGTACTAGGAGATTGAACGTAGGGCCTCACACATGCTAAACAAATGCTTTGCCACTGAGCTGCAATCCTGGTCCCTTTTTTGAGACAGGGTTTCACTAAGTTGTGCAGGCTGCCTCTGGCCTCAAACCTATAATCCTCCTGTCTCAGCCTCCCTAGTTGCTGTGATTATTGGCATGTGCCACGTGCTCAGTGAGTTTTGTGTTTTAATTTGTGAAATTTTATAACTTTACTTTTATTTTTTCCCAGTGTTTTGCCTGTTTCTCCATTGTTTTTTGCAATTAAAAATGTTTAGATCGTATCACCCTAATAATAATGAATTCAGGCAAGAATCGTTGTTAAAGCCTAAAATATTATGTGAATAATTATTTGAGAACAATATTTACACAGTTTGACCCATGGTTTACCTATTAATACTGAAGGAGAAGACTGATAAGTACCGCCAGTACTAACTCATCAATCATATTAGTGATGGGACAAACTGACATCAGGTGCCCAGTGTTATGCTTTGTAAAGAACATGTCACCTATATACCACCCCTGTGTAAATATTTAACCTTATTTTAATCATGATTAATCACTTTGGCCAGAATACTATGTAGGTGAAGAAACAATCAGACAAATCCTGTTGCCCCAATGCAACCGTGGGAAAGGAAGAGTCGGAGCCCGAGAATGTCAATGAGCAAATGCTGCCTGGACTCTCTCAAGTCCAAGCTTATATCTTGATTTTATTTCTTAGTTAATCAGTACAGAAACATACAAGACATGGAGAAAGGCATGTGAACCTTCTTGACCTTTTCTCCAGATTACAGGATAAACACGTATGCATTCATGTGACATACAAATAGACTCTGAGAAATCAACAAGTGCCCCTTTGGCCACATTGTTCTTTACACTCCAATTAACATTCCATCACATCAGGTACCAGAAGCAAAGGGCAGATGACTAGGCAGCCGTGTTTACCCCCCTGTGTAACGTGTTCCTGTTTTTCAGGCTCACTGTCGCGTATCATTTCCTTCTTGCCTCAGACCCTCTGCGATATGTCAAGGGGTGCAGTATTTTGGGGTAACAAATCCAAATTGAAGGATATTTTATAAAAGAATTATTTTTGACTCTTAAAATATGTCAGTATCACGAAAGACAAAAAGGGTAACGATATATGAAACTCAATGCTACGTGTGAATCTTGATTGGTTCCTGGTCTTAGAGAAGAAAGTTGTAAGGGACATGGTTGGGAAAATGAGGGAAATCTGAACACTTGGTCTCTCTTATAGTATTGATGCTATATTTCCTGAGTTTGATATAAGTTAATATAGGAATGAAATGTTACGATGTATGCAAGTAACTTTCTGGAGATTCTGTAACAATAAATTTAGAAAACCTAAGAAGGTTCTTGTTTTCATTGTAGGGGCAGAAAGATAGTGAAAAAAACTGGGAATGTGTTTTGTTTTATAGTAGATCAGGGAAATGGAGGAAGTTGGTTCAAAGTAGAAAAAAATTGGCAGGGATAAATCAAAAAGGAAGCCTGTCCTGGCACCTGCAGAGAAAAGGAAAAGGTTAAACTCAAAAGGGTGCTCAGGACTAAAATGTTACTGTTGGGATTTATAGTATCGGAAATTCCTACTTTCTTACTTTATGTTCTTAATTCTGTCCTCACCACCCTTTACTTTTGAAGGCACTAACAGAAACCTCAGGGATACTAGTAGCTTATAGGTGGGATAACAGCAGAAGGAGAAGGTTTCTTACCTCTGAAGTGAGAAGTTTGATGCATTTTCCCAGGGAGTATTGTTTCTTGTGTGATTAGTTTCCATACTACCAAAATGCTATAAGCATAGTTAATTTTGTAAGATGGGAACTACCTCTATTACATTCTCAAGAGGAGTGAAAATTAGGTTTGGAGGAAGTGATTAAAATTTTAGATTACAATGGTTTGTGATCTTCTAAAATTCAACAGACACACATTATATCTGTTATTACAAGTTTATGGGAGAAGGGAATTAGGAGAAACATTTCCAAAAAGGCTCCTTAGGTGGGATGATAAAGTTTATATTGCTGTAGATCAATGTAAATGCAAAAAGACAGGGCTCCTCTGTTTGTAGCTTATTATCTCTACATCCCTAGACCTTTGAAATGTGTATATAAATTTTCAATGATGAAAAGAAATTTACTAGCTGGGCATGGTGGTACATGCCTGTAAACTCAGCACTTGAGATGCTTGGGCAAGAAAATTCTGATTTTCAGGTCAGACTGGACTGCATAGTGAGATCTTATCTCAAAAAACAAAGAAACAAAAAACAAAAAGAAAGAAAGAAATATGCTATTTGTGTTCTCACACAGTTAATAACAGGCCATTGTGGAAATTCTGTACTGTAGGGAAGCATGGAAAGCCCTTGGTGATTCAAGCCCCAGCCAAGCAATGCAGGAGTATATTGCAGCAGTTAAAAAATTAGATCCAGGTTGGAATCCTCAGGTAAGACTTAATAATTGTACATAATACTTTCCAAAAATTTATCTTTCTTTTACACAAATGCTTAAAACTGAGCTTTGACTTAAGTAATATGCTTTAAGTTTTTCTTTTTCAAAAGATTATAATGTTATTTCAATATTTACCTGAGAATACTGTTTAAAGATTAACATAGCCATCTACTGAAAGTGAGTATTTCTGTGAACTGTAGAGAATTTTTAGAAGCATAATAATTTCAATCATGTACAAACTCATTTCAGAATTTGAAAGTTTATCTTGAGGTCGTTATTATATTGGAAAAAGGAAAATTTCTCTTGGATATTTTTCATGAGCACCTTCTGTGCAAGTTCAAAATGCTTGTTGATAGGGATAAAAGATGAATAATACATGTCATTATATAAACTAAAGAAGATAAAACAAAAATATATGTTTAATAGTACAAAACAATAGTAATGCAAATGCTAGGAAATCCTGGGGAATAAGAAATTACGTTGGACTTTGGGGGTGTTGGATATTGTTCACTTAAACATATCCTGTCTTTCTAGCATATCTACTGGAGAACATCTAGAGAGAACTTAGTAAAGATGGGATTGCCATTGTAAAGTATTTTTAAAACATATTTAATAGGTATTATGCAGGATAGAGGTAGCATTGTAATGAATGCAAATGCATTTCAGTCAAAATATGTAGGCCAAACTTTTTAGTGGTGAACAAATTCAGTAATTTTGGATGTTTCATAATAATTAAATTCTTTCATGGGGGCATAGTTGTTACCACTATGAAGAAGTTTTGTTCCATCAGTCATGCAATCTTAAAATCTCAGAACTGTTAGGAACTTTAAAAATTACATATGATGTACTAAAGTGTATCTTAAGGGTACACCTTAATGATATGACTATGTTTTGGAAATCATTGAAAAAGCTCCTTGTTTTTGCTGTACATGGGTATCCATTGTCAAAAAATTTCTGCCACTGGCAGTAGGGGGACACAACCCAGTGCTGCTGCCTGTAGCCTTAGTTCTCCCCCTCAGGGACATCAACTCAGGTGGGACTAGGCCCTTGGCTCCATTGCAGAAAAGAATTTCATGACAAGTCAGAGTGAAACAAACTTGGTATTTATGTCAAAATTCTTGACTTTGAGACAGTGACACTTAAATCAGATCCTGGGGTAAAAGCTCTTTCCTTTCCATGTACCTTAAATTTTCCCTGTCTATCCTGCCTTACTAAGGGCCTCAGATCTAAAGTTCATTGGTGAAAACAGGTGCCTCCTGAACTAAATTCACTCTGAACAAATGTGGCACAATGTTTTAAAAAATGAAATAGAATTTGAATGTTAATGCCTTTAAGTAGAGTACTCTCTAATCACTGTGGTCTCAGTTCTTCTTTATTACTGATTCATACTTGGCTATTTCTGATGCCTGGCCTGTGAAGACATTGGAGTGTATTGTTGTTATTGTTGTTAGGTGCCATCAAGTCGAGTCTGACTCATAGCGACCCTATGTACAGCAGAACAAAACACTCCCTGACTCTGTGCCAGGCACATGAATATTATTTATGTTTAAGCTCATTATTGCAGACCGTGTATCTTTTTTTTTGTTGACCTGCCACTTTCCAAAACTTGATGTCCTTCTGATAAATAACAGAATTTATGACTTTTTACCTTCAGTACCTTAATTAGTTAATAAAATTCCACTAATTACGATGGCTGCTTTGCATTCTGAGGCCTTGAGTTCAATCCCCAGTGATGCACAAATGGGAGATGGACCTGGCAGCCCACTCCTGATACAATTCCAAAACTATCTATCATTGAAAACCGTACAAATAACAGGGAAGCACTGACATAGTGCCAAGTGTGGGACAGTGTTGGGGAGTGTTTTGTTCTGTTGTATATAGGGCTGCTATGAACTGGACTCAACTCCATGGGACCTAATAACAATAGCTACAATGACTCCTAAAAATGCTTGCAAATTCTGTGTGGTTAGATAGTTCTTTCTTATGGAAATCTAAATAGATATTAAAGATGCTTTTAAAAAATATCTAAGTCTCGCTTGCTGAATATACATTTGAGTAAACTACGCAGAACGAAAGGCACTGTCATGTTCTTCAATGAATTATTGAATACATTAAATAATAATAAATTTAAACATTAATTTAACATATTATTTAACAAATGTAATACTAAATTGTTGTTGTTCGTTGCTGTCAAGTCATGTCTGACTCGTAGCGACCCTCATAGGGTTTTCAATGGCTGTTTTGGATTGCCTTGGGAGTGGATTGCCACATCCTTCTCCCATTTTTGCAGTGCTGGGAATTGAACTTGGGGCCTCAGAGACTGCAGAGCAACACTCTACCAATTGAGCTAAATCCCAGCCCCAATACTAAATTAGAGAATATGAAATACCTTCTTATAATTTTGTTCATTTTATTTTATTTATAAATGTTGGTGAGGTACAGAATAAGTCATGTGCTATATCCATTATGCAACTATTAAATTTTTAAATCACTTTTGCTTGCACATTCATTGTCTTACATATTTCAAAGAATAGCATAAACTAAAGAAGAAAAGAAAAAAGTAGGAATTTTAATTACTATGTAATGAAAATCGTATGCAATCATGGGTTATATTCTCCCTGATTTTTTCCTTCCCCGTTTTTTCCATATATTCATATAGTTGCATCCTATATTTAGAGATTTTCCTCTCCCTCTTTACCCCTCTACATGATTTCCCTTCATCATTTCCCCTTTCCACAGTCTCCACTCCCACCTGCTGATCCCCTCCCCCTTCTTTCTGATCTGCTTGTATTTTCCATTGTTGTTGTTGTTGTTGTTAGGTGCCCTCGAGTCATATGGGACTCATAGTGACCCTCATAGGGTTTTCAGTGGCTGATTGTCTCGGGATTGCCTCAGGAGTGGATTGCCATGTCCTTCTCCCATTTTTGCAATGCTGGGAATCAAACTTGGGACCTCAGAGACTGCAGAGTGGTGCTCTACCAACTGAGCAAAATCCCAGCCCATTTTCCATTCTTAGATAGGTATTATTGTTCATTTTTATATATCTAAATATGTACTTTTATCTTTCTTTAAGTTAGATTTAGCTCTCACATATGAGTGAGAACATATGATATTTCTCTTTTTGAAACTGGGTTAATTCGCTTAAAATGTTGTTCTTCAGTTTCATCTATCTTGCTGCAAATGACATAATTCCATTCTCTATTGCTAAGTAATATTCCATTGTGTATATATACATCACAATTTTTTAATCCACTTCTCTGTTGATGGACATCTTGTTTGATTCCATACCCTTGCATTTGTGAAGGGTGCTACATTAAATGTGGAAGTGCAGGTGTCCCTATGGTATGATGACTTATCTTCCTTTGGTTATATTCCCAGGAGTGGTATAACTTGGTCATGTGGCAGTTTCCAAAGTGGCTGAGCTAGTTTATGGTCCCACCAGCAGTGTAAAGGGGTTCCTTTCTCTCTGCATTCTTGCCAGCATTTGTTATTATTTATTTTGTTAAATTTGGCCATTCTTACTGTAGTGAAATGAAATCTCAGTGTTGTTTGATTTGCATTTCCTTAATGGCTAGGGATAATGAGCATTTTTTCATGTGTTTATTGGCCATTCATGTTTCCTCATTTGAGAACTGTCTGTTCAGTTCCATTGCCCACTTCTTTAATGGGTTGTTATTTTAGTGTTTGATTTTTTAAGTTCTTTGTATATTTTAGAAATTAGTTCTCTGATATGTAGGATGCAAAGATTCTTGCACATTCTGTGGGCTCTCCTTTATGTCTGTTATTTTTTTCCTTTGCTATACAGAAACCTTTTAGTTTTATGTAGTCCAATTTGTCGATTCTTGGTGCAGTTTCCTGAGCAATTAGAGTCTTGTTAAGGAAATGCTTGCAAATGCCTATGTGTTGGTGTGTGTTTCCTGTTTTTTCTTCTAGTAGTTTTAAGGATTCTAGTTTTATGTTGCGGTCTCTGACCCATTTTGAGTTGACTCTCATACAGATTGAGAGATATGGGTCTATTTTCATTCTTCTACATGTGGAAACCCAATTTTCCCACCACCAGTTGTTGAAGAGGCTATCTTTTCTCCAATGAATGTCCTTAGCCTCTTTGTCAAAGATCAGATAGCTGTAGTTGCATGAGTGTATCTCTGGGTTTTCTATTCTGTCCCATTGATCTTCATGCCTGTTTCTGTGCCATTATCAAGCTGTTTTTGCACTAAGACCCTGTAGTATAGTTTGAAGTCAGGTGTTGTGATACTTCTGGCACTGTTTTTGCTGCTTAGGATTGCTTGAGCTATATATGGCCTTTTGTATTTCCATATGAGTTTTAGGATTGTTTTGTCTATGTCTGAAAAGTCTTGTCATTGGAATTTTGATGGGGGTTGCATTAAATCTGTAAATCGCTTTTGGTAGCATAGCCATTTTCACAATATTAATCTTTTTTTTTTTTTTTTTTTTTTTTTTTTTTTTTTTTTTTTTTTTTTTTTTTTTTTTTTTTTTTTTTTTTTTTTTTTTTTTTTTTTTTTTTTTTGGTGGTACTGAGGTTTGGACCCAGGGCCTCGTGCCTGCATGCTGTACAAGTGCTGGACCACCGAGCTGCACCCTCATCCCATTTTTTACTTTTTGAGACATGATCTTGCTAAGTTATGCAGACTGCCTCTGGTCTCAAACTTGCAATCCTCCTGCCCTTGCCTCCCAAGCCGCTGGGATTACAAGTGTGCGCCACTGCACCCAGCAGACAATATTAATTCTTCTGATCCATGAGCAAGGGAGGTTCTTCCATCTTCTAGTGTCTTCTGCTATTTCTTTCTTTCTTTAATGTTTTGAAGTTTGCATTGTAGAGGTCTTTAAGGTATTTTGTTATATTGATTCCTAAACATTCAGCTTTTTGTTGGGCTATTGTGAATGGGATTGTTGTCTTGATTTCTTTCTCTTCCTGTTCACCATTGGTGTAAAGGAAGGCTACTGATTTTTGAGTATTAATTTCCTATCTTGCTTCTTTGCCAAAGGAGCTAGTTATCTCTAAGAATTTTCTAGTGGAATTTTTAGGGTCCTTTAGGTATAGGATCATCTCTTCTGCAAACAAGGGTGGTTTGACCTCTTCTTTCCCTATCTGTATTTGTTTAATTTCTTTGTCTTGCTTGATTGCTGTAGCTAGGGCTTCAGTCACAATATTGAATAAGAGAGAAGAGAGTGGACATACTTGTTCCTGATCTTAGAGGAAATGCTTTCAGTTTTTCTTATTTAATATGATGTTGTCTATAGGTTTCTCATGCCTGCAGCGGTAGCCCTGTGGCATCCAGCAGGGTTGGGACTGGTTAGTACCTGGATGGGAGACCGCCTGGGAACACCAGAAGCTGTAGGCTTGGGAGAAGGACCTGGCAACCCCCTCCCAAAAAATCAATCTGCCATTGAAAACCCTATGAACAGCAGAGAAGCACTGACAATAGTGTTTCCCCTGTTGTACAGAGGGTCGCTATGAGTCGGATACCGACTCGACGGCACCTAACAAC
>VMDO01001220.1:37174-56008 GCA_007922755.1 Pedetes capensis | reverse complement strand
TAGGTTTCTCATAGATAGCCTTCATGATGTTGAGATAAGTTCCTTCCGTGCCTAATTTCTTCAGGACTTTTATCATGAAAGGATATTATGCTTTGTCAAAGGCCTTCTCAACATCCATTGAGATGATCATGTGATTTCTGTCTGCAAGTCTCTTGATATGTTGAATTACATTAATTGATTTATAAATGTTGAACCAGCCTTGCACTTGTAGAATGAAGCCCACCTGATTATTGTGGTGTATCTTTTTTATGTGTTGCTGTATTTGGTTTGCCAGGATTTATGAAGGATTTTTGCATCAATGTTCATTAGGGAAATTGGTCTAGAGTTCTCTTTCTTTGAAGAGTTCTTCTCTGGTTTTGGTATCAGGATGATACTGGCTTCATAGAATGAATTTGGAAGTATACCTTCCTTTTCTATTTTATGAAATAATTTGAGGAAAATAGATATTAACTCTTCTTTAAAGGTTTGATAGAATTCAGCTGTGAATGCATCGGGACCTGTGCTTTTCCTTGTTAGGAGGTTTTTTATTATTGCCTCTAATTTGGTGGTTGTAATGGGCTTGTTTAATTTGCTTGCGTCCTCAGGGTATAGCTTAGGTAAGTCATGTGTTAAGGAATTTGTCCATTTCTTCTTTATTTTCATTTTTTGAGAGTATAATTTCTCAAAGTAGTCTGTGATCATTTTCTGGATTTCATTGGTATCTGTTGTTTTGTCTTCCTTGTCATCTCTGATTTTTAAACTTTGGGCCCTTTCTTTCTTTCTTTAGGCGAGTCTGGCTAAGGGAGTGTCAATTTTGTTGACATCTTTTAGGTCCAGTTGGTCTATGCTGCTGTTTAAGTCCATCATTTCTCTGCTGATTTTTTGCTTTGATGACCTGTCTCTTGAAGATAGTGGGGTATTGAAATCTCCATAGTTATTGTGCCTGGACCAATGTGTTCCTTTATCTCCAGTAAAGTTTCTTTTATGAAGTTAAGTACTCCTATATTTGGTGAATAAATATTAAGTAACACTATGAGTTCCTGGTTGATTGTTCATTTTCCTGATATAGAGTGACCCTCTTCATCTCTTCTTATTGGTTTGGGATTGAAGTCTAAATTATCAGAAATTAGTATAGCTACCCCTGCTTTTTATTTGTTTGTTTGTTTTTTGTGGTACTAGGGGTTGAACCCAGGACCTCACACTTGTATGCTTTGCAAGTGCTGGACCACTGAACTGCACACTCAGCCCATTTGTTTGTCTGATATATGTTGTTGTTGCTTGGTACCATCAAGTTGGGTCTGACTCATAGCGACCCTATGTACAGCAGAATAAAACACTCCCCAATTCTGTGCCAGGCACACAATTTTTATGTTTAAACCCATTGTTGCAGACACTGTGACAATTCATATAGTTGAGGGTCTTCCTTTTTTTCATTGACCTTTTTTTCATTTCCCTTTTTTCATTCTCACTCTCCCCAAAATGATGTCCATCTCCCTGGATTGATCCCTCCTGACTGTTGTTGTTGTTAGGTGCTGTCGAGTCGGTATCCAACTCATAGCGACCCTCATAGGATTTCCAATGGCTGACTGTTTCGGGATTGCCTTGGGAGTGGATTGCCAGGCCCTTCTCCCATTTCTGCGGTGCTGGGAATTGAACTCGGGACCTCAGAGACTGCAGCGCAGCACTGTACCAACTGAGCTAAATCCCAGCCCCCTCTCCTGACTAGGTGTCCAAAATACATAAGACGCAATCTAGCCATCTTTGCTTCCAAGGAGCACTCTGGTTGCACTTCTCAGACAGATCTGTTGGTTCTTTTGGCAGTCAATTCTTCTCCTGTCTCCCTTATTCAGTGTCCAGCTTTCACAACCATATGATGTGACTAAAAATACTATGGCATGGGTCAGGTGCACTTTCATCTTCAATGTGACATCTTTTCAGCACTTTAAAGACATCTTTTGCAACAGCTTTTCCCAATGCAATGTGTCTTTTGATTTCTTGGCTGCTGCTTCCAAGGGTGTTGATTGTAGAACCAAGTAAAACAAAAGCTTGGACAACCTTAATCTTTTCTCCATTTATTATGAAGCTGCTTGCTGACTCAGTTGTAAGGATTTTTGTTTTGTTGATGTTGAGAGTCTGATATATAGATTAAGGTTAACCTAGATAGATCCTGCAGTTTAATGTCTCTTTGCTGTCTACCTCCATTCTTACCCATACTTAGTAAAAACTCTTGTGACCACCAGAGGGAGCACAGTTCATTGTAAATAAGATGAGATTTTATTCTTAGTAGTTTCTGAGACTTTCTCTGTGTTTCAGTGGTATTGTAGAGAATACCTTAGATTTCACTGACTTTTGCTTTCTTTTTCCTTTCTTTCTCCTTTTTATTTTCTTTTTAAACTCCTGATATCTTGAAATATTTTATGATCACTCAGAATATTTTGATTATCATTTCACTTCACTAGTCTTGCACTCTTAAAGTAGCATCCATTGTATCATATTTGTGTACTGTCCAGGAAGATAAATAGCACAGATGGTAGAACTGACACTCTTCTCTCTTTTGTTTGAGTCCCCAAATAAGTGGTTCTCTAGATGTCCAGTAGCCGTCTAGCCTTTTTGCAAAATTTGCTACTATTCACGTGGTTTTTGGAAAATCATCTGCTTATCTTTTACCTATTCAAATTCATTGGCAGAATAGATAAATTCATACAAGTAGTATTTACTTATCTATAAGGATAATCACAATTTTTAGAATTTATACTTAACATAATGAGACAAATATGTTTATATTTGCTAAAAACTTACCTTTGATTTTTTTCTTGTTCATATTTAATTTCTGTTGATCATCAGGCGTTAGTATTAAGTTGAGTTCCTCTTCCCCAGCTGTCCTATGCTAGAGAATCATTCTTTAAATTATATTTTCCCATGTATTAAGACTTTCAGAAATAAATTCATCTGTTATGCTTGATAGTACTGTCCACCCTGTATGCTCTTCAGAGTTAAAGACCACATCAGATTCATTTTTGTGTTCCCATCATACCACCTACAAAGTCTAGCACAGGACCATGCCATAGAAAGCACCCAATAAGTAGTTCTTAAGTTATTCTAATTTCTTTATTCTCTTTTTTTTGCAGAGTAAATAATACCAATCCCTTAGCATTTCTTTCTTAGGCCGTATTTCTAACCCCCTTTTGGCTCTTTTGTTTCTTCAAGTTCCAATGCATAACTTATACTCAGCATAGGGGATTTACTTTATTTAATTCAGCTACCATTTGTAGTGCATATTAGTACACAGGATGCTATTTTAGTAATTCCTAAAAAAATGAATACAAATTTACCAATTATAGTTAAGGGCTAACAAGTTGCTGAAGAGATTAAAATATATAGATAGGGTGCTCCAGCCAGTTATTGCTCTAGGTGCCAGATCTGATATGAAATCTTGAGTTTTATGTGAAACATCCTGATTTTTAAATGTTGGTCATGAGGGTATTTTTTCCAAAATTAGACATTGTATTAGTCAGCTGTCGTCACTGAAGCAGAAAAAACAACCCACATAAACAAAAACAAGATATTTGTCGGGGGCTCACAGTTAGAGGAATCAGTCCATAATGGCACCAGGGTAAGTATGGCAGCAGGGCAAGTATGGCAGCAGCAGGAGGCAGGGCCTTGTGGCAGACAACTTTACATCTTTGTGAGCAGGAAGCAGAGAGTGAACTGGGATACCATTCTGCAGTAAAAACTTCTAAAGGCTCACTCCTAGTGACATCATTTCTGCAAAGCTAAGACCTGCCTCCAAAGTTCAGTGAGTAATACATACTAAATGTTCTCTTGTTTTGAATCTGGGCCCTCTCAATTCTGGCTTTCCATGTTGCTTATAAAACGACTTACCTGAATGAATATATATCTGACCATGTTTTTCCTGTTTAAAAAATGGTTTCCTTTTCTTATAGGATTAATTAGTATGGCATGTAAAGTCCACTGTAATCTGGTTTTTAGCCATATTCAAGCCCCACCTCTTATTCTTCCTAATCTTTTAAATTCCAATACAGATTGTTTGTATTCCCTTACCTTATTGTTTTGCCATGTTGGCCATTCATTAGAATCTCTTATAAGGAGCTTTAAAAATACAAATGCTCAAGACTTCATGTTTACTCAGATTTATTGGGGCATGGTCTTGGCATCTATTTTGTTTTATTTTTATGCCATCCTAATTATTTTTGAACACAGCCTAGAGTTGTCAATATCTACTGCCCGATTTGCTGTTTCACACCTTTTGATCTTAGTTAAATTGTTCTCTGTCTGGAAAGCCCTCTCTCTCTTACTAGATTAATTCATTCTCATCCTTTAAGACTTAGTTCAGGACATTTCCACTTGTAGGAATCTTTTCCTTACTCTTTGAACCGTACTGAAGTAGACAAAGTGGCTGTTTTCTGTGGACCGTACTTCCTTTGTACTTACCATTTTGAATTAAAATTCTTTCCCATTTTACTGTCAACATTTCCAGAATTAAGATTGTATCTTATTTATATTTATGTTCCTTGTACCAGCACAGTACCTGAAACATAGAAAATGTGTATCAATAAACATTAGACTGAAGTGAACTCACTTGGCAGTTGTGTCACGTATGGTACAGAGGGAGCTTTGAAAAGAGCTGGAATCCATACAACCAGAAATGCAGTTTAGCTGTGTTACCTCAACACTTGAGTGTACTGTGCTTTCACTTATTTTTGCTTTATATAGATTTCCCAATTATAATAGCACCACATTAATAGAAAACTGGGTTAAGAACCTATATAAATGAAATTCTGAATTTGGGATCTTTATTCCTTTTTTGACAGGAATTGTATCCATATTTTCTCATATCCTCTATGTGAATTAATTGAATTAACTTGGCTTAAAACTGTAATTTTTATGCAGGAATATAAAAGTTAATGCCATATTTGACTGCAAATTGAGCTTTTGAGTGAGCTAAAAGGGGGCACTTTAAATGAGGTTGAAAAATATTTGAAGTAGGCATTTCTCTAAACGTTTTTCAAAAGAGTTGTATAGAGTGGAAGAATTCTGCTTCAGGAAAAACACAGGAAAGTAAAATCCTTGGCTGGATTAGGTTGGTGATTTGAAAAAAATTTAATTGTCATTTAACTCAGTGTCATTTAACACAATGTCCTGTAGAGGGCAGTGTTTCACCGTTTAAAGTTATTGTGATATTTCTGTGAAAATAAATATACTTGTATTGCTTATTTTGTGTATTTGTTTCCCTTATAGATCACTATAGGGTTAGAAATTAAACTTTTTTTGCACTACTTTGGGGTTGAACCCAGGGACTCAAACATCCTTTTTCTTTTTGTACTGGGTACCTGAACCCAGGGCTTCATGCATGTTTTGCAAGTTCTTTACCACTGAGTTGTACCCCTAGCCCTTTATTTTTATTTTTATTTTTTTGTCTTGAGACAGGGTCTTGGTAAATTACACAGGCTGCCTCTGGTCTCACTTGTGATCCTCCTGTCTTAGCCTTATGAGTTGCTGGGATTACTGGTGTGAGCCACTGCGCTCAGCCCTACACATACTTTTAAAGAGCTCTTCCACTGGGCTGCACTCTCAGCCCATTTTTTAATTTTTGTTTTGAATTAGGGTCTTGCTAAATTACACAAGCTGCCTCTGGCCTCAAACTCGTGACCTTCCTGCCTCTGCCTCCTAAGTCTCTGGGATTACAAGCATGCACCATTGTGCTTGGTTAGAAATTAAAATTTTAAGGTGTGTTTGATAAGTTTAAATATAACATTTTAGTGAAAAGTTATGATAACATTTTAAGAAGGTATATTTTATGATCTTTACGTTCAAAAATATTGTAATCTTGAGATAATACAAGAGAACTAAATATAAGAAATTTTCCTATTGTATGTGCGCCCCAATTTAATCTAGTGGTCCTTATTTGTGATTTAAAGATGTATAATGTTTGGTTGCCTGCAGCGGTAGCCTTGTGGCATCCGATCCCGTCAGATCTCGGAAGCTAAGCAGGGTCAGGCCTGGTTAGTACCTGGATGGGAGACCGCCTGGGAACACCAGAAGCTATAGGCTTGGGAGAAGGACCTGGCAAACCCCCTCCCAAAAATCAATCTGCCATTGAAAACCCTATGAGCAGCAGAGAAGCACTGACAATAGTGTTTCCCCTGTTGTACAGGGGGTCGCTATGAGTCGGATACCGACTCGACGGCACCTAACAACAACAACAACAACGTTTGGTTACTTCAGAAGGGAACTGGCAAATGTCATATAATTTTAGCTTGGGATAAACTCCTAGTGTTTTCATTGATATTTGTAAGGTTAGGTTCCATTGGAGCCAGACTCTGATTTCAGTGTATGATAGTTGTTGCTTTGATATTTCTTCCAGCTGTAATAAATACCTAACTACCTAGAGATAATAAATAAGTGTTGCAGTCTTCTAATATATTAGTTTTCCCTTATGTTGAATTTTTATTAATATTTGAAAAAATTTTCATGAAGTGGTTTGTTAATGATCTGTAATTTTGATTTGTGAAAAAGGGAGATAACAGGAAAAATAATTTTGTTTTATTTTAAAATGAGGTGCCGTTTTCTTTTTGGGGGGCAATAGGGTTTTCTGTGCTATATAGCTCAAGCTGGCCTTGAATTCATGATCCTCCTGTCTGAGCCTCCTGGGTGCTGAGATTATAGACATTTGCCACCATGCCTGGCATCTTTTTAACATATAATTATCATCTCAATTGATGCAGAAAAGGCCTTCGAGAAGGTTCAGCATCCTTTCATGATAAAAGCCCTGAAGAAACTGGGAATCAAAGGAACATATCTCAACACAATAAAGGAAATATATGAAAAACCTGTAAGCCAACATTATACTAAATGAGGAAAAACTGAAAGTATTTACTTTAAAATCAAGAACAAGACAACAATGTCCACTCTTTCCACAGCTATTTAATGTAGTAATTGAACTCTTAGCCATGGCAGTCAGGCAATAGAAAGTAATAAAAGGGATATAAATAGGAAAGGAAGAAGTCAAATTGTCCCTATTTGCAGATGATATGATTCTGTAGTAAAAAAGATCCTAAAGAGAACTCTTAAAGCTGACAAACACATTCAGCAAAATAGTAGGATACAAAATCAACATAAAAAAATCAGTAGATTTTCTATATATCAATAACAACCAGACTGAAAAAGAAATCAGGAAAACCATCTGATTCACAATAGCTTCAAAAAGAAAAAAATACCTAGGAATAAACCTAACCAAGGAGGTAAAAGACCTCTATAATGAAAAATTTGAAACATTGAAGAAAGAAACTGAAGACAGTAAAGATGGAAAGAACTCTCATGCTCATGGATCAGAAGATTCTATTACTGCTTCGGTCTTGCTGCTTGGTATAGGTCTGTTTATGTTTCTTCTATCCTTTTGACTTAATTTTGGTAGGTCATCTGTGTCCAGGAATTTATTCATCTCATTAAATTTTCCATTCAGTTTTTTTTTTAATATAAGTTTTCAACGTATTCCTTAATGATTCTCTAGATTTCATTGGCATCTTTTTTAATGTCCTCTTTTTCATCCCTAATTTTATTGATTTAAGTCTTTCTCTTTCTTCTGGTTAGTTTGACTAAGGGTTTGTTGATCTTGTTTATTTTGTCAAAGAACTACCTCTTTGTTTTTTTTTAGTCTCCATCATTAATTTGTGCTCTGATCTTTATTATTTCTTTCCATCTAATGATTTTAGGTTTTGTTTCTTCTTATTTTTGTAAAAAAATTAATTGCATCATAATTAATTATTTTAGTATTCTCTGATTTTTTAATGTAGGCATTCATAGCTATAAACTTCTCTCTTTGAACTACCTTTGCTATATCCTAAATGTTCTGGTAGGTTTATTTTCATCTTCATTTGATTCTAGGAATTTTTTAATTTCCTGCCACATTTCTTCAAGGATCCACTGATCATTTAAGAGTGTGTTGGTCAATCTTCATGTATTTGTATAGTTTCTGTAATATTTCTTTCTGTTGATTCCTAGTTTTATTCCATTATGGTCTGATAAGATATACAAAAATTATTTTGGGTTTTTTTTTTTTTCTGTGTGTGTGTGTGTTTGTTAAGACTTGACTTATGGCCTAAAATGTGATCTGTTTTGGAGAAAGTTCCATAGGCTGCCAAGAACAATGTATTCTGTAGCTTTTGGATAGAATATTCTGTAACTGTCTACTAAATCCATTTGCTCTTACTGTTTAACTCTGATCATACTGTTTAATCCTGAAGTTTCTTTGTTGTTTCTTTTTATTGTCTGGATAGATGTTCTGACTATTGATGACAGTGGGGTATTGAAGTCACCTATTATTACTATATCTGGACCTGTCTGTTCTTTCATGTCCAGTAGTGTTTATTTTAAGAAATTGAGTACACTGATGTTTGATGCATATATATATTCATAATTATTATATCTTCTTAATGATTGTTCCCTTTATTAACAGGGAATGACCTTCTTTATCTCTTCTCACCAATTTTAACTAGAAGTCTACTTTGATATAGGGAAGGCTACTCCTCTGCTTGGTATATCAATTTCTATCCTTTAACTTGCCACTGAGATGTGTTTCTTGCAGACAACAAATAGTAAGATCTTGTTTTTAATCCAGTCTACTAGTCTATGGCTTTTAATTGGAAAGTTAGGACCACTTATATTTAGGTTATTATTAAGTGAGGCTTGCTGATTATTGTAATTGTCTTGGATCTTTTCATGATTGATTTGCATAATATTCATTCTTTCTCCCTTATTCATATTCATAAGGATTTCCTGGGGTTTTTGAGTTAGACATGACTGATTCATTCCTAGTTCTCATTAGTTCATCTGTTCCTTTCATGAAGTTTGTTCTTTCCTGTACTCTTGTGATTGAGACTTTCTTTGTCCTGTGTGTGTAAGACTCCTTTAAGTATCTCTGCAGTTCTGGCTTGATGATTATGAATTGCTTTAGTGTGTTCTCTTAAAAGGTCTTTATTTCTCCATCAGTTTAATTTTTTGTGTGTGTGTGATACTTGGGAGTTGAACCCAGGACCTCATGCATACTTTACAAGTGTTTTACCACTGGATGCACCCTCAGCCCATTTTATTTTTTATCGTAATACAGGGTCTCACTAAGTTACTTATGCTGCCTCTGGCCTTGAACCAATCCTCTTGCCTCCATCTCCTGAATCACTGGAATAACAAGCATGAGCCATTGCACCTGGCTCTTCAATTTTAGGTGATACCTTTTCTGGATATAATAATATTGGTTGGCAATTATTTACTTTCAGGGCTTAAAATATATCATTCCATGCTTTCCTGGATTTTCAGGTTTGTACTGCGAGGTCTGATATTATTCTGAAGGGTTTGCCTTTGTAAGTTAGTTGGTGTTTTGCTCTTGCAGCTTTTAATATTGTTTCTGTATTCTGTAGTCTTGGCATTTTAACTATAATGTTTGTGTGAGGGAGGTCATTTTCTGGTCATGTCTATTTGGGATTCTAAATGCCTCTTGTGACTGGATATCCACTTCTTCCCCTCATTTTGGGAAATTTTCTGCTATAATTTGTTGAGTAAGTTTTCTGTGCCTTTAGATTTTACGTAGCTCCTCCCTCTACCCCCTGGATTCTTAGGTTTGGTCTCTTGATCATGCCCCAAGTTCTTGGAAGTTATAGTCATGTTCTTTGATTATTTTTCCTTGTTGATATCTGAATGTAATATTTCCTCAATCTTGAGCTAGTCTACTGGTGATGTTTTTCAGTGTTTTTTTTTTATTTGATTTATTTGAGTTCTTCATTTCCAACAATTTTTTTCCCCAGAATCTCAATTTCCTTGCTGAATTTCTCATCCATTTTGCTCACTTTGTCTTCTACATTGGTGACTTTCTGATCTAGGTCCTATATTAATTGCCTTACTTCATTCATCTGCTTGCTTGTATCCTCCTGGAAATCATTGATCATTTTTACAAATAAACTTTTGAATTCTTTGTCTTACATTTCACCCATATCAGTATCTTTGGACTCAATAAATAATTATGATCTTTTGGAAGAGATGTGTTGCCTTGCTTTTTCATGTTTCTTGTGTTTCTGTTTTGTGATTTTTGCATCTGAGGGGGTGGATATTTCTTCTCATTTTATTTGGGGATCTTCTTAGTGAGTGACTTTCTCATGAGATTTCAGTCACTAGTATCACTCCCAGAGAAGACAAACCACTGTAACAGGTACAATACCAGATCAAACTAGACGTAGAAATACATTTAAAATCCATTAAAACCATCTACTATACTACTCAATGCCCATAGGACAGAAAATGGCTACAATAATATAGGATAAGCTATGAAGTTACATATTATTTAGGGTGAAGGTAAAAATAGTAATTGCCTGAAATAAAAAGGAGGAGGGTGTAGGGTAGACAAAGGGAAGAAATAAGGAATCAATAAAGGTTAAGTAAAAGAAAGGAAAAAGAAGGTCCAGAAAAGAAATGAATGTTAGAAAGAGGGAGAGAAAAGAGCAAAAGATTAAAAGAAACAAACCAAACAAAAAACTCTGATTGCACAATAAAGAAAAAAATGTATAAATTAGGTAAACATAAGAAGAGAAATAAGAATTAAAAAGCCTAAGAGATTTCTTTTTTAAAAAATATATTAAAAGTGTAGTAAAGAGAAAAAGATACAATGCAGCAAAAGTTAAAAAAAAATTAAAAAATGAAAATGTAAAAATTACATTAGAATAAAGAGAAATGAAGAAAACAAAATTAATGGTTAAAGAGGAAAAAGAAGAGAAAGAAACAAAGAGAAAGAAAGCCAGCGGGATGTAGAGGTACATGCCTGTAATCTCAGCACTTGGGAGGCAGAGGCAGGAGGACCAATGAGAGTTTGAGGCCAGCCTGGTCTGCATAGTGAGTTACAGGCTAGCCTGGGCTACACAGTGAGACCCTGTCTCAAAAAAAAAAAAAAAAAAAGGGCAGACACCATGGTGGCAGGAGGATCTTGAGCCCTAGGCCAGAGGCAGCCTGTGTAACTCAGTGAGACTTTGTCTTAAAACAAAAATAAGAAAATGGCTGGAAGTACTGCACAGTGATACAGTCCTTGCCACATGCAAAGCCCTGGTTTCAATTCCCAGCACAGAAAAAGAAAGAGAGGAAGGAAGGAAGGTAGGAAGAAAGAAAGTAAGGAAGAAAGGAAGGAAGGAAGGAAGGAAGGGGAAAAGAAAAGAGAGAAGAAAAGAAAGGAAAAGGAGGGAGGGGAAAACATAAAGTACTGGAGCAGTTTCTTTCTGTGTCCTCTAACATTGGAGTCTCTTAGGTGGATGTGGGCTGGGATTTAGCTCAGTTGGTAGAGCACCGCTCTGCAGTCTCTGAGGTCCCAAGTTCGAGTCCCAACACCACAAAAAACGAGAGAAGGACGTGGCAATTCAAATTCACTCCCGAGGCAATCCCCAAACAATTAGCCCTTGGAAACCCTGTCAGGGTCGATGTGAGTTGGAAACAACTTGATGGTACTTAACAACAACAAGGTGGATGTGGTGGTCATTTGAAGAAGGAGTCTTTTACCTGACCTCAGCTCAGAGTTGCCAGGCTCCAAAGCTCCCTTCGGGGGATGGAATTGTCTCCTCTTACCTGAGATTGGCCCTGTTGTCTACCTTGCCCGAGCCTTCTACTACTTGAACCTCTCAACATGGCTGTCTCCCACCTTCCCTCTTTCTGCAACTGCCTGCCACAGCTATTTTGATGGTGGTGGCAGTTTGTGTATTGTGTGCATAAATGTGTGCGTGTACACACACATGCATATGAGCATATGTGTTTAATTTCTTGTGTACCACCTATTGTCATGTAGCCTTCAATATCGATAACTATAGCAAAGGAAAGTTTCATGGCGATGCCAAGAAATTAGGTATATTAAACCCTAAAAAAGTAGCAAAGTTGTGTCTCGTGTGTTATCAGCATTGCATTCCAAGTACTCCTATCTCTGTTGCTTAAAATTTTTAAATGCCCTAAGAACTTCATGTATTTCCCTTTTAAACATCTTTAAAATACTCAATATTTTGGCATGTTAACATTTTTAATTATGAATTTAGATAGAGAAGTTTTGAATTTAATTTTTCTTCCTTTGCCTAGCCCCTGCTAAATTTGGTTCACATGCAGAAATTTTGTGTATTGAGAGACTAAATGTTTAAAATGTGTAATATTTGTACAACAGCTGATTAAATTATTTTATCACTATTTTATGTTGTTTCTATGTATTAATTTTTATAGCCATGATGCAGTTCTCTTCTATATGTTTTATTCTATGGAATTCTGTATTCTTGTGGGTTTTTTTCAGTACTGTACAAGATTTCTTTACTTTCAAGTCCTATAGTTTTTTTTTTTGTTGTTTTGTTTTGTTTGTTTTTGTGGCACTAAGGGGTTTAATCTGGGGGCCTTGCACATACTTTGCACGTGCTCTACTACTGAGCTATACTCTCAGCCCCCTTTTTACATTTTCTATCTTGATTCAGGGTCTCACTAAGTTTCACGGGCTGCCTCTGGTTTCAAACTAGTAATCCTCCTGCCTCTGCCTCCTGAGTCACTGGGATTATGGGCATGTGCTGCTGTGCCTAGCTCCAAGTACTATAGTTTCTGTTTTTATATCTGTGTTGTATAATTGAGGATTAATTCATCTTTTGAAAATCAGTTCAGTTAAGATTGATTGAGCATGTTCAGGATGCATTATCTAGCATAAACTAATGCAATAATCCTGTTGAAATCTTATACTAATAATGATTAATTACATGTCATCTACTGAAATTTTTTAAGAATTACTGGTAGATATACTTTGGAATTTAATTTTCCTGATAAATTCAAAGTTCCAAATTACTCAGGTTGTAGCTGCTCCTCGTAGCATTTCTGCTGGTCTATGTGAAATCATGAAATCATGCAATTCAGTTATTTTTTCCATTGGCCTGTGACTTTGTAAAACTTAATTAGAAGATTTTATGAGTTTTCTTTTTGCAGCTTTTGGTGAGATACATGCCTCCACCCCCATCCTCACCTCTTCTACCTTTTTGTTTATAGTGTTTTCCTCAGAAATTTAAATTGAGAAATTTCTGTTTAAATCAACAACTAATCACCTTTGGCTTTTTCCAGAGTTTTCAGGAGTGCCTGATGGGGCGTTTCGGTTGGGTCTCTCCTAAGTTATGGTGCTGTTGCCTTCTGACTCTCTGAGTCATCTGTCAGTAAAGTATGCACCATTTTTCCATAGTCTTAATTTTTTTTCTGGGTGTTATCTAAGCATATAGATCAACTTTGAGTAATGAAGTGTTGAAAAAAATTAACATGGTACCCAAATGGCCCCCAGCAGAATATTGCTTAACTTACAGGAATGATTTGATACTGTAGTGAGACTAGGCAAGATAGAGCAAAGGTGTTTTGGGACTCCTCACATCAGGACTTGCCCTATATATATGTGTGTGTGTGTGTTTCTAAAAATTCAGCATGTCAGAAATAATATTACATGTATAATTTAGTAATTAGAGGTGTAAACATTTTTCTGTGCTTACAAGTGCTTGTGAATGCATGTGTGAGAGAGGTTTTTGAGGAAATACATTGACATAAACCTCTGCTGAGACAGAAAATGTGTTCTGAATAATTTACTATACCAGCCACACCTGTTTTTTTGTTTAACCATTTTTATTCTTATAAAAAGTGCAGTCTTTTTATTTATTACCTTGTGGTTATTGGAAAAGAGTAAAGTGTCAATTATCTTCTTCCAAGATAAACTGTCTAAAATATCAATTACAAAATGAACAGAACAATAAATTCTATTTTAAGTTATGTTGTTGTTATTGTTAGGTGCTGTCAAATTGTGTCCAACTCACAGTGACCGTCAGAGGGTTTTCAATGGCTGCTTGTTTTGGGATTGCCTCAGGAGTAGATTGCCATGTCCTTCTCCCATTTTTTGCGTTGCTGGGAATCAAACCCAGGACCTCAGAGACTGCAGAGCAGTGCTCTACCAACTGAGCTAAATCCCAGCCCTATTTAAGTTATAGTGACAGGATAATGTAGCAAGTTGTGCTGTTTTGGAAAATTTAGACTATACTTCTATTCCAAAAACACTTTTGGTTTGATCTGTCTGTGTAGCTCAATCTGGCCTCAAACTTGGTACCTTCCTGCCTCCCCCTCTCTAGTGTGGGCCTTATAGAAGTGTGCCACCATGCCTGGCTTCAAATAACACCTTTCATAAATGGATTTATCTTGACGAAAAATAGAGCAGTTAAGTATTTTTACCCATCTTCACATAGTGGCATTTGGTTTTAAATGCCATATTAATCGTGTCCTTTAAAAATCAATTCAGCTTAACTTCATATGTTCTTTAAAAACTACTTTATAGTGAGCACAAGCAAAATGACTTTTTAATGCCTAGATATGATGAGATGTGGATGCAGCTCTTGTTTGTATGAAAATAGTAAAAACTGCTGGTTTTTTTTCTAGGCCTTAAAAAAATTCTATATACTGGAGTTTCTTGTCAGCTGTGTAAATATAGAATCATGAGAGGCATGAGATCTTCTAGGTATTTGAAATGTTATAATATATATCCTAGCTTAAGTGTGTGCTGTTTTACAGATCACCCTCATTTCATGCAGAGCCCCGTATTTAAATAACTCATATCATTGCTATTCTAAGTAGTGCCTTTGCAGTCAAACGTCTGAAAGGTGATTGACTTTTTTCCCATAGCTCCATAATTTATAAGAAAACATAAAATGAAAAGACTAGACCAAGATAATTTTGGTACATGGTTGTAATCTTAATATCAGTGTAGAGAGGAAAGACTAAATCTGTTCAGAGTAGACTAGTCAATTAACTGATCAACTGGAGTTTCATATATTAACTTATTTTCATTTTTTAGTTTGTGGGAATTTTTTTCTTTTTGGGGATTTCTTTTCTCACTTAAATTGTAGGTGTTAGGTGTCTTTGATTTTATGTCTGTTGAGAAATTTATGATCGGGTGCTTTATTTATGACATTGTAGTCTTAGCTTAGGCAATTGATTGAAATACAATATAGGGAAATTTAGCATGCATTTTTAAAAGCTCAACTTGGGAAAATGAACCAATAGTGCTAATGTAGATTTGTTTTAGGGCAAGGTATAAAGGTCATGATAGGTTAATTTCTTTATATTTCTATTAGTGTTTATTGTTAAAATCTTATTTACAGTAGTTGGTGTGTTTTGTTTTTGGAGATTTGTAGTGTATTATCATGTTTTAAAGTTGTGAGGTAAGGCTATATGTAGCTCATTGAAATTGTTAGGAGAGTTTGTACACTGAAAAGCACAATGTAAATATAAAATATTGTTATTATTTTGTCAAATATAATACTTAGCAGAGGCAAGAATTTTATTAACATGTTACCCAAGAATAGGTGGGATGCAGTTTTAGTGTTGGTGGGGATATAAGTGAGATGATGTGGCACGTAGTAGGTTGTTTTGAGTAAATGACTGGATTGAAATTGTAGAGGAATTACTCAGAGGGAAAGTGAATACATTTCCTGTGTTTGGGTGTTCTGTAGCAAACCTTGACTCTTACAGTACTGTCTTAGTTAAGTTTAAGTAATATTCCTTTAATTTTGAGTTGGAAAATAGATGTTTTCTCTGTATTTAATCTTTCAGCCTCATAAATTAGATTTTATTAGTCAAGTTGAAAACAAATGCATTCATTTTCTGAAAACATTATTCCAGGCTTGGATTTAAAACTCTAACAGAATACTGTATTGTTTTTTAGGCATACTATAGAGTATCCCTTTTCTGGGGACAGTGCAATTTTTTGTTTTATTTCACAATGCATGTGGAGTAAGACTTCCAGGTATTTTAAACAATTTTTTATTTTGAGACCAAAAATATTAGTGACTTTACAGCTTTACAATTGAAACTACCATGTGTTTGTTGGACTTTCAGTTTTTAGAGAAGGGCAAAGATGAAAAGAGGGAAAGTTAGGGCATGAGTTGAGCACTGAGTACAATGCAAAAATCCAATCTAAAAAATAACAGGAAAGAAAAAACAATTATGGTAATTCTTAAAAGGAAAAAAGAGTATAAGAGGAGAAAGAGGTGATCTTATCACAAATTTGGGTCTGATTTTCTCAGTATATATCCTGGTATAGAAAAAGTTTCTATATTTGTAAAGACAGTTCTCTTTCTCTTATGGTCAAAACCCTATAGTGAAAAAAGAAATTTGAATTGGACACTAGCAGTGCAACTTGATTGGCTTACAGACGGAAGTGATGGCAGGCAGGTGTCATTGTTGTCTTTAATACTAAAGCATTCTGGCCAGAAGTTAAAGACATGGAAAACTGGGTGGAAGTGCAAATTTTTCTTATATGCCAGGTTCCTTGTCTCTGCAAAATATGATTATGTAAACTAGGGATAAGGCAGTTGTCAGGTTTTTGCCATGTCCTCTTTTGTTATCTCTATGGATAGAGTAACCATCATAAAGAGATTTTATGGTGCTATATGTAAGGTAATAACTGAATATCTGATTCATGTTATTGTTAGGTCAAGTCGGGTCCAACTCATAGCAGTCCTCGTGGGGTTTTCAATGGCTGGTTGTTTCAGGATTGCTTTGGGAGTGGCTTGCCATGTCCTTCTCCCATTTTTGCGGTGCTGAGGATAGAACTTGGGGCCTCAGAGAGTGGAAAGCAGCACTCTACCAACAGAGCTAAGCCCAAGCCCATCTGATTTAAAGGTAACCTGAAGTGATTTTAAGAAATAGAGCGGAACTGAAAGTAGCAGAATCTTGTAGTTTAGTTGTTGTTGTTGTTGTTAGGTGCCATCGAGTCGGTATCCGACTCATAGCGACCCTCTGTACAACAGGGGAAACACTATTGTCAGTGCTTCTCTGCTGCTCATAGGGTTTTCAATGGCAGATTGATTTTTGGGAGGGGGTTGCCAGGTCCTTCTCCCACACCTACAGCTTCTGGTATTCCCAGGCAGTCTCCCATCCAGGTACTAACCAGGCCCGACCCTGCTTAGCTTCCAAGATCTGATGGGATCGGATGCCACAGGGCTACAGCTGCAGGCGTAGTTTAGTTATGGACTTGTAATGGGAGGGTGAGAAATTGCACCTGCAATTTGTAAGTGTAAAGGTATCCTGAGAAGAAATAACAAATGCCAGTAAATAGGAAAAAATTGTCAACTTCCCTAGTAATCAAGAAATACAAGATAAAACAGTATGTGCTGCTTCCCAGCTGACAGATTGTATTCAAAGGCTGTTGACAGAGCGGGAGGAAATAAGCACAGTCATGCATCTTTAATAGAGTGTAAATTAGAAGCAATCTTCTGGGATACTTTTCCCTCCTCTTTAAACTACCTACCCCCTTAGCCTCCTTTGGTGTGGAGGCCAGCTCCACCAGGGCCTCCTACAAGACCAGACTCATAGAGGCTTTGGTTTCTATTCTTTCAGACTCAGGTGATAGGAAGAGATGTGGCTGAAGCTTTAGCCTCAGTGACTACTTAGAGGGATTAGGTGGCAAGCCAAGAAGTTCAGGAGGCAAACTTTGACAAAGGAGAGGCAGAAGGCAAGAAAGAATTGGCAGACAATTACTTTCCCCTTCTTTCCTTTCTTCCAAGATAGAGAGGTCTATAGCCTGACTGGAAAGCACCCTGTGAGAGTGAGATCAGTTAAGCCAACTCCATTAACAAGTTACTATCTTTTATTTGCATTTCTTCCTTTTTGAGCCTCATCTCCTTTTCATTTTCACCCTTCATATCCTGGATTTTCACTTCCCAACAAATCTTTAATTTGGAGTCTTTGCCTTAGGTTCTGTTCCTTAGAGAATTTAGGCTAAGAAGCTAATAATCCCTCTTCTGAGACTCTAAAAATATCTGCAGGTTCTAGAAGGTATATGCACATAGATGCACACTGCAGCATTAAGATTACTGAAAAATTAGAAAAATCAATAGGTAAATGGTTAAATAATAACATACTATACAATGGAATACTGCCCAGTAATAAAAAGAATGATACACAAGTTGACACTGTATGATACATTGGGTAGCAAAGGGCAGGTCAGTATGTTTAGTTCCATTCCATTTTGAGAAATTGAGCCTCTAAGTAAATCATGGGCTGGGATTTAGCTTAGTTGGTAGAGCACTATGCTGCAGTCTCTGAGGTCCTGAGTTCAATTCCCAGCACCACAAAAATGGGAGAAGGGCCTGGCAATCCACTCCCAAGGCAATCCCGAAACAGTCAGCCATTGAAAACCCTATGAGGGTCGCTATGAGTCAGATACCGACTTGATGGCACCTAACAACAACAACAAGTAAATCACACATGTTTATACCCGCATGTGACCACAGGCACATTATTGAAAGGAGTGATACAGAATTGGGGAAGAAGTAATAAGAGAGAGATTTTTACTTTTTACTTTATATGCTTCTACAAGATTAAATTTTTCATACCGTTCTTTAACATCTGATGGAACATGGAAAAAGAATTTGCCACTTAAATGATGTGAGCACTGGGATAATCATTAAAAATGGAGCCCAAGAGACATGTTTAAGAGACAGAAAACATGGTAGAGAGCTTAGTTCATCCAATCTGAACCTTGGGGGACTATGTAGAAACTAAAAGTGTAATGGTGTTATATATGTATATGTTGTTGTTGTTGTTAGGTGCCGTCGAGTCGATACCCAACTCATAGCGACCCTCTGTACAACAGGGGAAACACTATTGTCAGTGCTTCTCTGCTGTTCATAGGGTTTTCAATGGCAGATTGATTTTTGGGAGGGGGTTGCCAGGTCCTTCTCCCAAGCCTACAGCTTCTGGTGTTCCCAGGCGGTCTCCCATCCAGGTACTAACCAGGCCCGACCCTGCTTAGCTTCCAAGATC
>VMDO01001220.1:15750-37074 GCA_007922755.1 Pedetes capensis | reverse complement strand
ATCGGATGCCACAGGGCTACGGCTGTATATATGTATATAGGTATAGGTGCATATATGTATATAGGTATACATATATACTTGGGCTGGGATTTAGCTCAGTTGGTAGAGCACTTCGCTGCAGTCTCTGAGGTCCCGAGTTCAATTCCCAGCACCACAAAAATGGGAGAAGGACCTGGCAGTCTACTTCCAAGGCAATCGCGAAACAATCTGCCATTGAAAACCCTATGAGGGTCGCTATGAGTCGGATACCGACTCGATGGCACCTAACAACAACAACAACATACATATACACATATGTGCATATGTGGATTTACTGTTAGCTGGGACAATATTCTAAGTTCTTTATATACATTTTCTTATTTACTGGTCACAACAACTGTGGTAGATGCTGTTGTTATTCTTGCTTTACAGATGAGAAACTCAAGGCCTAAAAATCTTCAAGAAAAACAAAAAAATGTGCTTGAGATCCTATAGATTTAAAAAATAATGGTTACAAAATTAATACAATTCTGAGCCAGGTGTTTTGGTCACAGCTCTAATGCCAGCGACTCAGGAGGCTGAGGCAGGAGGATCATAAGTTCGAAGCTAGAGACAGCTTGTGTAACTTAGTGAGATCCTGTCTCCAAATAAAAATTAACAAATGGGCTGAAGGTGCAGCCCAGTGGTACAATACCTTCAAATTATGTGCAAGCCCCTGGGTTCAACCCCTAAGTACTGAGAAAAAGAAGGAGGAGGAGGGAAAGGAAGAAGAGGAGGAGAAGGAAGAGGAGAAGGGGGAATAGGAGGAGGAGGAGGAGGAGGAAGAGGAAGAAGAGGAGGAGGAAGAAGAGGAGGAGGAGGAAAAGAAGAAAAGGAGGAGGAAGAGGAAGAAGAAGAGAAAGAAGGAAAGAAAGAAAGAATAAAATAAAATAAAATAAAATTTATACAGTTCTGCTGAACTCCAGAGCCTGAGCTTCTAACCATACTTCTTTCATCTAATTCAGTCCAGGGACCTAGTAATCACAACCTATGTATGATCTGATTGTAAAGCTGCTTACATACTTTGAATTTGTTGTTGTTGTTGTTTGGTTGGAGACAAATGGAAAATAGCCAAATGGAAATAGCTTTTACTTTTTCTTGTTGTGAAAGTAATATACTTCCCCCCCCCCTTTTTTGGTGCTAGAGATTGAATCTGGGCTCTTGCATGTGCTAAGCACGTGCTTCACCACTGAACTATATACCCCTATCCCCCTCAAACAATATACCTTTTATAGGAACTTTCAGACAACATAGAGGAGTATTTGGGTAAAAAAAGAGTTGTCTTAAAAAAACATTGTTAACATTGTGGTGTTTACTTTTTGAAATTTTTCTATTTACATTCACACATACATATAGCTAGAATTCTATTTTATTTTTCCAAATGATATCATATAACTGAGATAATTTTTAAGTCTGCTTTCCCTTACCAATTATCAGTCATTTTTCCATGTAAATATATATCAACTGACTATATGATTTCGAATGACTGCATAGTGTTCTGTTGTATGGATAACCCCCCCCTTTTTTTTAGCTAATATTCTGTGTTAGCCTCTTTGTATTTTTTGCTGGTATAGGTAATGCTGCATGCAATAAACATCTTTCTATTTATATTTTTGCATACTTATCTAATTATTTGTTCAGGATGAATTCTTAGCAGTCACTGGCCAAATTTTATAATTTTGATTATTTATTGATGACTTAGACTTATCAAGCAATGCATTATTTGTCTAGGAAGATATAGTCTTATGATTTTTCTATTAGTCACTTGTGACTTTTCACTAGTGATTAATAATTATCAAATACTCACAGTGGATATAGAGAACTACTGTGAAATGGAGCCATATTACTAGATCAGAACTTTCCTCTGGGTAAATCAGTGGCTGTAAACTGTGAACCAGAGCTGATTCATAGTAGAGGATGGAAATGATATTGAGAATTATTGCTATATAGATTTGGAGGAAAAAGAATGAAATTTAACTCTAAAATTATAAAGTTTATTCTTTTACATATTTATCTACTTACATTGTTATTGACTGTTCACTTGCCTCTTCTCTAAACTGTAAGCTCCACAATATTAAAAAAATGTATCTGTAGGGATCACCACTGTATTCCCAGTTAGGGAGCATTAGCCACCCATTAAGTTATTTGCTAAATGGGGAAATACATATATACAATGAACTACGACATCTGTTTCCATGGTTGCTTATAGCACCATAGCTATCAAGCTTTTTGGGTATATGTTATGTTACTGAAAGTAGTGTTTTCATGCTACATAGCCATATTCTCATTTTATTTAAGTAAAACCAAACAAACCAAATTCTCAATTTATTTAATTAAAACATTATTTTATATGTTCATTCATTTCATAAAGCAAGATGGTGAATTGTCATTCTGTTTCCACATTATGCAGCCTAATTATAAACACAGGGTCAGACCTCTATGCCCGGAGGCAGCAGTCCAATAAATCAGTATTACAGATGATATGCCCCAAAGGAGTATTTACCGCTTACTTTAGCCAACTTATAAATGAATAGCTTAAGACCACAAGTAATTAGATGGGGTCAGGAGTAAAGAATACCTATAAAATGGATGACAAGTTTCTTCCTATTCTTTGATGGTTATTACTTCTTTTATGCAGATTCATCTTCTAAATTATCATTGGTAGTCTCTGTGTGAGAGCTTCAACTTTTGCCTTTTAATAGTAAAACCTGAATAATCTCAATTATAACTACTAGGAAACAAAAATGAATCACTTAGAAGCAGTAAGTTTTCTGTACCAATTAGGGAGTATTTTTTAAGCTTTTGCTATTTGTAAGCTATTTAATGAGCATTATGTGCGTAGGCAAACTATCAAAGGTAAATTTTAGTGATTACTTATCATAATCATTTTAACAATAAAAGAAAGCATTTAAAAATTTAAATGTACTCAATAACAAATCATTAATTTTTTTTTCAGTAAATGAAGAAAACCAGCAAGTGTTGGGAAAGTGTTAAGCTTCCCCCACCCTCAGTACTGGAAGATTCCACCCAGGGATTCATGATTTTAGGCCAGTGCTCTACCACTGAGCTGAACCCTTAGATCATTTTTTATTTTTTCTGTACCTCTGAGCTGAACCCTTAGGCCATGTTTTATTTTTTGTCTTGAGACAGGTGTCACTAAGTTGTGTGTGCTGCATCTAGCCTTGAAATCACAGTCCCTCCTGCCTCAGCCTTCTGAGTTGCTGGGATTACAGGTATGTGCCACAATGCCCAGCCTGGGAAGGTATCAAGTTCTTATTGAAAAAGCATTATGAGCAAACTACCAAGCCACCTTCAAATTGCAAATACCTCGTAAATATTTTTGTAGAAATATGATCATAAATAGACCCAGCATATTCCTTTCAAATATATATTTACATTTCAATTTTATGTTCTTTGTTTATTGCCTTAAAATTGAACATAATTAGAATAAATAATATGCTAGTAATTTGATTTTAAGTTTTGAGTCAAAGCTTACTAAATAAAACTTTTATCTCCCAATGGTATCTTGAGTAAACACATGCAGTTCATGAGCTTTTAATGTTTTCTTTTTTCTTTTTTTTTTTTTCTTTCTCTCTTTTCTTTCTGTTTGTTTGTTTGTTTTATTACTGAGGGTTGAACCCAGGGCCTCATGCATGCTTTGCAAGAGCTGTACCACTGAACTGCAACCTCAACCCAGCTTTTTATTTTGAGACAGGGTCTCACAAAATTACACAGGCTGCCTCTGCCTCCTGAGTTGCTGGGATTACAGATACATACCACTATGCCCAGTGTTGTTTTCTTAAGGTCAAATATGTTTGAATTTTCCCTTTGTGAAATTTGACAGTGCTTTATAAATACAACTAGAATGTGTAAAATTCCTTTCTGTGTATAAACATCCCTTGTTTAATAGAATTCAGGATAAGAATTTAATGATTTTATAAGTATTTGTGGGATAAATAAACTGACTTTGATTTTTCCTCTTCTCCATGAATCCTGAGCAGCTCAACATTGCATATTGGCAGATAGAATGACAAACTCCTATAACTATGTCTATTATATTTAACCTAAAAGGAGTATAATATGTGGAACACTAAGAGCCCTAGTCCCTAGTAAACTTACCTTTATATTGAATAGTCACAAAAGACAAGTCTTCTCTTTTCCCTGTTATCCTTAGGAAGTCCGTGAGCTGTTCTTGAGCTCTGAATCCTAGTTCGCTTGACCTAAATTTCCTTAGCTAAGCTAGGATTGAATATTTCAGTCTCTGGCTTTATGAACTGCTATTCACAGGAGAGGATACCTTTATCAAACTGTATTAAAATCGGAAGGAAAAATTAATAAACAGAATGCAAATTGTGGCTATGGAAAAGGTGCAAAAGAAGTTAAATTGTTGATCATGTTCTCAAAATTAGAAATGTTAAGATGGGCTGGAGCCAAATTGCTAAAGTTTTAGAGGTTTCTCTTGAATAACTGGGATATTTTAAGCTCTCTGTTATACTACCAGATTGCCTAATGAACCTGTCACTTTCTGTATCTTAATGTTAAGAACAATTTTACTGTTTTATAGCATGAATTATTTTTAGTGTTTTGTACTACTGAGATCTTGAAAGTGTCATTTTTATTATAACTTTTAAGTTATAATACACCTTCTAATAAAATGTTCTAATAGAACTTTGAAGCTATATGTTTTAAGAATTTGGTACATTGTAAGTGTGATTGTATTGTGTGTAGAGATAAACAGTTTTATATTAGAATATATGGTTTTCTTAAAAACAAAATTTATAAGGAAAATAGCAAAAATTTGTTTTGTACCTAACTTCCTGGAAAACATTAACTTAAATCCAAGTTTTTAGTTCTTACTTTCAAGGTCTTCTGTAACCTGTGTTTCTTTCCAACCTTGTGAAACTAGACTTACATCAAACTTCATATATTGTAAATTTGATTCTCATCTGTCATACCTCCTCTCTGCCCTTCAGATATGGAGGATTTGCTGCCCCTTTCTTTGGACATGCTATTTCTTTAAATGCTTTCTTTACTGTTTCTACCTATGTTTTTGTTTGTTTTAGACCTGGTTAGTTCTAGTTTACTCTACTTTACTCACACTAACACCCACATTTCTCCCTTTCCTTAAATTGATTACATTTCTTTTTTGTGGTATACATTTTAATATTTGACTTCATTTATCTTATATTCTTTCTTTCTTTCTTTCTTTCTTTTTTCTGGTCTTTGAGGGGTTGAATGTAGGGCCTCACACATACTTTTTGCAACTACACTCCCAGTCCATTTTTAATTTTTTATTTTGAGACAGGGTCTCATTTAAGTTACACAGGCTGCTTCTGGTCTCAAACTCTTGATCCTCCTGCCTCTGCCTCCCAAGTCATTGGGATTACAGAGTGCACCATTGTGCCCAGCTCTTACCTGTTTTATGAGGCAATGTATCATAAATCCCTAATACCCAGATGTCTTGATAGCAGGTACCTTCATTAATTAACTGGTATCATGGGGTCAAAACAGACTTGTAATTAGCATAATTAACAACATAATTAAACCTTAAAAACAAATATCTTAAATAATAAAAGATTTTTTGGTGTGGGGTCTCAGGTGACCCCAGGATACTGATTAATGTCACTGAATTTGAGGATACTAATTTGACCTTGGGCTGGAGTTTAGATCAGTTAGTAGAGTGCTGCTCTACCCTCTCTGAGGCCCTGGGTTCGATCCCCAGCACCAAAAAAATGGGAGAAGGACCTGGCAGCCCATTCCCAAAACAATCTTCCAAACAATCAGCCATTGAAAACGCTATGAAGCACTGACATATGTGCATGACACAGTGTCAAGAGTGTTTCAGGCCACTGTGAGTGGGACCTGACTCAATTGTACTTAACAAGAAGTTTGACTGACTCAGCACCTAACAACAACAAAAGTTAAAGGTCTATTTTGACTTCATGATACCAGTTAAGGATTCATACAGTTGAACTGAAATAAGTTGTTGTTAGGTGCCTCAAGTCGGGTCTGACTCATAGCGACCCTCATAGGATTTTCAATGGCTGACTGGGATTGTTTTCGGGAGTGGACTGCCACATCCTTCACCCGGTTTTGCAGTGCTGGAGAGTGAACCTAGGTCCTCAGAAAGTGCAGAGCAGTGCTCTACCAACTGAGCTGAAATAAGTTAGACAGTTAGAAATATTTATTAACATAAATTATGCCTCATAATAAAGCATGTGTATTTTTAAAGTGCAGTTTCTAACATGTATGAGTTTTTCCATTGTCCTTTTTGTTTTTAAGACCGAGATTCACTTTGTAGCCTAGGCTGGCCTTGAACTCAAGTTCCTTTTTGTGTAGTCCTCCAAATGCAGGGATTGTAGGTGTGCACTTCTGTGCCTGGCCTTTCATTGTCATTATGAGAACATTATAGTTGCTGACCTATGCTTATTGATTGAAGGGGTATTTTGAGCTTTGCTATTGTTAATGTTGATAAAAGTTAATATTGATAGTACAGTAGATCTTTAGACATTTAGTGTCACATATTCCTATATATATTTATATTTTGTTGAATGAAAGTTCTCTTCTACTTCTTCAATTAACTTTGCCTTCCTCAAAGGAAGCCACTCATTGAGTCATCTGAGCCTCTTGTTCTCTTTATGATTGTAATGTTTCTCTGCCTGTTCATTGTAGGTTTCCACAGCAATAGGTCTAGCCGTTGAGCAGTAGTTGGTAGGCAAAAGACATAGTTTTGTACTTGTCTAGTGGGCCATTGAACTAGCAACCTCTGATCTCTCTCCTAGATAAGATGTTGTTGTTGTTGTTGTTAGGTGCCGTTGAGTCGGTATCCGACTCATAGTGACCCTCTGTACAACCGGGGAAACACTATTGTCAGTGCTTCTCTGCTGTTCATAGGGTTTTCAATGGCAGATTGACTTTTGGGAGGGGGGTTGCCAGGTCCTCCTCCCAAGCCTACAGCTTCTGGTGTTCCCAGGCAGTCTCCCATCCAGGTACTAACCAGGCCCAACCCTTCTTAGCTTCTGAGATCTGACGGGATCGGGTGCCACAGGGCTACAGCTGCAGGCTAGATAAGATGAGATAGAGTAAAAAAGATCTTTTTTCCCCTCTTTGGATTCCAGGTGAATGCTGAGAGATGGCAGGTTCCTCTGTAACCTAGAGATTGGGGGCACCAGGGTGGTTTAGGGTTGCCAAAATAACCAGGATTCACCATCAATAGGAACCACATACAGAATATGGTAGGTATGGACCTTTTTTTCTTGCTAAGAAAATATACCTTCATTAGGTGGTTGGTTTTACTGTCATGGTAAATTTCTTTTTTCTTTTCTTTTTCTTTTTTCCTTGCTTCACTCCTCTCCTCTTCTCTTCTTTTGTTTCCTTTTGTTTCCTTCTTTGCTGTGAATCCAATGTAGGGCTTTGCATATAGCTAGGCAAGCATTTTACCACTGAGCTATACCCCCAGCCTACAAATTTCTGTCGCTACTTTTGAGCCTATGGATCTCTTGCCCCTGTATGCTCTCCTTTCAGGTATACCTGGGATTTCTTCCAGGCTTGTTTTAGTTGTTGAGTTGTGTGGTAGGCATACTGGGAAATGGGAATCCCAGATATATGTTTAGTTTACCATCTTCATATTAATTGTTTTAAAGAAAAACTTGTTTGTACTGTCTTATTGATGTTTCTAGGTTGCCGAGGTCTCTTTATTCAACCTAATATTTGAATACCGAGTAAGCTTTTATTACAGTGTGATGTTATAATTTATCTAGCCTGTTGCTGAAGGTCATCATTTTTAGTCACAATTGTATTGTGATTTTTCGGATATTCTTTATATTTAATTGGAAGGCAGAAATAACTTTTAAAATTGCATATTAGTTGTTCCTATTTTATGCTTTGGGGTTGGGGTTTAGCTCAGTTGGTAGAGTGCTGCTCTGCACTTTCTGAGAACCCAAGTTTGATCCCCAGCACCACAAAAATGGTAGAAGGGTGTGGCAATCCATTCCTACAGACAATCCCCAAACAATCCGCCATTGAAAACCTTATGAGGGTCTCTGTGAGTGGGACCCACTTGATGGCACCTAACAGCATCTTGTACTGTATCAGTCTCTCATCACAGGAATGGTCTGTGTACCTGCTGTGCATGTTCACACTTTTCATGTGCTTTTTTTTGATGTGCTTTTTTTGACGGTAGAGTTCCTGGAACAACTGCATCTGAGGTGAAGTTGACTATGGATTCTTTTCCAGCTGACCTTTAGTAGTAACAGAAACTACCAGAGCAATTACTGCACACACATCAGTGGTCTTCTAATCTCCAACCTTGCATGTAATTGCTGCTGTCAAGTCCAATTACTCTCTGCCCAAGTTTCTATCCCAGTTGTCCCATGCTTTAATATAGAGTTAGAAATGAAGAGAATCACTGAAACTTTTTGAAGGATTTGTTCGTAAAGCTATTTTGAAAATTTCAATCTAAAAATTACATTGCCTTTTTTTCTTTTTCTTTTTCTTTTTTCTTTTCTGTACTGGAAGGTTGTACCCAGGGCCTCACACATTCTTAGCAAGTACTTTACCACTGAGCTGCACCCCTAGCCTACTTTTTATTTTGAGTCAGGCTCTCCCTTAGTTACACACACTGCCTCTGTCCTTGAACTTGCTCCTGCTTCCACCTCCGGAGTAGCTAGGATTATAAGCGTGTACCATTGTGCCCAACTTACATTGCCTTTTTCATGTTTTATAAGACTGACCTGAATAAGTCTGATAGTAATAAGAGAAGAATAACAAAAAAGATTTGAAGGATCATTGACTGCATATTTTTTTAGTTTGGTTTTTGTTTTTGTTTTTTGACACAGAGTCTTAATCTATAACTGAGGCTAGCCTGGGACTTGCTATATAGCCCAGGCTGATCCCAAACTCATGGTAATCTTCTTGCCTCAGCTTTCCAAGTGCTAGGATTACAGGTATGTGCCACCACCCCCATCAGTATTTCTGGAGAACTAATTATGAATACATTGCCTTTATGGATCTGTGCCACATTGACCACAGTTCCAGAAATATATAATTCTTAGCTCATATTGCTTTAAAAAAAAACTATATATGTAATTAAATCCTTGCCTAATCTAGAATTAATTTAATTCTGTGGTTGTAGTGATAGGACATAATCTTTTTTTATTGGAAAATTTTAATGTACAACTTAATGGGTTTCATTCTGACATGTATTTCATTGTGACATTTCCATATATGCATTTCATTGTACTTTGCTTACATAGCTTCCCCCTTACCCTCTCATGACTCTCCTCCCCAATCTCCACTCCCCCACACTAATGATCTCCTTTCTACTTGTATGTCTTTTTGTGGAAATATTGATCTATATACATGCATCCCAATTTTGATTCAAGTCCAAACTTTTTTCTATAGTGATCTGTCTTACATTCTCAGTAGTATTACATGAGTGGTCTAGTTCATTTGCATTATTGCCATCCCTTGGTGGTATTATTATTATTATTATTATTTCCTGTGCTAATAAACTTGTGCTGTTTACATTGAGGTTGACCTCTCCCCCACTTCCTTCCTCCCTGTTGTCCCTCCTCCCCCTCCCGTCTTCTCCCATCATCACTTCCTTTTGCTAGATCCTTTCCTCCTTCTTCCACTCCTTAAATTGTCCCTTCTATGCTAGGTTTAAGTGAGCTTATTATGTTCCAGGGCTGGGATTTAGCTCAGTTGGTAGAGCACCACTCTGTAGTCTCTGAGGTCCTGGGTTCGATTCCTAGCACTGCAAAAATGGGAGAAGGATGTGGCAATTCACTCCCAAGGCAATCCCCAAAAACAATCAGCCATTGAAAACCCTATGAGGGTCGCTATGAGTTGGATATAACTTGATGGCACCTAATAAGAAGCAATTATGTTCCAATTTATATATAGGATTTTTTCCTTCTTTTAAGTTTGATTCAGCTCCCACATATGAGTGAGAACATATGGTATTTCTCTTTTGAGCTTGTGTTTGTTCACTTAAGATGATTTTCTCAAATTCTGCCCATTTTGCTGCAAATGACATTATTTCATTTTTTAATTGCTGAGTAATATTCCATTGTAGGACATGATCTTAATTTTGTGGTTCTAGGTTAGGTATTATTACCTGTTATAGTAATGCCTTCTTTACTCCAGATCTGGAGAATGAATTATGGTCATCCATTGTTTAACAACAGGGATACATTCCAAAAAATGCATTGTTAGGGTGATTTTGTTATTGTGTGAACATATAGTATATTCTTGCACAAACTAAGATTGCTATGATGATGCTAGGCAATATAATTTTATACTCGTGAGTGTGTTAAATTGACTGGAACATTATGTGGTGTGCGACTACCTCCTGCTTAACCAAGCCTACCATTTTAAATATCTAAACTTTTTATTTTCATTTGTAGGTAAAAACTCTTTTTAATGTGATTGTAGGTTTCCTAGCTTTTTTATACATAGTTTATTGAACACAATTTTCCATTTTCCTCACCTTCCTGTGTTATCATTATGTTTACTAAATGTTGTAATAATAAATATGATGAACTTATGTAGGCTTGGGAGAAGGACCTGGCAACCCCCTCCCAAAAATCAATCTGCCATTGAAAACCCTATGCACAGCAGAGAAGCACTGACAATAGTGTTTCCCCTGTTGTACAGAGGGTCGCTATGAGTCAGATATCGACTTGATGGCACCTAACAACAACAACAATAGGCTAGTTATGCTATAGATTATCCCTTCATCTGCTATGTTGAAATTTTGTACTCTTTTGGGTGCTTTTTAAATTGATGTTGTTGTTAGGTACCATCAAGTCAGTGACTCATAGTAACCCTGTGTACAACAAAATGAAACACTATCCTAAATTATGTCACACACACGATCTTTTTTGCTTAAGCCCATTGTTGCAGCCACTATGCCAATCCATCTAGTTGAGTGTCTTCTTTGACCCACCTTTCTTCCATACATTATATCCTTCTCCAGGGATGGGTCCCTCCTGACAACATATCCAAAATACATAAGATGCAGGCTAACCATCCTTGCTTACAAGGAGCAGTCTGGTTGCTCTTCTTCTAGAACAGATCTGTTGATTCTTCTGGCAGGCTGTTATATATTCAATATTTGTCTCCAGCACCATAACTGAAAAGCATCATTTATTCTCCTGTCTCCCTTATTCAACATCCAGCTTTCACAAACATATGGTGCAACTGAAAATACCATGGCCTGAGTTAGGTGTACCTTCACTCAATGTGACATCTTTACTTTTCAACTCTTTAAAGAGGTCTTTTGCAACAGCTTTTCCCAATGTAATGTGTCTTTTGTTTTCTTGACTGCTGCCTCTGTGGGTGTTGATTGTAGAACTAAGTAAAACAAAGACTTAAACAGCCTCAATCTTTTCTTCATTTATTATGAAGTTGCTTACTGAACCGGTTGTAAGGATTTTTGTTTTCTTGATGTTGAGGTGCAATCCACACTGAAGGCTGTGTTCTTTGATCATGAATAAATGTTTCAACTCCTCTTTAAGCAAGCAAAGTTGTATCATCTGTATAACACAGGTTGTTAATGATGCCACGTTCTTCATAAAGTTCAGCTTCTTGGGTTATTTGCTCACCATAGAGATTGAAGAGGTATGATAGAATGATACAGCCCTGATGCACACCTTTCCTGACTTTAAACCAACCAGTGTTTTCTTCCTTGTTCTGTCCAAACAGCTGCTTCCTGGTCCATGTACAGATTCCTTCTGAATACAATTAAGTCTTCTGGAATTCCCATTCTTTGTTGTGTTATCCATAATTTGTTGTGATCCACACAGTTGAATGCCTTTGTACAATGAATAAAACATAGATAAACATCTTTCTGGTATTCTTGACTTTCAACCAATATCCATCTGACATAATATCCCTGGTTCCTCACCCTCTTCTAAATTCAACTTGATTTTACAGCAGTTCCCTGTCAATATAATGCTGTAGTCACTTTTGAATGATCTTTAGCAAACGTTTACTTGTGTGTGATATTCATGAGAACATTTGATAGTTTCCTCATTCAGTTGGATCCCCTTTCGTAGGAATAGGCACAGATATGGATCTCTTCCAGTCAGTTGGCCAGATAGCTGTTTTCCAAATATCTTGGCATAAACAAGTGAGCACCAGTAATGCTGTATCTGTTTGTTGAAGCATCTCTCTTGATATTCCATCAGTTCCTGGAGCCTTGTGTTTTGTCAGTTTTTTCAAGACTATTTCCACTTCTTTCTTCAGTACCATTGGTTCCTGATCATATGCAATCTCTCTGTGTATTTCTTCCATCTTCTTTTGATGTTTCTTATGTCATTTAATATTTTCCCTGTAGAATTCTTCCCTATTGCCACTCAAGGCTTGAATTTTTTCTTGAATTCCTTAAGCTTGAGGAAGACAGAACATGTTCTTCCCTTTTGGCTTTCTATCTCCAGGTCTTTGCACATATCATTTTAATATTTGATTTTGTCTTCTTGAGCTGCCCTTTGAAATCTTCTGTTTAGCTCTTTAACTTCATCATGTCTTCCTTTTACTTTAGCTGCTTGATGGTCAAGAGCAAGTTTCAGAGTCTCTTTTGATGTGTAATTTGGTCTTCTCTTTTTTTTCTTCTTTTAAATGACCTTTTACTTTTAGTTCTAGCCCCCTTTTCATTTTTTTTAATCTTGAGACTGAGTCTTGTTAAATTACACAGGCTGCCTCGGCCCTCAAACTTTCGATCCTCCTGCCTCTTCCTCTTGAGTCACTGGGATTCCAGGCATAGGCCACAGCACCAGGAAATATTTTTAAGAGTGGAAATCATGATACGGGGTGCTATGGGCACACACTTGTAATCCTAGTGCCTTACAAGGCTGAGGCATAAATGAGAGTTAGAGACCAGAGGCAGCCTGTGTAACTTAGTGAGTCCCTGTATCAAAAATAAAAAATATAAAAGTGATTGGGTATGCAGCTCAGCAGAGCACTATGTAGCATATGCAAGGCCTTGGGTTCAACTCCCCAGTACCCAGTACCAGGAAAAAAAGCACTAACAACACTGTTTTGCCTGTTGTACCTAGAGTCACTATGAGTCAGACAACGACTTATTGGCACCTAACAACAACCAGAGGGTTGGGATTAGCTCAGTTGGTAGATTGCTGCTCTGTGCTCTCTGAGGCTCTGGGTTCAATCCCCAGCACCTCAAAACTGGGAGAAGGACCTGACAGCCTACTCCTGAAACAATCTCTAAATAATCAGCCATTGAAAACCCTGTCAATAGCAGAGAAGTACTGACATAGTGATGGGCATGGCAAAGTGTCTGGTAGTGTTTCCTTCTGTTGTACATAGGACCACTATGAGTTGAACCTGACTCGATGACACCTAACAACAACAACATGTGACTAGAACCCTAAGCCTCTGTGCAATTTCAAATATCTAGTTGTTATCTGCTCATACTTGTGGTCTGGTTATCTAATGAGCCTTAATGTTTTTCTTACATTTGGTATCATTCGGATACATTGCTTATGGCTGTTTGTTTTGCTTGCTTAAAATATAATTCCTTCGTGTGTGTGTGTGTGTGTGTGTGTGTGTGGTACTGGGGGTTGAACCCAGGGCTTGTGCTTGCATGCTTTGCAAGTGCTATACCACTTAGCTGCACCCCCAGCCCATTTTTTTTACTTTTGAAACAGGGTCTTGATGAATTATGCAGACTGCCTCTGGTTTCGAACTTGCAATCCTCCTGCTTTTGCCTCCCGAGTCGCTAGGATTATGGGTGTGCCACTGTGCCCAGTTTATATAATTCCTTCTTATCATGTTTATTTTTGCTATATGATTAAATAAATGTTAGTTTAAGTACTTATGAGTTTTTTCTATTTGGTGCTTAAAATCTAAGAAAAGTTATAATTTCTGAATGTTATTGTTGTCAAGTTTCTGTTACATAAAATGGAGATGTATTTCATCAAATCTAAGGCAGACATTTATTCAAGGTTTTAACATTTTTGAAATCTGTGTGTATCTTAAAATTCACTGTTTATGATATTTAATCAGCTGTGTTTTTTTGTTTCTTAGCATTACAGAAAATAATAGTGCGTCTTACAACAATATATTAGAGTAAATGAAATACAATGATAATGCCAGCTTTACAGAGTTTTGCAGTTGGAATTGGATAATATAAATATATGGGAGATACTTCTTAAATGGGGGCTGGGATTTAGCTCAGTTGGTAGAGCACTGCACTGCAGTCTCTGAGGTCCCGAGTTCAATTCCGAGCACCACAAAAACAGGAGAAGAGCCTGGCAATCCACTCCCAAGGCAATCCCGAAATAGCCAGCCATTGAAAACCCTAGGAGGGTTGCTATGAGTCGGATACCAATTCGATGGCACGTAACAACAACAACAACAACAACTTCTTAAATACTATTTATTCTTTCCTTTTTCTGTGACAGAGATACGTTGGGGCTTTTTGTTGTTTTTGGTTTTGCTTTTTTGTTTGTTTTGGTTTGTTTTGAGGATTTGTTGTTTTTCAGGAGAATTATAAACTTAGAGCCATTTGATCAAGACTCATGGCTCAGTATTTTGAGTCTCCATATCAAAACATTTTGTACCTGTATTAGTGAAACACTTTTGCTTTGGAAAATGTGGAAATGGCCATATTTTGGCTAATAATTATTATATAAATTAATGTCCAATTTGTGCTAGATGCTTTTCATTTACACATATATTGTAAATCCTTAAAACAATTATATATTGTTGTTAGGTGCCATCCAGTCGAGTCTGACTCATAGAGGCCCTATGTACAGCAGAACGAAACTCTCCCTGATTCTCTGCCAGGCACACAGTCTTATTTATGTTTAAGCCCATTGTTGCAGATACTGTGTCAATCCATCTAGTAGTGGATTTTCCTTTTTTTTCGTTGACCTGCCGCTCTCCTAAACATGATGTCCTTCTCCAGGGATTGGTCCCTTCAGACTACATGTCCAAAATATGTCAGGTGCCGTCCAAGCATTCTTGCTTCCAAGGAGCACTCAGGTTGCACTTCCTTTAGGACAAATCTGTTGATTCTTTTGGCAGTCCTTGGTATATTCAATAATCATCTCCAGCACCGTAATTTAAAAGCATCAGTTCTTCTCCTGTCTCCCTTGTTCAATGTCCAGCTTTCACAACCATATGATGTGACTGAAAATACCATGGCATGAGTGAGGCAATAAGTAGGTACTATTATTCCTATTTTAACAGAGAAGAAAGTGAGACAGAAGGGTTAATTTGTACAAAGTCCTACTATAAGCAAATTAAACAAGCTAATGGAAAATAATCCCAAAACAGTAGCATGTGGAAGCAAGAAACCTCCTCTTTGCATATATTAGCCTGACGGTCTTTGGAATATGTGCTTTTTCAAATAGAAAGGAAAGTTTCATGAAGGTTTTAATCTCGACCCTGAAACTAAAGTGGAGTCCGAATCAAGTGATAAAGATTCAGCTAGCTACTTATTTTTCCCCTTTGAGTGAAGGAGCATTTCATTGTCTCACATAATATAGCATGAGGCAGTATAAGAATTGGCAAATTTTATCCTATTGGCTGCCAAATTGGAGTCTCTTTCTTTAACTGCTGATGCAACATAAAAATAAGTTAATGGCTTTTGAGTAGAGGGAAATGGAATAAACTTCCCAGCCACTGTGAGAGACATTTGATCAGAGTGGGAATCAAGAGGGTAAAGTAAGAGGGTAAATCAAGAGGGTAAAGCCAAAGTTTACCCTCTCTGGTAGATGAAATGAATGGAAAGGATAACTAATGCATCTTTGGCAGCTTTATTCTGATGCAATCTGATAATGGCAGATTGTTTTTAAATATTATGTGTACCTAAGATATAATTTTTTGTCCTACCAAGAAGTTGTTACGGCATGGTAACATATGTATTTGTCCAGTTGCTTTAGAATGAGGAACAATACTAGGAAGAAGGAATATATTTAAAATAAGCATAATCAAATTATAAGGTCAATATTTCCCCTAAAGATTTTAATTAAACTATATTATTCCTTACTCAGACAGGTATCCATCATATCTTTGTTTGAGGGAAAAAGTGAAAACAGCCTAACTATACAATTATCAGGTGATAGCTAAATATATTACTGCATGGAATATTATGCTGGCTTTAAAAGTAATGTTTGTGGGACCTGTGTTCCTTGACATAGTGGAGTAATGGGAAATAGACTTATCATTTTATCTGAAACAAATGGAAAACTAAATACATGACTAAAATTACTAGATGAAACAGTAATACTTAGACATAGTATTATAAGCAATATAAAATTATGGGAGAAGGGGCACAAATAAGCTAAGCCCTGCAGATGCCTAAGTTTATTGCTTGGAAGCAAATTCCAGGCTATAGTGCAAGACATGGAAACCTCAAATTTCCCTGAGGTAGAATCTGAGCTAGAATTTATAGGGCCGTATACCAGAGAGGAGATTCCTATATGAAGTTCTAAAGATTTGCAGATGGATCCCTTTGTTGAATACCACTGTGTTGCGTGTATGAAAGGAGACTAACAGTCTGAGAAAAGAAACACAAGAAAGCAGAAGGTCAAACAATTCCTGGAGCTGAGGTAGGCCTGAGAATATTTTGTTTTCTACCATGAAGTTTTAAAGTGACTCTCCAAAGGATCAAATTGATTCCAACTAACCTAACTCATACCAAAACAAAGTCCAACATAATTTAAAGAAACATAACAAAATCCAGCAGACAAGAGTTTAAAATGAACATGTTTGGCTTACAGTAGAATTCTATCTGGCAGCAAAAAAAGCAGGAAAATGACCCAGGACAAAAATCTAGCAGTAAAAGTGGGTACAGAAATGATAGAGATGACAAAATGCCAGACAAAGGCATGAAAACACCTACTATAAATGTTTTATATTATTACATATTATTATATGTCATATTAAGTATATATTCCAGAAAATAGGGAATATGAACATAACTTATAGAGAAATGTGAAATACTAAAAGACCCAAGTGGAAATTTTGGAGGTGCAAAATACAATATCTGAAGTGAAAAATATGCCAGATAAGAATAAAAGCATATTAGACATGGCATGAGAAAAGACAAGTGTCCTGGGGTGCAACTCAGTGGTCCAGCACTTGCAAAGCATGCAAGCGCGAGGCCCTGGGTCCAGACCCCAGTATTGCAAAAAAAAAAAAAAAAAAAAAAAAAAAAAAAAAAAAAAAAAAAAAAAAAAAAAAAAAAAAAAAAAAAAAAAAAAAAAAAAAAAAAAAAAAAAAAAAAAAAAAAAAAAAAAAAAAAAAAAAAAAAAAAAAAAAAAAAAAAAAAAAAAAAAAAAAAAAAAGTAAAGACAAGACAAGTGAACTTGAAAATGTGAGAAGTCAAGCTAATTAAATGAAGAACAGAACATAAAAAGACTGAAAAAGAAATGAAGAGAACCCCAGTGAGCTATGGGGAAAGTATCAAGTGATGTAGCATACATATAATTGAAGTCTCAGAAACAAAGTGAGAGAAGACAAAAAAAAAAAAAGAAAAGTAAATAATAACTAAACTTCTAAATGGTTGCTGAGAACTACAAAACAAGAGTTTTTCAACCTTCAACCATTAATATTTTAAGCTAGAAAATTCGATGTTGTGCAGGGCTGTCTTGTGCATTGAAGGACATTAAGTAACAACTCTGATCTCTCTCTATTCACCAAGTTCCAATAGTACCACCTACTGGTGACAACCAGAGTTTACTCCTGATATTGCTACATATTCTGGGAGTGGGGAAGTAGAGGGAAAAATCACCTGTTATTGAGAATCACTGCCAAAAACCCATGGATCCATGAAGCTTGGTGAACCCCAAGCAGAAAAAAACGTAACAAAACTGTGCTGATACACATCATCATCAAAGCATTGAAAAACAGTGAAAAAGAGAACATCTTAAAAGCAGCCAGACTAAAAACATGATACAGACGGACAAAGGTACAATTATGTTGTTGTTGTTAGATGCCATTGAGTCGGTGTCCAACTCATAGCAACCCTACATACAACAGGCGAAACAGTATTGTTAGTGCTTCTCTACTATTCATAGTGTTTTCAGTGACTGATTGTTTTTCAGGAGTGGGTTGCTGGATCCTTTTCCCAAGCCTGCAGCACCTGATATTCCCAGGCTGTCTCTTGTCCAAGTACTAACCAGGCCCGACCATTAGCTTCTGAGAACTGACGGGACTGGATGCCCTGTCACTGGTATGGCTGAAGGCGTACAAAGAATTATGGCAGACTTCTTTACAGAAGTCTAAAGATAGTATGTTGACATCAGAAAGAAAAACCTGTCAATGTATAATTCTGTACTCAGTTAAGATACCTTTCAAAAATGTGGGTGATGTTTACTTAGCATGGTAATGGGCATTTATGAAAAACTTAGAGATGGAAGCACACTCCACGGTGAAAGATTGAAAACTTTCTCCCTAAGATTAGCAATAAGACAGGGGTGTTTGCTTTTACTGTTGCTTCTTAACATTGTACTATAAATTCTAGTTAGAGTGTTAAACAAGAAAAAGACATAAATAGCACCCAAACTGTGAAGGCAGAAGTAAATAGTATCTCTGTTCACAGATGAGATGATCTCATATATATAGAAAATCCAAAGATGTACCATATTTTACTCCATTCATGTACTGAATAACCTATTGAATTTTAGCCATTCTAATAGGCCTGGAGAAGTTTCACAATGTTGGCGTTTGTATTTATCTATTGAGTGATGGCCTGCAGCTGTACCACTGTGGCATCTGATCCCATCAGATCTCAGAAGCTAAGTGGGGTCAGTACTGGTTAGTACTTGGATGGGAGACCACCTGGGAGCACCAGGTGCTGTAGGTTTTGGAGAAGGACTTGGCAATCCCCTCCCTAAAAACAATCAGCCATTGAAAACCTTATGAATAGTAGAGAAGCATTGACAGTAGTGTTTTGTCTGTTGTATGTAGGATTGCTATGAGTCAGACACTGACTCGTTGGTACCTAACAGCAACAACAACATTGAGTGATGATTTCCAACTTCTTTGATGTTGAGCATCTTTTTCACTTGCCATCTGTGCATCTTCCTTTGTAGGGTGTCTGTTCAGAGCTTTTACTTATTATTAATTAGGTAATTTGCTTTCTTATTGTTGACTTAAAAGTTATTTGAATATTTTGAATATCAGTGCTTTATCAGATACATGTTTGCAAAGATGTTCTTCTAATTCATGGTTTGTCATTTCATTATCTGGACCATATCTTTCACAGAGCAGAATTTCTATTTTAATGAAGACCAGTTAGTCAATTTTTCTTCTATGAATCATGCTATTGGTGTTGTATCTAAAAAAATCATTGTCAAGCCAAAAGTCATGTGCATTTTCTCCTGTGCTACCTTCTAGAAGTCAGCTCTTTTTTATGAAGCTGTGTTTAACATTCCATACTTGCTTCTATCTCTAGTTCTCTTTTCTTTGATTCCCAGTTTTCTCATTTTATGTTTTATTATTTATTTAGCTAGCATTTTCTTGAATATCTATGTTTCAACTTTATGTAACCAATGGAGCATGTATTTGAGTATAATTGGGTTAAATACGTTCTGCCTGTGTACTTTTTTTACATAAAGAAAAGCATTCTCTCTTTGCAGAATTTATTCTTTAAGAATGGTCCTCAGAGAACAGAGGTTTTTGCCTAGTGCTGCCCACTTGCCAACATATTCTAGTGTACTTTATGTACTTTATTATTTAATCACATTAATAGTTTTTTAAATGATTTTTAACCTTTGTTTCTGTTGTAAGTGGATAGGTAACTTGATTCATCTCCTCAAAAATTTGTACCATTTCTTGAAACCTTCCTTCTTCCAGTAGTATTAACAGCTGATACAATATTATACCTCTAGGGTCTTTCTGTTTAACTCAGTGGTTCACAGACCAAAACAATTTTAAAAAGCAACAGCCATAAAACAAAACCTCATCTTTAAAGGACAGGAAAAATATGTGTGGGAATTGTCTATACTTTTTAAAGTAAATCTAGTTTTTTTGTAATCAAACAATAAAAAATTTAATTTTGATTGCCAAGTAATATTTATGTTAGGAGTCAGAGTTTTGGTTTTGCAAGATGTCCTGGCCTAAAAACTCAATATTTCAGAAAATGGAGACTTTTGCAGATATTTGAGATATCATCCAAGTTCATTGCTTCCATATTACATGTTTTTAAAGAATATTATTATTATTATTATTATTATTATTATTATTATTATTATGAGGTACTTGGGGTTGAACCCAGGGCTTCACAAATGCTTTGCAATGACTCTACCACTGGGACTGCACCCCCAACCCTCTTTTAAATTTTTTTATCTTGAGACAGGGTCTCACTAAGTTACACAAGCTGCCTCTAGCCTTAAGCTTGGAATCTTTCTGCCTCTGCTTCCTGAGTTGTGAGGATTACAGGCATGAGCCAGGATGCCCAGCCTCAGCATCTTATTTCAAAATTTATCTTGGTCTTTTTTTTTTTTTTTTTTTTTTTGAGAACAAAGAGCAGGGTCTTTTAATCTCTGTTTTTAGAAAATGTTTATTTGTTTTTTTCCTTTTATTTTACATCTAAACTACTACTCACTCATTACCTTTTTTTTCTTTCTACCTGAAAACATTTTCCTTTTTCTTTATGAGTGAATTTGGAATTTATTATAATTTAGTTTATGTCTTATTTGGAAACTCTAGTTTTATAAATGTAGATATGATTTTCCTGATCATATTCATGTCTGTTGTTTTTATTATTTATTATCATTTATTTATTGTAAAAGGAAGAAGGACTTATTTTGCTGTTTCAGAGATTTCCATTCATTGTGGTGGGAAGGTGTGGAGCAGAGCAGCTCACATTGTGATGAACAGCAAACAGCCATGTCCAGTATTTATATTGCATCTCTTGCATTCATGTTTTCACACAAACATTCATATTTTCCATATTGAACATCATCTCCATTAATTAAGGATATTACTTTTAGGTGGCTGCAAAAAGGGATAGTGGAGTCATCTTAAGATTATGAATGGGTATCCATTTCACTCCTGTGATGACCTGAGTGTCCTGTTGTCTGCGTGGTACCACTTTAAAATTGTTACTAGGGCTTGAAGAGCCTGCAGCTATAGCCCTGTGGCATCCGATCCCGTCAGATCTCGGAAGCTAAGCAGGGTCAGGCCTGGTTAGTACCTGGATGGGAGACCGCCTGGGAACACCAGAAGCTGTAGGCTTGGGAGAAGGACCTGGCAACCCCCTCCCAAAAATCAGTCTGCCATTGAAAACCCTATGAACAGCAGAGAAGCACTGACAATAGTGTTTCCCCT
>VMDO01001220.1:0-15650 GCA_007922755.1 Pedetes capensis | reverse complement strand
TGACTCCACGGCACCTAACAACAACAACAACAAAGGGCTTGAAGACGTGGAGAGTAAAATTTTAGTGTTTCTTGGCAAAATAATGTGGTACAGCTGTTTTGAATACATATAACTTTAATCCACTCATCTTTTTTGCATCTTATTTTTCCTCCCGTAGACACCAGAGAAGAAAGGAAAAGAAGCAAATAGTGGTTTTGGTGGGCCAGTTATTAGTTCTCTGTATCATGAAGAAACCATCCGGTAATTTCTCTTCTAATCATTGATAATAGAAATATACATGCATGTGTATATGTGTATGTATGTGTATATACTTGTGTATGTATATATATATGTGTACACTATATTATTTGTTTTTACTTTTTCTTAACATGAAACTGAGTTGTTATCTCGACAATAATAAATGGCAGGAAAGAATTTTGTAGGTATATAATCCTTAAAATACTGTCATAATCTATGCAAAAGTTGTATGCAATGCAGATACAACATATTCTTGTTTGTGCTGATAAAAAAATATTGTTTTCCCAAATCCTCAAACTGATGATCCAGAAAAAATTTTTAAAAATCAGTCAGTCTGAACCAGTGCCAAAGTGTGTGAATAAATGAAAATGTCACTTACCACTATTATCAGAGTCTGACTCTAAGTCAACCCCTTTCCCAAACAAGTAGTTGGTAGATCAAGGTTTGTTTTTAGATTTTTGTTTTTTTCTCTTTTCATTGGTAAATGTTGGTGGCGTACCAAGTAATACAGCATTTGCTTTTTCTGTTATGCAACTATTACATCACTTTTGGTTACACTTTTATCAACTTACGAGGTTTTGGGACCTTTTAACTAATATGTAGTAAAACTCATATGCATATTTAGGTTATATTCCCCTATTTTTCCCATGTACTCATAAAGCTGCATCATTTACATTGAGATTATCTTCTCCACTTTTATCTCACTACATTATTTCTCTTCCCCATCCCACCTTCAGCAATCTTCGCTTCCCTTTGCTGGTTCTCTCCCTCCTTCTTTCCACTCTTTATATTATCCCTTCTTCACTAAGTTTAACTGTGCATTTTTATATATCAACTTATGTATAGGATTTTTTCTTCATTTAAGTAAGATCCAGCTCCCACATGAGTGAGAACATACAGTATTTCTCTTCTTGAGCTTATGTTCATTCATTTAAGATGATATTCTCCAGTTCCATCCATTTTGCTGCAAATGACATCATTTCATTATTTTCATTGCTGAGTAATATTCCATTGTGTATATGTGCCATAATTTTTTTATCCATTCTTCTGTTGATGGACATCTTTGTTAGTTCCATATCCTTGCTATTGTGAACACTACTGCATTGACTATGGAGATGCAGGTGCCTCTGTGGTATGACGACTCCTCTCGCTTTGGGTATATTCCCAGTAGTGGTGTACCTGGGTTGTATGGCAGTTCTATTTTTAGTTTTCTGAGTTATCTCCATATTGATTTCCAAACTGGTTGGATCAATTTACAGTGCCACCAACAGTGTAAGAGGGTTCCTTTTTCTAGTGGGGCAAGGTTTTGTGTCACAATCTAAAGCTATGGGTTTTTGTTGTTAAATTTCCTATAAATACCACTATTTCTTTTAAAGATTTTAGTTTTAATAATTTATTTACTGTAATTAAGAGTCACTTAATCCTGTCTTGGTGGCCCATGCCTGTAATCCCAGCAACTCCTGAAGCGGAGGAGGAAGATCACTGGTTTGAGGCCAGGGGCTGCCTGTATCTTGAAACCCTGTCTCAAGATAAAAAATGGAAAGGGGCCTGGAAGTGCAACTCAGTGGTAGAGCGCTTGCCCAGCATGCCTGAGGGCCTGGGTCCAACTCTCTAGTACTAGGAGAAAAAGAAGGAAGTTAATTTAATTTCGTCTAAAAGGCTAAAAGTCATTTTGGAGCATAAAATGGTGTAGCCACTATAGAAAACACTGTGACGTTTCCTCAAAAAAAAAAAAAAAAAAAAAAAATAGAGTTACCCTATGGTCTAGCAGTTCCACCTCTGGGTCCCGGATGACTTCTTTGCACACTCGTGTTCATAGGAGCACTATTTACGGTCGTCAAGAGAGGAGGTAGAAGCAACCATTGATGAATGGATAAACAAGGTACGGTGTACACACACAGTAGAATATTATCCAGCATTGAAAAAGAAGGAAAATACAGTGTGACCTTTAAGGACATTATGCTAAATGAAACGAGATAGTCACAAACAGCACATACCATGCAATTATACTTAAATGAGGGATCTAGAATAGTCAAATTCTTAGAAATGGAAAAAATGGTGTTTGCCAGGCGCTAGAGGGAGGGGAAGCCTGCAGCTATAGCCCTGTGGCATCCGATCCCGTCAGATCTCAGAAGCTAAGCACGGTCGGTCCTGGTTAGTACCTGGATGGGAGACCGCCTGGGAACACCAGAAGCTGTAGGCTTGGGAGAAGGACCTGGCAACCCCCTCCCAAAAGTCAATCTGCCATTGAAAACCCTATGAACAGCAGAGAAGCACTGAAAATCGTGTTTCATCTATTGTACACAGGATCGCTATGAGTCGGATACCGACTCTACGGCACCTAACAACAACAACAACAGGAGGGAGGGGAAAGTGGGGAATTGTTTAATGGTGCAGAGTTTCAGTTTTGCAAGATGAAAAAGTTCTGGATATTTGTCATATAACAATATGAATGGGCTGGGGTTTAGCTCAGTTGGTAGAGGGCCACTCTACTAGAGCTCTCTGAGGTCCTTGGTTCGATCTCCAGCACCGCAAAAAACCAGAAGGATGTAACAGTCCACTTCCAGAGCAATCCCCAAACAATCAGACATTGAAAACCCTATGAGGGTTTTTATGAGTCAGACCCAACTTCGTGGTACCTAACAACAACAACAAAATCATGAATATGCTTCATATTACTGAGCTATACACATAGAGATGGTTAAAATGGTAAATTTTATGTTATATGCTTTTTGTTTAAATCACACATTTAAAGAATTTTAAAGAGTATTTTATTTAACAAAGCTATTAATTTTTGTGTTGTGTACAAAATTTCTTGAATAATAATTTCCTTTCAGCACTGTGTGTATGGAAATCAGAAGATTTCTATGCTACTTTAAGGAGTCATGTGACACATTAACATTGTTACTTTACAAACTAAACAGAAAAAAGCACCTTTAATGCTCTTGCTCTTTCTTAGTTACCTTAGTGTTGCTTTGGGCTGGGATTTAGCTCAGTTGGTAGAGTGCTGCGCTGCAGTCTCTGAGGTCCCGAGTTCAATTCCCAGCACCGCAAAAATGGGAGAAGGACCTGGCAATCCACTCCCAAGGCAATCCCGAAACAGTCTGCCATTGAAAACCCTATGAGGGTTGCTATGAGTCGGATACCGACTCGACAGCACCTAACAACAACAACAACAACAATGTTGCTTTACTTATTCATTAACATGAAATAAAAGTTTCAAGTAGAAAACTGGCTTCATCTAAATTTATTGAAAAGAGATACTTAATCTTCATAAAAGTAGAGGAAATTATACCAAAAGTTTATGTTTCACTCTTCCAAAAATAGTTTACTGACATTATCCCACATATAGAAGTAGTATATAAACTCCCAGGTAATGTTGTAAGAGGGAAGTTATTGGTACCTCAATGAGTCAAAAACTTGAAACACTTAAAGTTGCTAGTGGCTGACCAAGCCATCAGTTAGTGCTAGGGGACTGGAATCTATTTGTATAGCAAACAAACCAGTTTTACTTAGATTAAATGTTTATTTGAGATGAGACAAAGGGGAAGGTTGATGGAGATTTGTTGTTGTTTTTGTTGTTAGGTGCTGTCCAGTCGGTATCTGACTCATAGCAGCCCTACATACAACAGGGGAAACGCTCTTGTCAGTGCTTCTCTGCTGTTCATAGGGTTTTCAATGGTGGATTGATTTTTGGGAGTGGGCTGCCTGGTCCTTCTTCCAAGCCTACAGCACCTGGTATTCCCAGGTGGTCTTCCATCCAGGTACTAACCAGGCCTGACCTTGCCTAGATTCTGAGATCTGACAGGATCGGAAGCCACAGTGCTATGGCTGCAAGCGATGGAGATTTAGGGGGCTAAAATTACCCATTGTGCTGCTACTGGCTTGATGTACATTTGCCACTTCAGTCCCTGTGAAGGACCCTGAGGACTCTGAGGAGCCCATAAAATTGTATGGAAGTATAGTCGAAGTATTTTTAGAGTTTAAACCTTCTCTCAAGCCTTATATATCCAGAAAGTGTTTTTTTTTTTTTTTTTTGGGGGGGGGAGGTTGTTAATTTATATACTATTCTGTCTTTAGAGTCTTCTAAAAAATGGTATTTTAGAACCTTAATCCTACTGATCAAATGTTTAATCAATTAAATGTTCAAATCAAATTAGGAAACTGAAGAGTCATTTTTCTAGGTAATAGAAGAGGTAGTGATTTTTTTTCTCTTTTCCTGTAGTCCTTTGTTTATATTTTTGTTATAGTATTTATTCCATTATAATATACACTGAATTACAATTTTCTAAACTTTATTTTCTTTACTAAACTTTTAGTTTTTGAGGGCAAGGAGCATGTTTTATTCATGTCTTTATTCTCACTGGGAAGTTGGTCCCAGAACATAGTTGTTGTTGTTGTTAGGTGCCGTCGAGTCGTATCCGACTCATAGTGACCCTCATAGGGTTCTCAATGGCTGTTTCAGGATTGCCTTGGGAGTGGATTGCCAGGTCCTTCTCCCATCAGAACATAGTAGGTGTCCAATAAAAATGCCCTGCACTTGGGAGAAGAATTTGTTACTAAGCTGCTTTCTTCAAGGTATGGATATTTTGGTGACTTGCTTGTGTAGAGTTAGCTTAGTGGCCCTCTCATGAAACAGCTATTGGTTTGGTTTTCCTATGATATACCCACCCATCCTCACAAAAAAACTTACAGGCTATTTTCCTTTCCAGTTAGATAGGTAAGTTTCTTACCTTAGAGGTAGTTTCTTGACTTTATTCATTAAAAATGATGACTAAACTTAACTTTCTAAAAATTCAATCACTTAGCTATAAATAATGATCTTTATTTTGTGTGCTAATTTCCTTAAGATCTTCCAGACTCTAGTATTTTCCAAAATGGCATGGTGAATACAGTTTCTTTTGCAATATCCAGTGACATGACTCATCACAGCAGCTGTACAGAATATGAAGCAAATCAAATGTACTCCAGTTGAAGTGAAAGTAGAAATCTGGCTAAGAGTATTCCTGAGGTAGAATTAAACTGTATTGAAAGGGTTAATTTCCCCCTCATCTCCTACCCACTTCCTAAAGAAGTGACTTAGATTTAATTCAATACTTAGAATTGTAATCATTAGAAACAATGGTGCAGAATAATATACCTTATTTTCATAGTGATTTTCATTCCATTCAACACATTTATTATGAATCTACAATGAGATGAAAACATAGTGGATATTTGTGCTTCTCAAAGTCTTCATTTTTAAATGTTCTTAGTATTTTTGGCATTTTCATGGATATGTAATACCATACATTCTCAATTCTAATTCACATCATTTCAACAGGTTTAGAGGACTACAAAATCAAATGTGGATTAGAATGACATGTGGATTGATTCTCGGTGAGAGAGCTCTCCATCTTGAATCTGGTCCACACCCAATTCTAATCAATTTTGTAGCCTCTAAAACTGTTGAAAGGGTGCAGATTAGAATGGAGAATATATGGTACATGTTAATTAAGTGAAATATGAACTTTTGCTGTGGGCAAAAATGATTAGCCTTGGCCTTATTTCATTACATCATATTAGTCTTATGATATCTTCTAAATCTTCCTATTCTGAAACCTATTGTTAAGGTATGAACCAGTAAGAAACATTTCTATGAGAGAACTATTGAAAGCCTTTTAACTATTGCAAACATAGTAATTTTATTACTACTGCAGTAAATTAAAAAACACAGTAGTTATATTCCTTTTTTCTAAGAGAAAGTTGTGCTTTAGTTGATGTTACTTATAAATTCTTGGAAGAATTATATTTAGCTGAAGTAAAAACAGCAATAGGTTTAGAGTTTTAGAAACATCAAATGATAAACTTGGACCAAAGGGAAAAAGTTTTTTCCATAGAACCATTGTTTTTAAAAGGGACATAAAACAATGTATTTTGAAGATCCCTTTTAGATGCTTTAATATATAAACTTCAAATTTTGTTCACATTTGTGAAGATCAGGAAAATCAGTATCTAATAAATCACTTTGTTTAGATTTGAGTTCCATTGTTGTGGCAGCTTTCCCAATTAATAGGTATTGTAGATGATGAGTCGAGGGCTTCTTTTAATTTTAATGTGGAATGTTTATGACTCAAAAACCACTGGATCCAATTCTGAACTTGCTTCCTGTGTTTTTGGTTCTGATCTTTATTTTCACCCTATTGTAGAAAGTGACAATATGATATCACGTGTACAGAACTCTGTACTAATATCCCAGAAGCTTGACACCAATTTCTCATTCTGAAGCTAGTTAACTGATCTGTAATATAATAAATACAAGGGGTATGAGTCTGGGCTGGGATTTAGCTCAGTTGGTAGAGCACTGCGCTGCAGTCTCTGAGGTCCCGAGTTCAATTCCCAGCACCGCAAAAATGGGAGAAGGGCCTGGCAATCCACTCCCAAGGCAATCCCGAAACAGTCAGCCATTGAAAACCCTATGAGAGTCACTATGAGTCAGATACCGACTCGAAGGCACCTAACAACAACAACATGAGTCTAAGTAGAAAAAATTGTGGAACCATAACACAAGCATTCAAATGCTGATTCTACCCCTCATTAGCTGTGACCTTGAGCAAGTGATTTATCTATAAAATGCAGAGAATAATATGTGTCTAACATGATACTTACCTGCATTGTATGAATACATACACATAGGTATGCTGGAATATCTGATACAAAATAAGTAATGGCGTAACTATTAGCTTTTGTTAATATTGTTACTCAGTATAGAGAGTCCCCACAGACAGCAGGAGCTGATGTTAGAAGCTAAAATCACAGAGCATTCTGGTTATAAAACTAGTTACAAATTATTTGCTTCTGCAAAAGAAAATAGAAAACAGGAAAGGGAGAGCTAGTACTATTAGATCTGTGTTTGGAACTATAGAAACCAGTGTAACAAATCTTATAACTCACAGATACTTCTACTTTTGAAATCAGCTGTGTTTCATATGTACTGCAGATGTGCAGTAAAAGCGCTATAATAAACATAGGGCTTTGCAAAGAGTGCAATACATATACTGGCACACTTAAGAAATCACTTTTGCAGCTGGGCGTGGTGGCGCACGTCTGTAATCCCAGCGGTTTGGGAGGCGGAGCCAGGAGGATTGCAAGTTCGAGACCAAAGGAAGTCTGCGTAATTTAGGGAGACCCTATCTCAGGAAATAAGGAAAAAAATAAAAGGGCTGGGGGTACAGCTCAGTGGTCCAGCACTTGCAAAGCATGCGGGCATGAGGCCCCGGGATCAACTCCCAGTACCACACACACACAAAAAAAGAAGAAATCACTTTTGGTGATGTGTACTTAGATTTGATCTAGAAGTTGGTATGTACATTGAGAATTTAGGGCAAGAATTAAAAATACAATAAATGAAGTACATACAGTATTCACCTAACTCTGCAATAAGATTTCGTCTTCTCTGTTAATATTTTGTAGTTTGGTACATTGTAATCTGTCAGAATTTTATTAATTCCATTTATACAGGCAGCCATCTGGACCTTCTCTAAGCAAGACCAGACTAGTATACAACTGAGATGATTGATGGGCTCTGGAATTGATTAGTTGTTCTATGAGACAAATGAAGTGTTTTGACAGAAAATACCAGAGGTCACTGCTTGTGGTCAAACACAAAAGCCTGTAGAATTTCAAAGAGATGCTTTCATCATTGATTTATAAATTTTCAATTTTTAAACAATAATGGATTTTGGAAATGTTTTAAAAATGTCTTTTCATTGGTTGCTCCTTAGTCTTGATTATAAAGTAGAAGAGTGCAAGTAAAAAACTAGAATGAAAGTGATTGTTTTATGCTTTAATTTTGTATTCTAGGTGAAAATATAAACTAGAATGAAAGTCACATAAAAGCCTGTCACTTACACATAAAATTTTTCTGAAAGAGGTATGGTTGGATAAAAGGCTGCAACATATATTGTTCTATTGTAAGTCATTTATAAAGTAAGATGGTATAAAATTCTACTTATTTATTCAAAGCTTCACATTGTTAGAAAATAACATGTTTTTAACAAATCTATTTAAAGACTGAAACTTCAAGAGTATGTATTAAGCATATCTTATGCTTTAAAAATTACATATTTGGATTTTTATGCTTTTAACAGGCTAGTCATTCTGGGACAGCACTATCCTAATGACACCACTGCCCTTAGCACTAAGAGCTTCCTTCCATCTGTTTGGCTGGTGTAGTTATAAACTTTCCCTATTTCACCGTGTTGCCTTGATCAACATTGTGTTAACACTTTGGTGATAGGTGATAAATTGGATGACATATGTCTTGTTACATTCTGGTTATTCTTTGAGGACTACACAAGTGTGTATAGGCAAGTGGGCAAATCCCCCTTGAGGATCTGACTGCTCAGAATGAACTTGAGTTATGGATTTATTCAGGCTGTAAAACCTCAGCTGGCATAAATAATTGGGAAAGCAAAGGTTTGTCTGTGGTGCATACCTCAGGGACTGGTGGCTCCTTTCCTCCTCTCTACCTCCCTTTCTTATGAAAATGATCCCAGTTGCACTCCTAGATAATAACACACCAAGCAATTAAAAGCCATGGGTGGCTGGAGAGAGGAGAAAAGGTTTAGTTAATGAGCTTTTCCTCTTCCAGTGCCCATGAGAGCCTCAGGAATGACAAGGCGATTAAAGCGAAGAGATAATTATAGATTATGTGAAAATGGGTCCCTTGGGACCAGCAGGTCTTAACATAAACAGTAAGTGTTGTAAGAGTCTCCTGGCTCTCGTATTCACCCTTTTCTAATGTGCTTCATTTAGCTCCTGTGTGTTCAGTGCCATGATGCCAACCAAGCATATAGGCAGATCCACTTGTTTGCAGATCAACAGGCCTTTCTGAACAAGGTTCATTCATCAACCAAAGCCACCACCCACTCCTTTTCTTGCTCCTTTTTTCTTCCTTCTCTTCCTTTTCCCCATTTTGTTCTCTCTTTACTATCTACCACTTGTAATCTGCTCTCTCTTACATCCTTATCTGTATGTAGTACCTGTGAAATGCCAGGTACAGTTTCCTCATCTGTAAACCAGGGATTTTAATAACATCTGCATTTAATAGGGCTACTTGCCCAAGGTCACATGGATAGTAACTCTGCTCTTAATTACCATGCCATCCTGGTTCCTGAAATGTTTGAGGAATCATTGTAATTTCTAATTAATGAAATTGAATTTGATAGTTATTTTTATATTAATATACTGAATATCTTCAGTTAAAAATGTTAAATTATATCCCTTTTCCATTTAGTGTTCTTAAAAATGGGCTTCACTGGTAAAATTAAAGGCTCTAGTCTTTCATTTATCTCTATACTGATGATGATATTTCCTTTGGATTAATTGTTTTATTGATTTTAAACTTACCTTAATGGTTGAGATTGTAACTCAACTTTGTGGAAGCCTTTTAGCAAAACAGGTCTGTAGATTTTTCTGGTGTGGCCACTGATTTTCCAGGGATTGATCAGATTTGAATTGCTTTTTTCTTATAGGCATTTAAAGTATCAAAAATTTCCAGTCGGAGTGCTGGGCGCGGTGGCGCATGCCTGTAATCCCAGCGGCTCCGGAGGCAGAGGCAGGAGGATCGCAAGTTCGAGACCAGAGGCAGTCTACATACCTTAGGGAGACCATGTCTCAAAAAGTAAAAAAAAAAAAAAAAAAAAAAAAAAGGTCTGGGGGCACAGCTCAGTGGTCCAGCACTTGCAAAGCATGTAGGCATGAGGCCCTGGGTTCAACCCTCAGTACCACAAAAAATAAATAAATAAATAAAATAAAATAAAATCCAGTCAATTTTATTTAGAGTTAAGCAGTTTTAAGAGGTGAAAATGCATTTTGAGTAACTATCATTTTTATCAAATTATGATTAAATCACTTTTCCAACATAATGAATACCTTAATGTCTGTCTGTCATGTAGTATTTCCAGAATTATTTTAAGAATAATAACAACAGGCCAGGTGCCATGGTTGCATGCCTGTAATCCCAGCGACTCAGGAGGCTGAGGCAGGAGGATGGCAAGTTCAAGGCCAGACGCAGCTTATGCAACTTAGCAAGACCCTGTCTCAAGAACTAAAAATAAAATAATGGGCTCTAGGTGTGGCTCATTGGTATAGCACTTGTCTAGCATGAGGGAGGGCCTGGGTTCAATCCCTAGTTCTGAAAAAAATAATAATACAACAAACAACAGAACACTTTCTTAAGTGCTTTGATCTTAAGCATAGTTACTGTCCAACAGTATTTTGCCTATTTCAGATCTTTGTTTCTTGGTCTTGCAACAAAGAGGGAACTATTCATAATATTTTTCCTGAGGATCATAATACAAAATTTCATTTATGATCTTTGGTAAGATTAAGAGTCAAAAACAATGTTCTAAAAGGTAAAATTAACATCAAAGATTTTAATTAGATTAGTTAAAAGTGGGAATTTTTCATTTGCTAAATTTGGCAGCCATGACTGTTTAATCCTGCTTGACTCCTCCCAAATAAGCCATAACCAGCTTCACTAAAAAAAAATTTGAGTAAGAACAGATTCATTCTTCTTCCAAAGATGCAGTTGTAAGTAAAATTAAGATTATTAATTATTTAACATTTGTAAATGTTTCCTACTGTTGGAGTTGTCTTTGGGTTTTGGTTTTGGTTTTGGGGATGTGTTGAGGTGAGTGTCTGAATCAAGAAATTCTTCAGCTATCTATGGATTCACTTTTCTCCTCCCATTGGTACTCATTTCATTTGTGAAAGCAGGCAATTGTGTTTCTACTCCAGGACTCAGATGGTGTGTAACTGTTCTGTCTCCAGCTGACTTGTCCCTTGTGTTATAAGCAGGGTATGGGGTTCGTGGTGGTTGGTTGTCCTACCTGCCTAACATAACTTCCCCACATCCCTCCAGGACCAAGTTCTTGTTGTTTCCTTTGAGCACCATTGTTTTTTCCTCCTTGCTTTCCATTTTTCTGAATTCTTCAATTACCCCGTCATGTTATTTGTTCTATCAGCATTCTGGTCTTCTGAGCTCCCCCTAGAATTGCCTGTTAAGCTCTGCTTATAGCATTCTAACAATCGACAGCCATCCCACCCTGGTATCTGATCCCATCTGATCTCAGAAGCTAAGCAGGGTCAGGTCTGGTTAATCTTTAGATGGGAGACCGCCTGGGAACACCAGGTGCTGTAGCCTTGGGAGAAGGACCTGGCATCCCACTCCCAAAATAATCAGGCATTAAAAACCCTGTGAATAGCAGAGAAACACTAACAATAGTGCCAGGCATGGCACAGTATTGGGTTGTGTTTTGTTTGGTTGTACACTGCTATGAGTTGGACCTGACTCAGCAGCACCTAACAACATAGTATTCTAGGGCTTCTCTAGCCTACATCTCCAGACTTTTCTAAATTCCTCCCACCACAAAGATTAGGCACAGCAATGACCATACTTCTTGGTACCAATTTCCTGTGTTAGCTCTTTGTGACTGTGACCAAATAGCTGAGATAAATCCACTTAGAGGATGAAAGATTTATTTTGGCTCACAGTTTCAGGTAGGCTTGTTCCACAGCTATCAACCTGTCATAAATTGGAACATCTTGGAGGCACAAGTTTATGTAGAGGAAGCTGCTCTCCTCATGGCAGCCATGAAGCAGAGAGAGTGAGACCGGAAAAGTCCGGGGACAAGATATACCCTTCAAAGTCATATCTCCAGTGATCCACTTCTTCCAACTAGGCCCTACCTACTAGTTTATTCAGTTTAAACTCATCAGTGGATTTATCCATTCTGAGGTTTACCCTCATGATCCAGTCATGTCTACCAGCTGGGAACTAAGCCTAGCACACCTGAGGGTTTGGGGGTAATACTTCGTATTCAAACCATAACAGTCATCGTAAGTGTGTGCCCTTATATTTCAAGAGTTTCAAAGAAATCCAGTGATTATTTTCCTTTGGGTGTATAAATACACTTTCTGAAACTTTGGAGTAATTTAAAAAGAGACTTTCTGTCGTGTGCTAAGGAAAATGTAGGGTATCTTTAGGGGCAGTGCCACCAACATAACTCATACTCATCTGTAGAGAATGAATGTGATAGTTTTGAGACTCACATTCAATAAAGAGAGGGAGAAAGATAACAGTAAAAATTAGAAAAAGGTAAATAAAGTGGTAAGGTGTGGGACAGCACTAACATTTAAGGCTCTATAGTATATTATAATGCTTGGATTCATTTGCACATGTTATCTCATTTAAGTTAAGTAGAACAATATAAGTAAAAATTGTCTTGAAGGACTGTTAAGCTCTTAACAGGGAAATGTAATGGGAGAAAGAAAGTTTGATTCACATATGCTGGATGTTATGATTTGAATATAAAATGGTCCTCGTGGCCTCATGTTTAAATGCTTGGTTCCCAGCTGATGGCACTAATTTGGGAGGCTGTGGGAAGTAGGTCACTAGGGGCGGGACTTTGAAGCTTATCCCAAGCCCCAGTTCCATCCAAGTTCTCTGCTTCCTTGTCCACCATGGTGTGAAGAGCCTCTGCTACATGCTTCTGCCACTATGAACTGAGTTACTGGGCCATGCCTTCTTGGCCTCTATGGACTGAACCTCTGAAACTATGAGCCAAAATAAATCTTTCCTCCTGTAAGTCCATTTCTGTCAGGTATTTTGTCACAGCAGCGTTAAAGCTAACACACCAGGCCTGGTGGCTCATGCTTGTAATCCCAGCACTCAGGAGGCTGAGGCAGTAAGATCGAGAGTTCAAGATCAGCTTAGGCTACACAATAAGATGCTATCTCAACAACAGCAGCAACAAAAACATGGGAAGGAGAAGAAAAGAAAGAAGAAAGGAAAGAAGGAAGAAGGAAAGTTTGAGCTGCACATAATTTTGTTGAAGGCATGAAAGTCCGGATGTTTCTCTATTTTGGCCAGTAGGTGGTGACATTGTATAAAGACAGCTTGGTTGTTGGTGGATAAGATAGTCAAAATTTGGTGTGGGAGAGTATCACCTAATTTTTTTCATATTAGCCCTAATCTTTGTAGTGTATCTGTGGTTGTTTTATTAAATTTCTTTGTTTTATATTTAATAAGCCCTATCCTGAAATATTTTGTAAATACCTGTGGGCCTGACGTAGTTAGTGATGATCTAGTGGTCAACAGATATTTAGATAAACACATCTCCTGCCCTCCAAAGACTTCCACAAACTCAAACTAAATGATTGATATAGATGGTATGTTCAAGAAACATATCAAAAATATAAGCAAAGTAAAACCTTTAATATGTTCATACTATGTTTATTCTTGCTCCTTATGGTATGCATATACATGCATATTTGAAAGTTAGGTTCAGGTAGATGGACCACTCAGAAGGTCTTTTCATCTATGAATAATTCTTACATATTACTGGGTATGGATAACTCACATCTCTAGGATCCTCTTGCTTTTCTTTCTGTGCCTCACCACCAATCAACCATTATTTTCAAATTCAAAATAATTGGTGCATAGTGTATTTTTGTTGTTGTTGTTGTTGATGATGATGACTTAAAACAGCAATAGTCCTTTCTGTCACAGTTGAGGTTATTGCCTCTTAAATTAGAGGGATCCCTGTTATTGGATTGGAAGAAAACAGTTACCTATTATTCCCAAGTTGGAAATCTAAATGCACTCATTTATAGAGTGTTTTGGATGGTAGTTAAACATAGCGAAAGTAGGTAAATATATGGAGCCCTAATTTTAAAAATCAGAGTTTTTTCTGAGGTTCTCAACTCAGTCTTCTATATTTTCTTTACAGAGTGAATGATATGGAAGCATTTTCATTTCTGCAAAATAGGATATTTTCAAACTAAGTGTGATTTCTTCATTAGAACCTACCTCATTTTGTCCAGCTTGAAGCAGGTTGTTTCTCTTTTGTTCTCTTGTCCTCTGCCTTCTGTTCATGGTGTGGAGACTTTATCATCCTCGCTATACTGTATGTGTGTTGAAAGCAAACTTTCTTGTGTAGCCTTCTGTTATCAACTGAATCTTGCCCAGTGCCTGACATGTAGTAGGTGCTCAACAAAATATTCAAGATGCTTAAGGAAGGCTTTAGATAGTTGATGCCAAAGATAATTAACTATGACTGGAAATAACTTTTTATACCATATGAGTTATTTAAATTGCCTTAAGTAAATGGACTGTTATGGCCAGGGGATTTGATTTTTTTTCTGATGCATGTATGCTGTAGCCTTGCAGGTTATAAAACACGTTAGTTTAATTTTGGCACTCAAAATGCATTCTTTCATACCTGTCCATGAAATTCATTCCACATATCAGACAGTTTTATTCTGTTATTCCAAGTTATTGATCCTTTTGGGTATCACTGATCCTTCTAAGAATCTGACTGAAGCTATTGCCTTCCCCTCTTGCAAACCTAGAAAGATGCATACGCATTACCAAGATAATTCTGTATACTATTTCAGAGAGCTCGTAGACATCATGCTGAGAACGTCTACTTTATATTGTGGAATATACTGAAGCTAACTAGTCCAGGCAGCATGACATAATAGAAAAAGATGTGCTATATTACAAAATCAGTTTGTCTGAGCTATATATCTTTTTTACTTTTCATAAATTTGGTGCCACTTGGAAGATCATTTAACCTCTCCTTGCCTGTAAACTTAAGTTGTTGATTAAAGATTAAGTGAATTATACAAGCAATTTACATAGAATAGTGCTAAGTACATAGTATACTTCCCAGCTTTTGTTCCCAGTCTTTGATTTTACTATCTCATAAAGGATTTCTGAATTTTATAATACCTCATTTTGTCTAATTTTTTTTTCTCTGAGAAAATTACTTTAGGCTAGGCACCACAGCACATGCCTGTATTCCCAGCCACTCAGGGGACTGAGGCTGGAGGATTGCAAATTGAGGCTAGAGGCAGCCTGCACAATTTAGTGAGACCCTGTCTCAAAATAAAATAAATAAAAAAGAGGGGCTTGGGGTGCAGCTCGGTGGTATAGCACTTGCCTAGAATATGCAAGACCCTGGATTCAACTTCCTAGTACTGTAAAAACACAAAGTGTTTATATATATGTGTTGTATATATATGTGTTATATAACATATATAACATATATAATATATAACATATATAACATATAAACACGTTGTCTATACATAATATGTATGTTATATAGCATATATATTATATATGTTATATAACATATATTTGTATGTTATATAACATATATGTTATATATGTCACATAACATATGTATAAACACTTTGTTTATATATTATATATGTTATATAATGTATATGTTATATAACATGTATTATGTGTGTTATATAACATATAATATTTGTTATATGTATTGTATAACATGTGTTATATATGTTATATAACATATATTTTATATATATAAACACTTTGTGTTTTTACAGTACTAGGA
>VMDO01001219.1:98549-222872 GCA_007922755.1 Pedetes capensis | reverse complement strand
AAAAAAAAAAAAAAAAAAAAAGAGTCACTGGATTTAAAGAGGCCACTGCAACTGCATTAAGACTTTGCCTTAAAGGAGGCTATGATATATTCTATCTCATACACAAGAAATTTTAAAACTGAGTTCAAATTACCCATTCAAGAATGTATTCTGAGTCTCTCAGTGAGATCTGCTATCTGTAGTTCTGGTCAATGTTATGTGTGAACTCTTGGAAATTTAAATTTAATGTTCAGGATGAATCTTTGTGAAGGAATGATTACTTAATAGTACTTTTAAGACCTAAGAATAAGAGTTACAAGCAGTTCTTGGTTGGTACTGTTTTGCTCATGGAACTCAATTCAGAAAGAATTGGTCTGTTACCACTTTTAAATTTATTAAACTGATAATTGAGTGATAACTAAAAAAAAAAAAAAAAAAAAAAGTCACTGGATTTCTCCTGATCCCTTACAAAGGAAGGTGGAGAGTATATATAAGAGTAGGAAAAAGAAGAAACAAGTAGAAAGATCCAGAGGCTGGGGAAAAAAGAAACAGAAGAACCTGGTGAGATAAAATAAACCAGAGGAAAAGAAGTTTAGGAACCAAAATATAATATAAATAAAACATTCTTTCATTAATTAAATAATTATCTATGGAATTTCACTGAGGTTTCCCCACGATGTCCGGTTTCCCACGCATGATCATTCCTATTCCAAGAGCCTACAGGAGTTGATTAAGTGGAGACTCAATTTAGGATAAGAATGAGGAGTTCATTTCCCTATAAAAATAGATTATTATTAATAATATGAGTTTTACTATATTGAGTCAGTTGATATTCTAACTGATATTTATAACATTTTAACATTCTATGGGAAATGTACTTTTAGGTCTCAACAACCAGTTTATGAATTGCATTTTAGAGCAAAAGCTGTTCATGAATTGAATATTCTTTTGTGAGGCATAAGTGTAAAGAATGATTAAAGAAGCATTGATACAGGAAGTGTTAGCAACTGAGCAACAATGTCTTGGAAGAAAATGGCAAGATTGGGAATTTTTAATTTATAGTTAAAAGACAAAGCCTCTGGATTCCTTACTCTTTCAGATAGTCACATCTGGCTGTAAGAATTTCTATCTCTTCACTTCTATCTCTTCACTCTTCACTCTGGATAGCACGGAGACCACTGGGCAAAGTTTCTGCAAGTGCCCTGCCGCCATCTGCCAAATTTGCTCTCAGCGACACTCTACTGCTTCCACCTTTTGCTTGGAACCATGTTTTCAATTGTTGCCTGTAACTGAGGTCATGGCCCTTGTCCTGAACACTTCTTGGTTCCTGTGGCTTAGCTCAAAGTATGAATAAAACCCACATGAGTTTGGGCCATAGTCTGAGTTGGAAACTAATGCTGGATTCACAAAGTTGTATGTTTACTGAGGTTTTCATTAAAATATCACATTCTGTCACATATTTAGTTTATAAAAGCCCAACATTTCTCCTCAAAGCACAGTATGTGCTTTAAATGTAAAAGAAACATTACTTTCAATTGTTTAGATGGAACAACTACACTCATAATTTAATGGACTTGTTTTATGGAGTGAAATAAACTGTTCCTGATTTGAATTTAAAAACACATTGAAGTAGGTCATTTGTGGGTAAGTCCTCACTTTGGGATAAGGTTGGGCCCCTACTGCTGTGGCAAAGACCATACCTCATGTGCCTAGCCTTTGGTAGTTCAAAACCAAACGTGAAGGATCAACAGTTAAATATGAGCCTCTTCTTCCCCACTGGTTAGTCCTAGGCCCATGTTTTTGCTATTAACAGCAGGCCAAGCCAGGCATTCAGTTAAGGTGAACGTAGCTCCTCCCCTGCCCAGATATGTAACTTTGGGCAAGGTTTAACTAAGACTGGTTTCTTCATCAGTAAAATTGCCACAATAGTAATATCTGCATTATAAGACTTTTATGTTGTTGTTGTTAGGTGCCGTAGAGTCGGTAGCCAACTCATAGCAAGCCTACATACAACAGGCGAAACACTATTGTCAGCACTTCTCTGCTGTTCATAGGGTTTTCAATGGCTGATTGACTATTGGGAGGGGGTTGCCAGGTCCTTCTCCCAAGCCTGCAGTATCTGGTGTTCCCCGGCGGTCTCCCATCCAAGTACTAACCAGGCCAGGCCCTGCTTAGCTTCCGAGATCTGACGGGATCAGATGCCACAGGGCTACAGCTGCAGGCCAAGACTTTTATAGGGCTAGGATTTATCTCAGTTAGTAGAGCACTCCTCTGCAGTCTCTGAAGTCCCAAGTTCAAGTCCCAGCATCACAAAAATGGGAGAAGAATGTGGCAGTCTACTCCTGAGGCAATCCCAAGACAATCAGCCATTGAAAACCCTATAAGGGCTGCTATGAGTCAGGCACAACTCAAGGGCACTTAACAACAAACAAGACTTTTATAAGGATTTAGTTTGTGCTTATAAGAGGGGGAAACTAGAATGAAGGAAAGGAGCTTGGCCTGGCACTGGCTACTTGTTGGGTGATACTTTTAGCCTTAAGGACAGAAAAAAACTAGTCATCTAGGTATTCCATTTGCCAAGTCATGCAACTTTCAATTTCACCCCAATTGACTTCTAACTAACAAAGTCTGAGTAGAAGCATTGTCATTTTTTTATAGTTGTTGGGCTCACAGCTCTATTTCCTTTGGGTTCTGAGAATGCTCACATATATGGCAGAACAAGTCTTAAGTGACTATCAACAGAAAACTGTCCTCCTTGCTGACTGCCTTAGCTAATTGTTTTCTTCTGGCTTATCCACTAGCTGCCAGAGAAATGAAAGCGAAGAGGGAGGGCAGGAAGAAGAGGTAGGGAAGAAAGGAAGGCACAAGAGAGAAAAATGGTTGGAAGAAGGAGGAAGAAACCTAAAGACATATCCTTGGACTGGCTCATGTAGATTCTCAGAATAGACCATGCAGAGACTCTTGAATCTTACAGCTAGAAAACTCAGTGGTCACATTTTCGTACCCTGTGTCCTAGCAAAACTACTCCTAACCCTGACCCTTCTAAACTAGGGATCCTTAGTGTTAAGCATCCCTGGGAAGAGTCAAAGCCAGCAATCCCACTTCCCCTACTAATTCAAACTTCCACCAGCTCCAGGTCTCAACTTAAATAGGTAATGGCAGGCCTTTATTCAAATATCCATGGTACAATACAAGATGTCTATTATACAGGGAGAAACATAGTGGAAAAATAAGAAATGTTGTTCCCTTGGTTTGACAGAAAACACACAGAGCATTAGATATGGGTCATGGAAATGAAAAAAAAGAGAAGTGTCTCAAAGATCAGCCATTCCCATAAGGGACCCCAGCAGAGAGAAAGGCTATCATAAAGAGGGAAAAGTGGCCCCATGTTCCAGAAAGGAGGTCATATTAGATCCATATATTTGCCTTATGGAGGCTAACATTTCCTATCATCCCAGAGGCAAAAATGAAGACAAATCTGCAATAGTCCCCACGTTATCTTGTACCTGGCAGGCTGTGAAAACAGGAACATCAAGAGCCTCTGAATTTTCATGTGAGTGGCCCTGTGAGTTGACAGTAGGAAGCTTAACTCCATGTTAAGAAGAGTTGATTGTGGTGACCAAGCTTCCAGGGGGCTCCTGCTTCTGATCCACCCTTATGGCAATTCCAGCTTTCATTTGTCAGAGCTTCTGCGGTAGATGCTCTGCTGATCCTGATCAGTCCAAATCAGCCCAGAAGACATTGGCTTTGGTCCAGAGGGAAACAACTCTGACTCATTTAAACTATGAAAACACCTGTCTAACAAGGCTGCTTTGAAACATGGCCAAATTCTCCATACTGCTTTATTTGCCCAACACAACAACCTACTGAGCACTCACCCTCAAGATTGTACACCATTCTCACAGGAGTTCAGGAAGGACAAATATTTTGCATGATATTAAAGAATTAAACAAGGCTTGCTCTTAAGTTAAAAAAAAAATACAAGTACTCCTGGAAGATCAATTTGTATTATCTTTTTTGTTTGGTTGGTTTTTGAGACAAAGCCTCACCATTTAGCCCAGGGCAATTTCAAACTCATGATTCTCCTGCCTCAGTCTCTCAAGTGATGGGATTACAGTATGAAGCATCGTACCTGCCTTGGTATTACGTTTTTTATTTTTTGCAGTACTGGGGGACTGAACCCAGGGCCTCATACATGTTAGGCTAATGCTCTACCACTAAGCTGCTCCCCAGCCACTTTTTTATTTTTTATTTTTGAGACAGGGTCTCACTGAGCTGCACAGACTGCTTCTGGCCTCAAACTCATGTCCTGCCTGTCTCAGCCTCCTGAGTCACTGGTATTACTGGCATGCACCACAGTGCCCAGTGGTATTTATCTTTCAAAGCTGATCATTTGTATACTTTACAGCTCAGCATTCCATTCCCAGATATACCTAAGAGAAATATTTACACATATATACCAGTAGAGAAATAGAAGAATGTCCATAGCATTGAACAGTGTGATACTGAAAAACTGGAAACAGCCAAATACCTATCAATAGTAGGTTGAATAAATAAATGGTAACACGTCAATGCAATGAAGTATTATTCACAGTGAAAATAAATGAACTACAGCTATGTTCAATGAGACAGAAAAATTTTAGTACTATAATGTTGAATAAAGAAGGCAAGTTCCAAAAAGATTTCATATAGTATGGTACCTTTTATGTAATGTTTAAAAAATGAGCAAAACTAAATAATGCCTTGTCATAAACCAAAAAGAAAGAAGAAAGAGAAGGAAGCCAGCAAATAATAAATACTTTGGGGGGTGAGAAAAGAAGATAAAATAAGGAGAAGCTCTTAGATCTTGATGTTAGTTGTTGATTAGGTTCTAATTCTGGCATAGGTGATGATTTTACAGGGGATCATGATACCAGTTAATTTTTTCAAGGATCATGCATAGACAAATAGTGATAATATATTATATGAATGAATAAATAAGCAAATGCTCCATAGATCTTCACTGAGCCTTTGTGTTAGATATAAATTTTAAAATGATATATTTGTAGCAATAGAAGAGAGGGTTAAAAAGCACTGTAGATGGGTTCCCCATTGACCCTCTCCCTGGCATACTCCAAATTCATTCTTCACAATGGAATCAATCTACCATTCAGGATTATATTTCACACAGAGGAGGAAAAATGTCCTACTAGCTCATGATGTCTTATTCAGTGCAATTTTGTCAATGACAGTTTTGTCTGCCTCCAACATAGCAGAGTAGAAAACTGGTCATTTTTAGTTGTTATCATGTTTATTTGGCTGGTCCTAGATAATGCATAAGTAAATTTGACAGCACCCAGTTATTGCTCAATAAACTTCAGCCTTGTTGCTTGTTGCAGCAAATTAAAATTAGCTTCTATAACTGCCTTCTGAGCTACTGTAGCTATACTAGATCCAAGGAGGTCTGCTTGCGGTTTATCTGGTGTGCATAACCTAGCAAAGGAAGAGCAAAGTGGGCTACCAGGAGTGACAGGGTGGATGTGACGTGCCTCCTTTGAGGAAGGCTTGCTCAGCCTCCACGCTATCCACTGCCACTGACAAGGACCTCCCTCCCCTTCTATTCATTCCTCTCCCAGAGGTTAGAAAATGCAAGAGCACCTTTATGGATGAATAGATGGAATTAGTTATGAAGAGATAGTGCTATTTCAGTGAACATTTTCAAATCACTGAAGGAAAAGTAAAATGGTCATCACAAAAATAATTGCTTCATTTAAGACCGTTTTGTCTGTTGTTTGCTGTGTTTAAAAAAATTGACCAATTGAACTGATCCCATTTCTTGAACCATTTTAATGCTAAAAATAGACATTCTTGCCCTCTTTCCCCCTTTGTACTGAATATAATTAGTCCCCTGTCCTTTAGGAGCAAGTTTCTGTTCAGAAACCTCAGGTCTTCTCTCAGTTAATCCCCAGGTGACAAACATGAGCACCATTAGCAATCTGTGTGACCAGTACCAACATTTGCTATTTTGGAGCAAAGAGGTGGTCAGGGAAGGGACCCTTCAAGAAGTCTGTGATTAACAAGATACAGGCACAGATCTAGGCTACTCAGTCCTAAGACCTTCTGTATTCATCTTCATTTCATCTGCAGAAGGCCATTCCTGTGTGCTATCTGGTTGTCAAGAGCCCATGACCAGCCGGGTATGGTGGCACATACCTATAACCCAGCACTCAGGCGGCTGAGGCAGGAGAATTGATGAAAGTTCAAGGCCATCCTTGAGTTCAAGGTCTACATAATGAGTTCTAGGCTAGTTTGGGGTACACAGAGAAACTGTGTCAAAAAAACCCAAAGATGCTATGGGCAAAGTGAGGCCTTGGGGCTATGAATTTCCTGAGCATAAGCCACTATAATGCACTGACAACTGCCTCCTAAAATTCCATGTGCAAACTCAGGTGACACAGTAATCTCAGTGTGAACAACACTAAGTCCTTGTCATTTAGTGTGCATAGAACACATTTCAAACCACTTTTCTGAAGAAGCTTTACTTAAAGTCAAATGCAACAAAGCACAGTATGTTCTCTCCTACCCCTCCTGAGACATAAAAAGTTCCTGCCAGTCTTCCTGAGTTCTCTTCTATGGGATCCATTCACAACCATGGCAGCCTCCAAGGTCAAGGTTGTAAATATCCAGAGGAGTCTGAGGTACCTTTGGGTTTTTCCCACTTCCTCCCTTCCAGAAAGTGAGGTAAACACTAGATGATCCTTAACTGTACAAAATGACTTCGTAGCATCATATGACTTAACACCAAAAAGATAAAGAGATTTCCAACAAGATGATGACTCCCAAACGTGGGACTTCACCAGAACAGAAGCAGACTCAGAATGGCCGGATTCTACACTTCTGGGTAAGCCGGCTTAACTTCACCTGGGCCTTGCATAAACCCAGTAGAGAGGCCATGCCAAGGCAACTGTGCCCTGCACATGAAAGTTGAGTCAGTGGCACAATTATGCCAGGGTGAAAGTTCTTGACAAGCCCATCCCTGGTGCATGATCATTGTAGGGCCCCTTTACCCTCTCTACAGATGGGACGAGGAGTCTTTCCCTCTGCTCTGTCCTCTCCTCCTCAGCCTTCCTTCCTTCCCACACCCAGGGTTACCTATATTCTCCTCTCACTGCATACAATGCCCTCTTCCCCAATAGACACTCAGCTCACCTGCCCTACAATAACCTTACCTCTTTTATTTGTTGTTGTTGTTGTTTTGTTGTTGTTGTTGTTATTTATGGTACTAGGAGGTTGAACTCAGGGCCTCTATCACTGAACTGTACCTCCCAACTCTTTTTAATTTCGTATTTTGAGACAAGATGTGGCTAAGTTACCCAGGCTTCCCCTGGCTTCAAGCCTGCAATCCTCCTGCCTCTGCCTCCCACGTCACTGGGATTACAGGTGTGTGCCACTGAGCCCAGCAGAACTTCATCTTTTCTTAGCCAAAACCAGTAGCCCTGCTAGAAGGAGAAAAGGTCGGGAAGGCATTTTGCTTGTCTTGACAGGAGAACATTAGATTTTTTACTGGGGGCCATTTTTATTTTGTCTGTCCCTGCATAAACCATTATCTCATGCCAGGAAAAGAATTGCTTCTAGTTCCCCATTGGACATAAGAGGTCACTAAACTATAGATCCATAAATAGAATCCTGTGTTTGATGGCATATCCCAAAGCAAGAGACAGAACCAAGATACTGGCAAACTCCACACAAGTTTCCTGCATCATGCTGTCCCCATACACACATACCTGACTCCGAGACCATGACACATCAGCTCAGGATTACACTAGTAAGAGCTGTCCTCAGGTTTATCTCCCTCTGAAACCTGATAATCAGAGAAAAAATAATCTGAAGGAATCTTCAGCCTTCTGAAAGTAAGAGATTGATGGCTTGGTTTTGACTGTTCACCATCCACCAAGTATGCTTTCCTAAATCTCCCTAGGCAAGCAACAGTGGAATATAGCTGGAAAAGAACAAATGAGTCAAGGCTAGCAGAAAGCTGCTTGAGTAATGGACCAACAAGTTTTGCTGAAACACAGCTCACTGGTACAATCAATACAATAGTAGAACAACAACAACAACAACAAAAAAAAAAAAAACATGGCAGGACTGATTGCTTTCTAAAACATGGTATCTGAGATCTAATTTTTTTTTTAATCCTTGCTGACTTACCTCATGATGACCATTTAAACTATGTTGCTCCATTTAAACATAAACTATCACACTGGATGCTAATCACAATTCAGCCTATGCTCTCCATTTCGTAAGTATGCTGACTGCCTAATGTGGATGCAAATGAAACAAAACCCTGAGGTCCTCTCCCTTCACCCTCCTAACAGTGTATGGAAAATCATTCTTTCATTTTTTTGCTTGATGTCTTCTATAAGCAACTCCACATATTCCCTTAAGCCCTGGATGTCATATAGGGTAGTAAATTGAATTGCTTCTGAAACGTAAACATCTATTTGTTAACTCTGTGTTAAATAACCCCAGACTGGGGTTTATGGCCTTGAGATTAGCAGATGAGACTCTATTTTGATGCATATACTTTCTGGAGTTAAAGGGGCATTTACTCAGCCTCAGTTGAGAGGCATTTCACCCCAAGTTTTGAAGGCAATGGCATAAAAATCTTAAAAAGAATAGACATCATTTCCTCTGTGCATGTCAAGACAGTAAAAAAAAAAATATAATGAAATGGATTATTTTATAAAGATACAGTCTACCAGACTGGCACAACGCAGACTAGGGAAAATATGACTTATTTGTTTCTGCCCCCTATAAATCCTTTATTTCCTTTCCTGAGAATACCCTAGTGGCAGACCAGCTGTGACCCAGTTTCTGAAGTATGTATATATATCAATTGCTTGTTGGTGGTATTAAGAATCGAAACATCCCTAAATCCACCTCACAGGAAGCCAGGCCAAAGCTACTAATATTAGATTACATTCTAATTAGTTACTCCATATCCCTCTTCACACCATTATTCCAAGACCAACAGATCAAGTTTTTCCATTGAATACTAATGTTTCTGTTCATCAGTATTATGTAGTTCATTTGTGTTTCTCCCTGAACAGAAAGACCAACCCCAGGGGGGGAAAAAAAAAACAAAACGGAAATCCAGACTCTCTGCTCAATATCACATTAGCATGTCTCTTCCTATCATGGTCACAAAAAGTCATTTCCCAGTTGTGTCACATGAAAAGCCCATTTACAACTTATCAATATGGATGAAGCTCAAACTACCTACTTTTTGAAAATTGCAAAAGGAAATTGTCCTTTCTTTGATAAATAAAAGCAGGCAGCTAGATCATGTTTGCTGCTTTCCTTTGTGAAAGCAACTGTGGCCGTAGCTTTATCCTATCTCCTAAAACTTATTGCCAATTTACCCTCATTGGGACCAAAGAAGAGATCCCTGCCACTATAGGAGCAAGAAGCTGAGCTTCAAACCCACAGGAAATGTGGCTACAGAAAGGCAACTGAGGAATGAATAACCCAGGAAGGAGAACCCCCAACCCTCCTTCTCTCTGGAAGATGAGTGCTCTTCCTGATGGCAGAACAGCCACCCACACTGATGCAAGACCAGCCAGAAGGTGGTGAACAGTAAACCAAGATGATCTGGGAAAAGAAGGGTGGCTAAGGCATCCCCAGAAATACTTATTTCAGTATTTGAGGTCCAACCTCAAATACTGCAGTCAGAGGTTCAACCTTAGTTTTTGGATGGGCCCAAATAATAGATTGGTTTCTAAGGATAATTGTTATTATTTTAATGTACTGAAAACAGCCGTGTGTATTTAACCTAACATACTGCCAAGTGCTTTAGCCTTTGTTTTTTTTCCAGCATGGCAATGTGTTGTTGTTGTTGTTGTTGTTGTTGTTAGGTGCTATTAAGTCAGGTCCAACTCAGAGCAGCCTTCATAGAGTTTTCAATGGCTGATTGTTTCAGTATTGCTTCAGGAGTGGATTGCCATGTCCTTCTCCCATTTTTGCAGTGCTGGGGATCAAACCCAGATCCTCAGAGAGGACGGTGTGGCACTCTACCAACTGAGCTAAACCCCAGCCCATGGCAATGGGAGCTACAAGGTTTAGAGCCAGTACATTGCCTCCTCAGTGATGGCAGATCTCATTCTATCATTGTGACTGGCCTTGATAGCTTCTACCAGCTTATCCAGAGCTCCTTGGTCTTCCATATTAACCTGCATGAAGGCAACAGTGGCACATTATCTTCCTGTGGACTAGATGTCCCAGTCTAGTCTTCCCTTAATGATGCAGTAGAGGACCCTCATTTTACCTAACAGGGAAGGCAGGAAGACAACCAGCTCTATGGGATCTACGCCAAGTGGAACCACCACCAATTGAGATTCTTATTCTGCACCAAGATGGTGGTAGTATTAAGCCCTGCTTAAAGGACAGGTGGTCACTTAGTGGGGACATCTCCTTGCCAGCATCTTCCTTCTCAACCTGGGTCAACAGTCTCTGCTCTTTTTTTGCTTTGTCTCTGGTGTGTGCTTGTGGGCCAGGGTAAACACCTGAGTAGCTGTTTGGTGGTCCCAGGCCTGGGTGAACTGGTTAATAACCGAAGGCGCTTTCAGCTGATTGTAGAGGAGAGCATTTTGTTACTGCTGGAGCCAGATGTAGCAAGGCCTTTTGGAAAAAGTGGGTCTCTTTTGGGATGGACTTTCTATCTGATGCCAAATCCTTGTCCTTTTCTCAAACAGGGCATTTATTACCTGCTTGGCCTCCTACTCCTTCATGACAACAGGAGCCAGGACCACCTCTTTCTCTTGGACTTCTTTCTTTTCAGCATCTTGGATGGCTTGAGAAGAGATAATAGACTATTATATAATTGGTTTTGCTACATTGTCATGTAAACACTTTCCAAGAAATATTTAACTGGCAAATATTTTATATCTAAATGTAAGATTGAGTTCCCAATCAACCACCATGCATTGTCCAGTTAGGTGATCAATGAGTATTTGTTGATGAAGATTTTGTTGTTGTTGTTAGGTGCCATCAAGTCAGGTCTGATTCATAGTGGCCCTCATAGGGTTTTCAATGGCTGATTGTTTCAGGATTGCTTCAGGAGTGGATTGCCACATCCTTCTCCCATTGATGATGATAGATGGCATTTATAGAGCTCCTATTAAGTTCCAGACCCTCTTCTAGGTACTTTAAAATATTATTTTTAATAATTATCAATCAATCACATAAAGTATGCAGACCTATGATAAAGAGAACCAACTCAAAGCAACTGAGGAACTTGATCAGAATCTCGGCCTGAGTAAGTAAAAGAGGCTTTGAGCCAGACTGTGTGACTCCTAAACACATCTCTGCTCTTTCCAAAACATCAAGAAATGCCACAACAGTAAAGTGTTCTGAGTTCACTGGAATTACAAGACTAATAAAAATGAGCTAAGCCAAAAGTTAAATGTAAAGTTTATTACTTTTAGTAAAATGGAAAGTCAGACTCAGAATCACCCACTGTTAAAACACTTGCCATCCTTGCCTTAGCTCTAAAGGCCAACAAAGGCAACAATCCAGAAACTAAAGTGCAAGTACCTATATCTCCAGAATTTAAGACAGAAGACAACAGAATGAACTTCTGCATAACTTAAGCCTTAGGTGGGGAATAGAGCAATCTGAGCTGTAGTACTGGGCCTGGTATTAAGAATGGTGTCCCTAAACAAGTTGCTTGGCTGGTCTTGCCTTAGTTCCTTGCCTGGAAAAGGAAGATATTTGGTCCTATAGGATTTCTAAGTTCCCATATCAATCTAAGCCTGAGGTTTTTCAGAACAGATACTCATCCAAGCCATGACACCCTACAGACACAGAACCCACTTTGTACATAAAAAGCAGAGACTGAGAAAAGTTCCATGCCTTACTAAGCATGTCATCACAGAACCAAAGACAAATGCCTCTCTCTCTCTCTCTCTCTCTCTCTCTGTCTCTGTCTCTCTCTCTCTCTCTCTCTCTTTTGTATTTCCAGACCCACCTTTACCTCCCTCTTGCCTTGGAATGCTACACTGACATTGGCTGAGGTGGGACAAAAAGGAACTAAAGTGCCCGTGTCCACCTTTTTCTAATGCTGACTGTTATGCCTCATTATCCACTTTCAAGAGGCTTCCTGGAAAAGCAACGTGTCCCTAACTCACCCCCCATGCTGGCAGCCTGACCATCGGCATGATAGAGAACATGGACTATGATTTAGTTCCTGTCTGTTTGCATGGATGTGATTAACAGAAAACTTACCCAGACATCTGGACTCCAAAAAAGGTCTGTTGTTAGGGACCAGCACTTCTCTCACCTGTCTACTGACACCTCAACACAACCCCTCAGTCTTCGTTTGGCAACCTGCCTCCCACGCATTCCACTCACCTGGGCACGAAACCAAGCCATGCTGTTCTGTACAAAGATATCCTTGAGTGAAAACTCAAAACACAAGCTTACCATGTTACATGAGGACCATGAAACTTTTTAAGCCAGTCTTATGCTAAACCACTTGGGTTTGGCTGCCTCTCCCCACATATCACGCACTCACATCTCCCTGCCAGCCTGGAGAAATCTAGTTTTCCCTTGGCCAAATTTTCAATGCTGTTCACTTTCAGAGCCTTTTACCCTCTGTTTATTTCCTCTTTCACCACCTCAACTTATTTCAGTCCTAAGTATCTTGTTTTTCCACTCCATATTTTTACATTCTTACTTGCCAGTTATGTTCATTCCATCATCTGCCTGTATTATTTTCCTTTCCTCTAGCAAAACTAAACAAAACACACACACACCTTGCAAAAAAATCCTCCTTTTTTTCCGTACTCAAGAGAGCATTGTCCTGTTTGTTGTTTCTCTTTATCTGCTTTATGCATCATTATCCCTGGAGAAGGGGACTTTTTCTCCCCTCTTGGGATTTACCACGAGTATTTATTCAATGCCCACTTATATATCCACATGTACTTAGTACTCCATGCATTTTCTCATTAAGTCCTCACAACCACTATATGAAATAGTTGTTTCCCTAAAATAGTGATTTTCAGATTTTCATGTGTATATAAATTACTCAAGGACTTTATATAGATTCTGATTCAAAAGGTCCTGAGTGGGACCTAAGAATATGCATCTTTTGCAAGCTACCAGGACACAGCAAAGATGAATTGCTGTTTATCATATCTGCAAGTTTGGCCTGTGTTTACAATAGTGACAATGCTTTTATGTGAGTAAGAGGCTGATGTGAAAATTCCACCTATTAGCATATGGGTCCACAGTGTTGAGCACTGCCCTCTTCCTACCAGTCTCTCCTAAAATTAAAGCACTCCTTCAAAGGTCAACAAATTCATCATAGACATCTTAGCATGCCATTGGCAACAGCTGCAGAATGTGCAGCTGGAGAGCAGTGAATGCACAGAAAGAATGATCCCAGAAAGGGATGGAGAAGAGGAGGCAATAAATACTTGTTGAATATGAAGGTGATCCAGTTAGACACTAACCTGATAAGATAAATCTTTAATAAAGATGTCTCTAAGGAAGACATCAGCCCCTTGCCTCAGGAGACAAGCCCAGGGGATGAAACATAGTCTCTGCCAGCTCAGAAACTACTGAATCTCCTCCAGAAGAGCATTTACTGATCACCCACTGGCATGAGTGCCTGTTCCAGGCACTCTCTATACATATCCTCTCATTCATACTCATGGCCACCTTCTGAAGTAGCTACTACTTCAAAAATGGAGGGACAGAGCTAAGGCTCAGGTAAATTGGATCCCTTTTCTCAAGATAATTACCAACTCACATAAGTAGGTTGCAACTCATCCTTCCCACTCCATACTCCGGCTTCTATTATGACACAAGCTGAGAAAACATGGAGAAAAGTGGAGGAGCTAGCTAGAGCTCCAGAGGTGGACACACTTCTGCCTTTAGGGGAGCTTTTTTTAAAACCACATTCAACTCAGAAGAGAATGGCACTGTTTTTGTGGTCCTCATGGCACTGAATACAAAAGGAGAAAGATGAGAATCTTTAGGAAAAAGAAGCAGCAGTATATCTACAGAACCCTTCTGTGAGACAGTTATTTGGTGGACCTCTGACCTCTTTTACTGCTTTGGAATCCCTGAAAGCAGGGAGTGACTGTCCCTAAGACCAACCAGTGTATGAAGGAGAAATAGCTCAGCTTTGTGTTTGATCACATTGTCCCACCTCCTCCTGACTCCTTGAGACCTGTGTTCCTTAAATTACACCAGGCGTGGTTATATCTATTTTCCCCCATGTTGAGTTCTTCTCTTTTAATAAATTCCAGTCATTTTATTATGCAGCCAAACCACTGTGGCATCTCCTCCCCATCAGATCTTGGAAGCTTAGCAAGGTTGGGCCTGGTTAGTACTGGGATGGGAGACCACCTGAGAACACCAGGTGCTATAGGCTTGGGAGAAGGACCTGGCAATCCACTCCCAAAAAACAATCAGCCATTGAAACCTCTATGAATAGCAGGGAAGCACTAACAATAGTGTTTCACCTGTTGTATGTAGGGTTGCTATGAGTCGGACACCAACTCAACAGCACCTAACAAGTCATCTTATTGGAGCAGCTACAGCCATACCACACTGGCATCTGATTCCATCAGAGCTTGAAAGCTAAGCAGGGTCGGCCTGGTTAGTACTTGGATAGGAGACTGCCTAGGAACACCAAGTGCTGTAGGCTTGGGAGGAGCACCTGGAAGGCCACTCCCAAAATAATCAGCCATTAGAAACCCTATGGATAGCAAAGAAACACTGACAATAGTGCTGGGTGAGACACAGGGTCAGGTAGTGTTTCCTTTTGTTGTACAGAGGGTTGACATGAGTCAAACTCAACTTGTTGATACTTAACAACAATAACAAAGTCATCTTATTAAAAATAAAATAAAAAATAAAATAATAAACCAAAAAACAAGCACCATAGTACATGCCTTTGATACAAGGGATTTAGGAGGCTGAGGCAGGAGGATCATCATAAGTTTGAGACCACAGGGAGCCTGTGCACCTTAGCATTACCCTGTCTTAAAAGGGGGAGGAGAGGTTGAGAGTTACTTAGTGATAGAGAACTTGCCTAGCATGTGAGAGGTCCTGAATTCAACCCCAAGTACTGAAGATAATAACAATAATAATTTAAAAATTCTGTAATCTTCATTTATATTTTCTTTCTATTTCCTTCTCTGTCTTCCATCACTACTAGTCTTTTGAGATGGGTCTTCATTCCCTGCCTTACAACCAAAGTCCCCATCTACTCATTGAGTGAATGACTCATTTAGTAAATTACTGCTTGAAGTCACTGTGCTCTGGCTTTAGCTCCTACATCTCTTCTAAAACTGTTTCCCTTTATAATCACCAGAAGCCATTTGTCTTTTCTCTCTGATAGCATTTTCTCATACTTGATCCTCATCAGTTTTTCTGTCCTGTTAAACTCTGTCGCTGACCTGCTTCATCTTGAAAGTCTCCATATGACTCCTGAAACACAGCAGTTCCTCATTCTTTTCCTACCTTTCTGATCTTTGTCTGATTTCCTTGAAGTCTCTTTCTCCTCCTGGCACCATGTAGATGGAACACCTTGCTTTCATCATTGTTCTGTTTCTATGTCCCCTAACACTTCCTCCTTGAATAATTTCCTTGCCTGTGATGGCTTCAATCATCATACTTTGGGCTGATAACATCTTGACTCTTTCCATCTGGCAACTAAATATTTCCACCTATCCTTTTCAAAAACCAATAAAATCTTTCCTAAACTTTATCATTTCTATTAGTGGCATCATTATTTCCCCATTCATCCAGAGTTAATTTATATCACATCACAATTAGGCCTTAAAATCCTAGAGATCAAGTCCTATCAATTTAATCGCCTCAGAGCCCCTCCCCCCCTCCCCCTTTGTTTCTCCAATTCCTACTGCCACTATCCTAGTACCCTTGGTGAACCTTTGTCTGTTTCCTCTTTCCCATTCCCACTGCCTCTGTCATCTCTATGTTTTCCTTCCTGTACTTCCTGTCACCTCCAAAGTCTTCTTATCACAAAAATCTTCCATAGACACATGTTTAGTCAGGTCACTCCCTAAAATTTCAAGTTCCTATCTTCCCAAATAATGAAGTCCAAATTGTCAGGTAAGAAGCTGAAAACCTATAAACTCTAACAGACCTTTATTTCAGAGAAGCTGCTGGCGCTGTCTCTAACCAAGGAGAGAGTGGCAGCCAAGAGAGGAAGGGGCAAGGCTTTTATGGGCTCTAGGTGGGAGGGGAAGGTGATTGATGTGTCATATCAGGATAAGTAGGAAGTAGGTGAATGGAGGGTCCTGATAGGCTGGAGGAGGGAAAAGGACGTTGTCATCAGTTGCTGGCCCAGGGCAGATTTTGAGTTAGGTTTTGGCAGGCTTTTTTGGTGGACTTTTTGAGGATGGGGGGCATAATGGGTAGAAGAAGGCACCACCTTAAAGGAAGGTGCCATTCTGTAATAGGTCCTGCCTAACAGAAATCCTCATCCAAACAATACCCTTAACTTATTTTACAAGCCTTCAGTCTCATCTCTAGTTTATTGATGCTTAATTATGCAGGCACCAATTTAGACTGCTCCTTCTTCCATGAGCATCTGCCCTGTGTATCCTCTTGTGCATCTTTACTCATGCTTCTTCTACCTGAAATAAGCTCCTCAGCATTAAACTCAGTTCCCTGTGTTCCACACTAATCTCAAATTTCAACAAAGCTGTTCCTGATACATTCACATTCAGTGTGATCTCTCTTTTTGCAGATCTGAATCTCCACAGTTTGTACTCTTAAGTAACTTTAATAGTTTGTTTCTCAAGTTACTTATAATAATAATTTGTAATAACTTGTGATGTAATGTATATACCTCCCTTAGACCCTAAATGCAAAGACAATACACATGTCCAAGTAGCTGTGATCAGAGAAGTTTCATAGTGGCCAAAATAGCCCTTGTTTCCCTTCTTTAGTGGCCACATTGTCAAAAATTCCTGAGTGGCAGCTGCGGGGAGTCAAATGGGTTGTTATTGATAGCACTTTCTATATTTTACTTGTTAACCAATCAAAAATATATAATCTTGACAGTAAAAATAAAGCAGCTCCATCAACTTTACTGAAAGAAATGCACACAAGGATCTAGGGATAATCATTCATGACTTTTAATCAAGTCAGTGAGAATTCACAATAAGATACTAGCTAGCTAGAGATTATAGTCAAATCACACCACTCAGCAGAATCTTTTGAGGATTTATGAAACACTCAGAATCTAGGTCTTCTAGATTCTAATTCAGAAGATCTGGGTTATGACACAAAAATCTAAGAGTTTGTTTCTTGTTTGCTTTGTTGTTGTTTAGGGGCTTTTGAGTTTGGTTGGTTGGTTTTGGTTTGGGGTTTCAGGGTTTTTCGTTTTATTTTTCAGTATTGAATGTTGAACTCAAGGCATTATGCATGCTAGGCAAGTGCTCTAACTGTGAGCTGCACCCCCCATTCCTTTGTTTTTTTTTTTTGTTTTGTTTTGTTTTGTTTGTTTGTTTGTTTAATTTTAGGACAGGGTCTCACTAAGTGGTACAAACTGCCTCTGGCCTCAAACTCATGATCTACTTTCCTCCGCCTCCCAAGTCACTCGGGTTACATGTATGTGCCACAGCACCACACTCAAAAATCTAGTTTGAATCATTATCCCAGGTGTCTGGTGGAAGATGAAAAAAATATATGCTAATGCTTCTATAATTTTAATGTGCATTGAATTAGTTGAGGATCTAGTTTAAGTGCAGATTCTTACTCTGCAAGTTTGGACTAAGGGAAGATAGGCTGAGATTCTACATTTCTAACAAGATCCTAGGTTATATTTATGATTCTGGGCCATGGATCACAGGCTGAGTAGCAAGGAGTCTTAAACGATTCTTGAAAATCACTCAATATTTTCAGTATGTACTCAATTCCAGCAGGTTTCCAATACTATTGTTATGATACAAATCTATTTGATAACTTCCAGTTGGCATTAGAAAACCAGGTTGAGGAAACATTTCCTAAAGTTTGGCCATATTTCTGTATTATTTTAAATTCATGTACTTATCTTCAAAATTCCAGAGAGATGTTTCATCTTAATAAATAGAATTGTAGTTCAACTCAACCATTTCCTAAAGTATCCTGAAAGGGGAAGCCTGATAATTTAGATAGACCCTGAGATTTATACTCCAACAGGCAGTTGCAGAAATTTAAATTAGTATTCACATTATTTTTTTCCTCAAAATTTGTGAGACTGGACTACAAATGGAGCTTGTCTCTAGTAAATAACCATGCAATTCTTCAACTCTTGTGATTCTGGGGAGCTCAGGATAATTCAGCAATGGAAAACAAGAAGTATCCAGTAACCTGTGGTGTATGAGTATAAATACCTATATTCCCTTTACTGTATCACCAAGTCTTGATTTGTTTCCTCTGCAGTTTCAAGATGAATGTGTTCAGATATCTTCTCTCATCAATAAGAAAGTATAATTTTGTAAGTCACTAGGATCCAATAAACTTGGTCTCTCAAACACCCTTAATCCCAAGAAACCCCTTAATATAAGAAACAGTTCAATAAATCTGATCTTTCCAACAAGTTTCCATGACCTAGCCATCTGCCTGCAAAGAAATAAACCAAGTTTCCATACCTTGTATCAACCAATTTCTTCCCAGCCTCCCATAACCTGGCAAGCATTAAAGGTATGGATGAGAAGAACATTCACAATCCCAATCATTTCCTCCACCACATCATACAAAGAACCTGTATAGTTCTCAGCACAGAATATCCCAAAAAATGATGCAATGGAAGGAGCACCTGCTCACCACCTCATTTGGTTAAAGCAAAATGTCAAAGCATATTTTCCCCCTCACACTACAGATGTCCTGTCTGTGACCACTGACTCAGCTTTTCCACATTTAGACTACTTAAGTTTCTTACTTGTGAAAGGTTACATTCTTCTGATTTATGTTTGCTAACTTCATAGAGACATTTTTGCTAAATGTTTCTCTTATGGTTTGAATGTATCCTCCAGAAACTCATGTGTTAGAAACTTCATCCCAAAGCACAGTGTTGGGAGCTAGGGCCCAGTGGGAGATATTTAGGTCATGAGGGCTCTTCTTCATGAATAGATTAATGTTGTTATAAAGGGCTTAACAGAGGGAAAGGGATCCTCCCCACTTCTGCCTCTTGACATGTAAGAACACGGCATTCCTCCCCTCCAAAGGATCCAGCAAGAATGCCTTTGCCAGATGTTGACTCCTTGGTCTTGGACTTCCAAGCTTCCACAATTGTGAGAAAGAAAGAAAAAAATCTGTTCTTTATAAATTACTCAGTTTCGAGTATGCTGTTAATGCAGCACCAAACAGACTAAGAGAATTTATAACATGCTACATGCCTTTGTTAAGAAGACTGTATTTTAATAAACCCAAATCACAGTTTTTATTAGGTCACCACCCACAATCCTCTCCTCTATAGGACAGAAATTTCTCCCATGGAAGAAATGGTAGTCTTCGCTTCAGTAGTATCTTTTCCTTAAAGATCTACTGTAGATCAAAACCATCATCCATCCCACTGGCTAGTAGAGTCTACCCTGTTTCTTTAATTATGTCACAGAAACAGCCATTCATTCTTACTCTGGTAACAGTCTGGCACTGTTCTTCAGACAATCATGTCTTCTGAATTTGGCTCATGACATGAGCCACACCAAGCCAATGAAAATAATAACCAAAAATTGGGAGAGGTAAGAAGATGGGATTCTCATTCCACTGAGTTGATGGTAGGATGTAAACTGGAGCAACTGAAGACCACCTTCTCACCCACAGGGAGAGCAAAGACAACACAGAAGACTGAAGTGGAGGTCTAAATCATATCATGTGAGTACCCAATTCCTCTTCTGCTTAAGTTAACTTCAAGTGGGTTTCTGTTAGTTACAAATGAACATGTCCTGGCTGACATGGGATTTATGAGGTGATAATGATAATAATAGCTAACCTTTACACAGCACTTACTATATGCCAAACATCGTAGTAAGGGCTTTCCATATTTTTAACTCAATCTTTACTACAATCCTATGCAACAAGTATTGTTGTTATCATTATTGCCTCCATTTTTTAAATGAGCAAACCGAAACAAAAAGCTAACACCTAACAAGTGATGAAGCTAAGTGTCAACCCAAGCAATGTGGCTTTGGGTTTGGTGCTGTGAATTAGACTGCTCAAGAATGGCCCTTACACTGGAGCCCATCTATAGACTAGTAACTGCTTGCTTTTACCATGGTTTGAGGAACACTATTTAGTTTATAGCATAAGCCCAGTGACTTAGATATAAATCACAGCCTCCCTTCAAATTCTTTTAAGTTTCTATGAATAATGTGGATGTCACTTGGCAATCTCAAAATATATTACTTCTTGACTCAATTCCAATGTTTCAAAACAGAGTTATTTGAGGTGTTTTTAGTTCTCAGGACTCTAGGTTAGAATGAGATCCTAAGTTATCAATGGAGCTTTTAAGATGATAAAGTATTATGAGTTAAATATATATAGCTCTAAGGATCTCCTTAATGGTTTCTTCCCAGTGGGCTTTGTTCTAAGCAAATGGGGTAAAGGGGAAGGAAATTGCAATCCCAGCCAAGAGAGAAGCTCAGAAAGCAAGCATTGGAAATGAGTTATACCAGAGAGTTGCAAGAGGAGACACAAATGAACTCTAAGAAATATAGTTCTTGCCAGTCCCCTGGCATGACCAAAAGAACAGTACCTAAGACACAAGATTAATTCAGCACATCCTTAAAAACTAAGTATCTCTTGAACAGGCAAATCAAAAACAAAAGTTAAATGGACAACAGATAAAAGAAAGCATACTTGGCATCATTAGTCATCAAGGATATGTAAAATAAGATCACAAAGTGTAAGGGGATATCTATATGAATAATGTACATCAAAATGCATATATATGTAAATGCCACAATGAAAAGCATGTCAGAATGAATCACATTAAGGTGTACATTAAAAATGTCCAATAAAAAAAATCACAAAGTTACCTCAACATACCCACTAGAATGGCTAAAATTAAAAAGACTGATAACAGCAAATGTTGACAAGGATATGGAACAACCAGAACTCTTATACATGGTTGGGGAAAATGGAAAAAGTTTGGCAATTTCTTATAAAATTAAAATATGCCAGCCTTTTGACCCAGCAATTCTATTCCTACATATTTGAAAATATATGTTCACATAAAGACTTATACAAGAATGCACATAGCCCCAAGCTGGGAATAACCCAAATACCAGTTTGTAGTTGAACAGATAATTAAATTGTCCATATATTTCTACACTAGAATAATATTCAGCAATAAAAATAGACAAACTACCAATACATGCTCCAAAGGGACAAATCTTGCCATCATAACACTAAGTGAACACTAAGCTGAACACAACAGAATACATCTTATACGATACCATTTACATGAAATTCTAATGTAAGCAAATCAAATCTCAGGTGAAACATACTAGAAGGGTGATTGCCTCTTAAGAAAGGAGGATGGACTGGGAATTCCATGGGAATGGATGTGAAGAGATTTTCTGAGGAGATGGAAATATTTAATGTCATGACTGGGCTGTGAGTTACCCAAGTATAGCAAGCAGAAGGTGAGGGGAGTAGATAAGGTGTAGATGAAGTAAGAATGGCAGAATATTGATAACAGTTGGAGGCAGATAGTGGTACGTGAGTTTCATTATACTATTGTATTTACTTTGCATCTGCTTGAAATTTTCCATTATAAAAAGCTAAAATAAATAAATATAAGTTGCTTGCAATTTAGTTAATCTCGTTATCACTTTGTTGTTTGTTGTTAGGCACTGACTCATAGTGACCCTCTTAGGGTTTTCAATGGCTGATTGTTTTGGAATTGCTTCAAGAGTGGGTTGCCACATCCTTCTCCCATTTTTGCGGTGTTGGGGACAGAACCCAGGTCCTAAGAGAGTGCAGAGCAGCACTCTACCAACTGAGCTAAACCCCAGCCCCTTTAGGCAGCACTTTTTATGAAAACAATTTCCAGAATAAAATACAATGTAGAAAGCAAATGCCGCCAGGCAGAATGGTACATGCCAGGTACCATGGTGCCAGCAATTTAGGAAGCTGAGGCAGGAGGATTGTGAGTTTGAGGCTAAAAGCAGCTTGCATAACTTAGCAAGATCCTGTCTCAAAATAAAAAATAAAAATGAGGCTGGGAGTTCATCTCAGTGATAGAGCACTTGGCTAGCATAAGCAAGGCCCTGGGTTCAACCCCCATGGAAGGAAGGAAGGAAGGGAGGGAGGGAGGAATTGATTAGAAATAAAACAAGGAAACAAAGAAAAAGAACCAAATGGCACTGAATAAATACCACCAAATGGCTGTCTTCTGAATATGAAGCAGAATATATCATGATTTGAAGTGCAGAAAGCATGCTTTACACTTGATGTACATTTTCCAACATTGTTGTAACTAATAACTCACAAAGCCCAGGACCAAGGGGAAAAAGTTCTCATCGATTAGCTCACATTGTTATTTGCTTTGTTCACAACACAGCACAAGTCCAGTGAAAAGCTCTGGGATTCAAAGCAAAAGGTCATGAAATAAAACCTGCTTTTCATTTCATCTTCTCTCTCTCTCTCTCTCTCTTTTTTTTTTTTTTTTTTTTTTTTGCGGTACTAGGGGTTGAACCCAGGGCCTCGCACTTGCATGTTATGCAAGTGTGGACCACTGAGCTGCACCCCCAGCCCTTTTTTTGTTTTTTCCTTTACTTTTTGAGACAGGGTCTTGGTAAGTTATGCAGACTTCCTCTGGTCTTGAACTTGTGATCCTCCTGCCTCCGCCTCCCAAACTGCTGAGATTACAGGCATGCGCCACCACACCCAGCTTTCATCTTCTCTTTATAGCTTATTATTTTACTATAAATGTCAATAAGTAATTTCTTAAGCAAGATATTTATGTAAGATTTCAATCAAGAAAATTAAAATGTTTCTTCATGCCACTTTGGAAACCTTCAAAGCCAATAAGGGAAAAAAACGGAAATATTGTAGTAAAATACATTTTGTAAATGTATAATTTATAAAGACTGATTTAAAGCATAGTAAAATGTTCATGCTATGTCAAGTGAAAACAAACACAAATTTATTTGTAAGCCCAACTCTTAAATATTTTTACATGTTCAGAGAAAAAAGACTCAAGAAAATGATCATTAACATCATATTGGTGGTGGTTGTTAGGTGCTGTTGTCATATTGGTACAACACTAAATAATGAGATAATGAGCATTTTGAATTTTTCTCTTATACATTTCTTGATTTTCCAGTTTTCTACAAAATTATTATGTAATAGAAAAAATAAAAGGTTACATGTCAGTGAGGTATACTTCTTGTTACAAACCCATTTTTTTCTCAGCAATGGTAAGAAAAACAAACTTGTTTTCTATCATCTGGGCTTTTTGAAGGAGAGAGGGTGCCAAGTAAGTCAGTATCTTGAACAGCCCTCTAGTGAGGCTCCTCTTTCTTCCAACTACTTGCAAATTGATTTTTAAAAATATCCACTCTCCTTAATTAAGTACGGAGGAAAAACTCAGGATAATAAGCCAATCATTTTTCATTCTACTGCAACATCCTTTATTCCAAGTCACCTGACCATTTCCAACACTCAAGTGATTCCAGCGAGGTGCCATTTCTCAACCAAGCCAGTGGGACGGACAGGCTCTGGTCCACAGATCAAACACATGAGTTGAATCTCAGTCCAAGCCAGGAAAGAATGAATTTGACTTAATTCTTCTTTCAGTTGTCTATGAGGAACCTATGTGAGAGCCTATATATGAAAACTACTCATTTCCATACTTCACATATTAGAACCTCTCACCAGTGATAAATTAGTACATTAGGACACTGTTCTTATTACCTTGGAGCACACCATATAGAGTTGAGCTAGGGAGACTGTTTAGTCCCATAATCTTTACTTTTCTGTGGAGAAGAACTGCATTTCACCAAGACCCACTGCTGTACCCCATTGTAATAAAATCAAATTTGGTGAAAATCTGACTAGCAGTTTTAGTATTTTTTTTTTAATTTTGCTAGCCCTTTTTGGTAGACATGATAGAGCATATCTTGGGGCTATTACTATTCAGTAACATGGTTTTTAAAAATAAAGCATTTTGTCTTATTCCTGCAGAAGATCAGTTGGCCCACTAGGCAGTGTCTCATAGTGGTCTTGCACAATATGGAAACCCTTGTCACAGATGGCTATTGAGCATTTGAAATGTGACTAGAATAGTTGAGACATGCTGCAAGTATAAAATTCATATTGAATGTTGAAGACCTACAACAAAAAAAAAATCTTACTAATAATTTTTATATTGATTGCATGCTGAAATGATCATATGTAAGATTAAATAAAATATATTATTAAAATTCATTTCACCAGTTGCTTTTTACTTTTTTAGTGTGTTTACTAGAAAATTTTAAATTATGTTTATAGTACATATTACATGTCTGTGGACATCACCTACTTAAAAGATGATTGATGTCCAATAAATAAGTAAATACTTGCAAGTACTGACCATTTCTCAGCCTAGAGCATTCCACGTAAAAACATCCAGGTGAGAAATTGCCTGATTCTAAGTGAACTACTATACTTCTGTATACCTGCTCTTATGACTTTCAATTTGGGGTTCCTAAGTGACTCTACTTTTCATTTTCTCTGTCTGTAGTGATTTAATACATACAACCTGTCTCCCCCTCCAGGTGTCCTATGGGCTGCCCATTGTTATCTCTGTACTGCTGTATGCACAGGAACAACTGTGTAGTCCGGGCTTCCTGAGTATCGCTGTCAGAGCGTCAAACCAGGCAACGGGGGCTTCAAGAGGAATCATAGGACATCACTGTGTACCTTAAAGAAGGAGGCAAATGCTCTTATTCCTCCAACGTCAGCCATGCTTCTCCTAGGTGATACCCTGGTGACTTTTCAAAGATTTTGGGGACAAGGAAAGTTCCTTAGCCACAAGAAACAAATAGCACATTTGCTAGTTCCAAGATAAAGAGGCTGAATTGTCCCCCTAGAGAATAGAGTCCCTGATCCTGCTTAGATTGAGAAAACCAAGTCGATTGGGCCATTAAGCCTTTCCCTCTGGCTAAATGGCTAATTATTTCTGATAGTGGTGGTCTCCATTATCCCCTCACCTGCCCTACAGCAGGACAGACCTATCCAGTGAGGAAGGTAGTAATTAGTGGCGGTATTTGCAAACACTCATTATCTAAGCTCCTGGGTCCTTAGAAGGCATACACGGGATATAAGGGGATCACCTCATGACAATGCCAAAAGGAAGCTACAACCATTTGAAAAGCAAAATGTGGTGCTATTAATTGCTAAAAATAAAATCGAAAGAATGTTATGCTTTAAAAATGCCCTCAAATACTTCATAGTTATATATGTCTTCTGACATCTCAGGATTACTTCTTGCCTTCCTTACTCACCCTGCTAGTTGTTGTGACTGCTGCTGAGACTCCTGCTTCCAGAATATGCTAGTACATTTTTGCATCTGAATCTCCTTCCAGACCCCAAATTCTCTGTAGATAAGGGCTGTGTCATCTGCTTTATCCCTTAAGACTTCTTGCATACTGGCAAGTACAGAAAATGTATGTCATATATATAGACAGATTGGTTACTTTTTTTCTTCAGCTGTATTGGTCTGCCTTTTCTTCATAACTGAATATCCTCCACCATTTCACTAGAGCAGAGTTTGATGAACCAAACAAATCACCACTGTGGTTAATATTAGGAAATTTACAGAACACTTGTGAACACTCAATGAAAATTACATGGTGTTACAGCGAACAGTCACTGTTCACATTCTAAAGGAAGATTTTTGATATTATTGAGGTTTCAACATAGAAGCTGTTTTAGCCTAAGGAAATGTTATAGGGGAATATGCAAACAATGTGAATTCAATTGTGAAATCACTCTGTTGGCTATTCCAAGACTCTCAGAAGTGTTCTCTGTTTCCTTCATGAAGGAACGTTTATGGAGAGCTATGGCAAACAGAATGGTGGAGCCTTCCCTGTTTAAGACACAACGGGGATTTAATTCTGGAGACAGAAAACCATATTACAAAAGATGGACCCTGTTGGAAAGTCACCAATCGACCAGTGACAAAAATATCTGTGAGAGACTGATTTTTCTCACTCCAGCTAGGAGTTTTGTTCTTTATCTTTTTACATTTTCTAAGTGTACTTATCTTGAGATCAAATCCCAAATTCCACTCCTGGCAAATTCAAAAAGGAGATTCCTTTGATCTTCAGAGGTGTTTTGAATTTTTAGAAGAAATAAAATATAAGAAAATTTCAAAATATTTAAATCATATATATACATATACATACACACACACACATACACACACACACACATACATTACTCTTTTTAAAGTATGATTCCAGGGAAAAGCAGCTAACAAAAATACCTAACAAGAGAAATTTTATCAGAAGCAAAATTAGAAATATAAGCATATAAATCTTTGAAAACATCATATGGAAAAACCTTGAATATGGACATTTTAAGAGGGCTTTGCTCTCAACCTGAGTGTGGAGTCCACTCAATCACGACGCACATTACTGATTTCATGTCATTGTTCTTTTTTGCCTCAACTCACAAGCAGTCAAAAAAAAGCATTTCAGTTTTCAAAGCTTTAAAAATATATTTATCTTTTAAAATGAAAAGCCCACACACAAATGGATAAATTTCTGTACATTATCAAAAGAACAGTGGCATCTTTATTGCCATTGTCTTGATTTTTAACAACTTACATGCAGTCTGTGTCCTCAGATCCACATACATTACAAAATTCCACAAAGCCTCATCATAAAGACCATTACTGCATGATTCCCTCTATAAAATAGAGCTGTACTTTGTAGTACTACACCACCCTTCATTCAAGAAAAAAAATAATTTAAAAAAAAATCTCCTATGATTCCTTTGTTTTTCTCTAGACACCCACGGAGGAAGGTCAATGGCTTATTCATTTTATTGAAACTCTCAACCAGCAAAATATAAAACCAGCAGAAGAGAGTGAAACTGGGAGCTTATTGAGTTTATGTCTTACTTCCTTGAGCAATTAAAACTCCTTTTAAATGCTGAATGACTGAGAAGGTGAAGTTCCAACTCCATCTTAGCATTATAAGTAAAATATTTCTTATTCCCTTATCACCATCCCATCTCCAGCCAAACGGCACTCTATACCTCACCTGTTATGCTTAATGTCACACAGTCGTTGATGACATAAAATAATGGAATTCTGGGTGCTCCCCATGCAGGACTGGGGTAACCTCCCTTTACCCAAAACATAAGGCCATAGTGCAACTCAAAAGGAATTAAACAGCCTAAGTTCCTGGGCCACAAACAGTCTCTCAAGTGGGAATAAATATAGGACATTCCTCCAAACAAATATCCTATTAAGTGTTTTTCCTTAATATATGCAACATTCTTCAAAACAAAAGGGAAAAAAGAGGTGGATAGAGGAGAGAAGAGCAGAGGTAAGGAGGGGCACGGAGGGGAAAGGAGATAAAGGAAATCTCTCCTTAACAACCATTCAGCAGATGAGACATGCTTGGGTCACTGCTAATCCTTAAAAATATCAGATTCAACTCCAAGCAATTTAGAGCAAAGTTTATATCCCTACAAACTAATCCTTTTCCACTTTAACTTCTCTTTTTGTGAGCTTGCCAAGCAATTATTCCATTACTTGCCAAGCAAAATAATTTCATAGCCCACCAAGAAGAGATTAAAGAGAAACAAAAAAAGGAAGCAAATAATATGTGTGTGTAAAGAAAATTATATAAAATGTATATCTTTTGCTTACTTCTCTTCTGGGTAAAATTCAAAACAGGACCTTTGAGGATAAACTAGGGTTTGTTTGCTGTATAAATATTCATATTTCCTGATGGGCATTTCTAGTGATCATATTAATAAAATACATACAAAACATCCTTTAGTTACATTTATTTTTCAGAAAACAAACCCAAATGTCTCCACTTCATTCTCACTGACCTTCCATCTGCTACAAAATAGGCCAGGGAGGGCAGCAGGTCAATATCAAACAGGATGTTTAAAAGAGGGAGGTTAAAAATAGAATAAGCTCTGAGTCCAGGGATTCACTGGGAATTACAGAACAAGTCACTGCATTTTTGCTGCCTCAGTTTCCTCCTGTAAAAATGACTAAGAACTCTCACATGATTTTCTTGATTAGAAGAAAGAATAAATTAGATTTGATGAACTGCAGGAGAGTCTGGAATGAAAGAAGGAAAAAAGCAATGTGCCTCACAAGCGTGCTATCAGGAGGAAGCTGGTGGTGGAAAGGCCATGTTCTGAGAGGCATGATCAACCTCTTTATACTTATTTTTATCAGTGCTTCCTTAAAAACAAAGTTTTGTCAATAAAGATGTCCCACACATGAGAAAAACAAGAAAATCTCCCCACAGTCCTTCTGAAAACTTCAAATAAACCCTCCTAATGGTCTCTGCCTTGTATTTATTTCATTCTTGCAACTAACAGATGTGAGCATCAATGGTGTGCCAGACGAGTGCCAAGCAATGGAGGTAAAGGTGAAAAGGCAAACTTTGGCACCTGTAGTTTAGTGAACAGAGGTAAACAAGTGAACAGATATTTAAAACACAGAGAATAAATGTAATATATTTATATGTTCAACTTCTACATGCTGACTATTTAGCAAAGCCAGAAAGAGTTAAGCATGGGCTCTGTCTATTGTATGATGATAGAAAATCAAGAAGATACTGCTATCCCTGCTGAGACCACAACTTTTGTTTCCTAGTGGGAGCCAGAAAATAACATCCACTCAGGCCCTAATTTCTCAGCTCAGGAACTTCGATCCAAAAACCATGAAACAGAGGAACTGCCATGTGGTCAACTAAAAGCCTAAAAGAATACTGGAGAGTCTCCTGGCCTGGATCTCAGAGGAACAGGAATCCTCTTCATGCAGTTACTTTTCTCACACAACAGGTTTTTCCCACACCTGCTCTTGCAGCCTGATACCTACCAAGGATAAAGTGTTCTGTAAGATGACCTGAGTCCCCAGCCGTACCATTGTGACATTGATTCCATCAGATCTCGGAAACTAAGCAGGGTCCGGCCTGGTTAGAACTTGGATGGGAGACCACCAGGGAGCACCAGGTGCTGTAGGCTTGGGAGAAGGACCAGGCAACCCACTCCCAAAAATCCATCCCCCATTGAAAACCCTATGAATAGCAGAGAAGCACTGACAATAGTGTTTTACCTGTTGTACATAGGGTGGCTATGAGTCGGACACTGACCCAACAGCACCTAACAACAACAACAAGATAACCTGAGGCTGAGTCAGAGACAGAAACTCTTTTAATATAATAACATGGGAGAGTGCTAGCAGAAAATGAATATTTGCAACCCAATTACTTAAATCTTCTACCCTAAGATTATCTTAAAAAGTGACATTTTCCATCCTTCCTCTACATTTACAACTCAAAGGCCTCACCTTACTCCAGGTCCTACCTCCAGCAAAGCAGAGGATGACAGACAAGACTCTATGGTGATAAAAGCAAAATTAGTCAGAAAGGGAATCGGGTAAAAGAAGAAAAGGAAAGAGCACTGAGGAGCTGGAAGGCAAAGAAAGAGGTAGAGAGGCTATCAAAGAGAGTTCGAAAGAAAGTCCTAGTTTTCTATGAGGTTGACCACATAATATGTCCTAAGTATTTAAGTCTAAATTCCTAGAGGCATGAGCAGAACTCAGAGACATGTTGAATTTTCCAACTTCTACCACCCGGAGAACTTGGAAGGAGATGGAGTATGGCAGTTGGTCTAAGTATTTGAAATAGTGGATTAAAAGTGTTTCTTGATTCCATGTGTATGCTTGACTAGCTAACATCAAGTCTTTATTGTTGACTATACCACCTTTCCTTTCCAGAATAAAGAAAATTAACTGGATGTTTTAGCACTGGAATTTAACAGTCTTTGGCCTATTCTTTAATCCAAAGGAATTTGGAAATAACATACTTCCTCTGCGTGTGCTATTCCACATCTGCCATATAATCTCTTGAGAATACATCCAGACTCATAATTCCCAAATAAGTAAGTAGTGGCCTTTGTCCAAGAAGTATTAGGACTTTATTAAACAGCACTCCTGGGGGCATCTGAAGCAAGTTGGTATCTAGGTTGCCACCTTTGGAAACTATATTGCCTTAGATACTCTTTCAAATTCTAAATTCAAGGATTCTGCTTATGAACGTTAGAAAACACCTGTGTCCGTGATAAATTTCCATGGAAACGATGACTGCAGCAGGTCAAGTCCAGTTTGTCTAACTCCCACTGACTGGAAGATATCCATATTTGTGTCTATTCCCAAAAAAGGGGATCCAGCTGAATTTGGAAACTAAGGAACAATATCATTAATATCACATACAAGCAAAATTTTACTAAAGATCATTCAAAAATGATCTTGATGAAGATCAAAAAACATACCCCTCAGTGTGGACTGCAACTAAACATCAACAAAACAAGAATCATTACAACTGGGTCGGTATGCAACTTCACAATAAATAGAGAAAGGATTGAAGTTGTCCATGATTTTGCTTTACTTGATTCTACAATCAACACCTGTGGAAGCAGCATGCCTCCTCATGCCTTATGAGCTTTTATTGGAGGCCACCAGCTTCCCTCACCCTCTGAGTATCCTTGGTAAGAACTTCCATTCTCCTCCCTTCCTAGCTCATTCCTTCCTTTTCTCTGTATCTAAATAGAGGCAAAAACCAAGACATAATTCCATCTTTCTTCACTTAGTATAGAAACCACCTCTCTCCTTTCCCCACTCCATTTTTATCATCTCATCCTCCAGGTATGCAAACTCTATGCCAGATACATAATATGCTCAGTAATTGGCATTCAGGAAGAAACCTCAATGGTTTGACTCCCATGCCTCACTTAGATAGGAAAGCCCTAAATTATCCACCTGACCCAAATACCAGGTATTACTCAACAATAGGGCAAAGGAAAAAATATAAGGACATAAAAGGAACAGAGAGAAATAACTGAGATAGAGTTGAGATTCTTTGGGTTGTAAATGACAGAAAACTCAATCCTACCTGGATTAACATGTTAGCACCTCCAGTGCTGCATCTGTTTGCACAAACAGATGCAGCACTGGAGGTGCTATCATGCTTATGTCAACAGATTTGCAAAACAGCTACTTGGCCAACTGACTGGAAGATATCCATATTTGTGTCTATTCCCAAAAAAGAGGATCCAACTGAATTTGGAAACTAAGGAACAATATCATTAATATCACACACAAGCAAAATTTTACTAAAGATCATTCAAAAATGACTACAGCAGTATACAGATAGGGAACTACCAGAAAATCAACCAGATTCAGAAGAGGGCAGGGAACCAGGGACATCATTGCTGATGTCAGGTGGATATTAGCCGAAAGCGAGAATATCAGAAAGATGTCTTATGTTTTATTGACTACGCAAAGGCATTTGACTGTGTAGATCACAACAAATTATGGATAACACTTTGAAAAAAGGGAATACCAGAGCCCCTAATTGTACTCATGAGAAATCTATACATGAACCAGGAGGCAGTTGTTTGAATAGAACAAGGAAACATTGCCTGGTTTAAAGTGGAGAAAGGTGTGTGTCAGGGGTGTATACTTTCACCACATCTCTTCAATTCCTATGCTGAGCAAATATCTGAGAAGCTGGATTTTATGAGGAAGAACTCAGCATCAGGATTGGAGAGAGACTCATTAACAACCTGCGTTATGCCGATGACACAACTCTGTTTGCTGAAAGTGAAGATGACTTAAAACATTTATTGATGAAGATCAAAGAACATACCCCTCAGTGTGGATTGCAACTAAATCAACAAAACAAAAATCATTACAACTGGGTCGGTATGCAACTTCACAATAAATAGAGAAAGGATTGAAGTTGTCCATGATTTTGCTTTACTTGATTCTACAATCAACACCTGTGGAAGCAGAAGTCAAGAAATCAAAAGATGCATTGCTTTGGTAAAAGTGGTGCCAAAAGATCTCTTTAGAGTATTGAAAAGTAAAGATGTCACTTTGAAGACGAAGATGCATCTGACTCATGCCATGGTGTTTTCAGTCGTATCATATGGTTGTGAAAACTGGACATTGAACAAAGGAGACAGGAAAAGAATTGAAGCTTTTGAATTATGGTGCTGGACATGATTACTGAATACACCCTGGACTACCAAAAGAACCAACAAATCTATCCTAGAAGAAGTGCAACCAGAGTATTCCTTGGAAGCAAGGATGGCTAGACTGCATCTTACATATTTTGGACATGTAGTCAGGAGGGACCAATCCCTGGAGAAAGGCATCACATTTGGATTTGGGAGAGTGGCAGGTCAACGGAAAAAAGGAAAACCCTCCACCAGGTGGACTGACACAGTGTCTGCAACAATGGGCTTAAACATAAATAAGATTGTGTGCCTGGCACAGAATCAGGGAGTGTTTCATTCTGCTGTACATAGGTTCACTGTGAGTTGGACTCAACTCGATGGCACCTAACAACTACACTTGGCTTGAGAAGATGAAAAGAGAAGGAATATTTTATGGGCTGACAAAATTGAAAATTCCATATGGGATCTTTCCCATCAGAGGAGTTTGATTCAGTCATCATGTCTCCAGTCTCCTCTTCCAGAAGTTCTTCCTCTCAATAAACTCCAATCTATGACTCCATAGGGAGACTCTTAGCATTTTCAGGCTCATAGCTTTACCACCCCCAGCCTAACAAAGAGAAAATCTGCTTCCCCAATAGTTAAAACAGCAGTATTAAAGTTGAATTTCCTTTGGCTGTCATTGTCCCACTTTGGATCACATGTCCATGGCTCAACAATGACTATAGCCAAGAAAATGAACTGGACTGACTGGCTCGCCTTAACCTTGGTAGATGCTCTACTCCCTCAGGCCCAGGGACAAATTCAGCCTCAAATGTAGCACATGTGAATGAAAAGGGTGCTGTCTAAATAAAATGGTATCCCCAAGAAGGTTGTGCAGCTACCCAGATGGCAAAGTTAGTAAGCATTCATTACACTTTCCCACCCTGCAAGGATGAGCAAGAAATGCTTCATGGAGAAGTAGAAGGGATTTTGGAACCAAGTTGTGGAAGACAAATAGGAGTCTGAAATGCCAAAGAAGCTGTGATGAGAGTCAATAGAGCATCCAGAGCTGAGAGGACACCATACAAAAATGCAGTAGACAGGCAAAAAGTCATGAGTTTTTTTCTATGAAAAGCAAGTAAGTCTGTATGAATGTGCCTGAGGGAAATTATAATAATTCAGCCTATAAATATAAGACTGACCATGTTGGACGTAAGACGCTATACCCAGGAATGTAGAATTTTATCCTACATGGGGAGATGGGGAATACGGAAACAGATACTCTACGCAAGTGTTTGATTACTTGAGTGGCATGAAAAGTGTGTTGTATGGGTAAGACAGGGGCTTTGAGAACAGAGTGGAATCTCAAGCAAAATATATTCCAGAAGCTAAATTAAAGACTTTAGCCATGGAGATTAAAGAGGTGGGCTGAATTTAGGAAATATTTACAAGGTAGAATTGATGGGCATGATGACTGCCTGGATGTGCGGGATGCGAGAGAAAGAGAAGGCTTCTTTCTTAGGTTTTTCTTTTTCTTTTTCTGGGGGGTTGAACCCAGGACCTCAGGCAGGCTAGGTGAGTGCTCCAACCCTGAGATGCACCCCTATCCCCTTTTTGGTATTTTCTATTTTGAGACAGGGTCTTGCTAAATTGCACAGACTGCCTCTGGCCTTGAACTTGCAATCCCCTGCTTCAGCCTCCCAAGTAATTGGGATTACAGGCATGCACCGGGTCCCCAGCTTTAGGTTTCTGACTTAAAGAAGGGACTGCATAAAATAGAGTGAAGCTTCACTCAAATAATAGGAAAGAAGGAAGGAAGGAAGGAAAGATGGAAGGAAGGAAGGAAGGAAGGGGTGGATTTTAAAATAGTAATTTTTAAAATCCATTATATCACCACTAAGTCTAGCTCTAACTTTTTAAATAAAAATACATGCCAACAATTTTAGTTACCTTTCAATATTTATAGAGGGTCTTCTGTGACTAATCATTTCACTCACAAATTCATCCTACAGCCTCCCAATGGCCCCACACACACCCCCACACTGCATCTGTTCTACGTGGGTTATTTATGATGCAGCTGTTTGAGCAGTTGGGATCCACATGCTGCCCCATCACAACACAAAACAAGCAATTCCGCCCTACCACCTTGGCTTCTTTTGATTTCCAGCTCAGTAAAGTGACATTTTCAGGAAAAAGCCTTATCATCCAGTCAAATCCATAAATAACAGAGCTAAGGTCATTCTTGAAGCAATGAAACTCTCGTGGTGACATTTTATCTCTAAAAAGTGAATTTTTAGTGATGAAAGAGTCTGTATGAAACCACCCTGGTATTTATTTATGTGTTTTTGTGTTTGTGAATGATAGCCCTACAGGATATCCTCTTTAAGTTTTGCAGCTGTTGATAGTGGGTCTCTGCCCAAGTGTGGATTTATTTTACAAACACATTTATCATCTATCAAACATATTGACTGGCAAAGGTTTTGTATATTGCATGACCTTGTGACATTTACTCCTAACTATTCTGAAACCACTGAAACACACTCATACTGTTCTTGCTCTGCCTTCAAGAAAGAACTGAAAGGCTGACTTTGTGATCAGATTAAGTTGCATTTATGCCGAGTCCACAGTGTGTAGGGAGCATGAAGCTGTTTTCTAGATGAATCAGCTGATTCTTTGTGCTTTACGATCTAGGGGAGCCATTAGTTAATGAAAAAGCAAGAAAACAGTTCATCTAACCAACACTTGGCAAAGAAAAGAAAAATAAGTGCGTAAGACAGCTTTACCACTGTCAAGAGATAAGTACTCAGTTTACTCACCCTAGAACCTAAATTAGGAACTGTGCTTCCAGGGAGATGGGTGGATGTGTGCCTAGAATTCTAAGTTAAGGAGAAAGTTTTCCAAGGTGCTTTGTGAATCTTTATCTTCAAGTCACTCCCACCAGGAAAGCTCAAGGAGTGACACACTGGATATCAGAGGGCTCCCAGCAGTGTCTTCCAGTGAAATCAATCCAGTCCCAGGACGGGCAGAACTTTGATTCAGAACATCTTGCCTAGAACTCAGTTAGAACCAACCAGGACTACAAGTGAGTGGGAAATGTTACTAGCCTAATTCATCCTTGGCTTAACAACTCATTCCAGCTGGACAGGAAACTGTGGGTTAGAACTTTGCTTTTACTTTTCACTTTTTTCTCTTCTGGAAGCAAAAGAAGTTCTCTATTTCTTTCAAAATAGATGAAGATGGTTCACACTCCCTGTCTAAATTTCCTTTTGTTCTCACTGATAGCTTCTTTCTATCCCATTTCCCGCTTCATTTTATTTGCCTATCACTCCTCCACTTGTGTTCCTACTTCCTTTGTTGTATTTCATCTTTATTTTTTGTTGCTGTTTTCAACTTCTATGTTTTATTTTTCTTATACTATTTTCTGCTTCCAAAACTTTCTTCCATTGAAAGAATTAATGTTTCCATTCCCAGAAAGTTATGTCAACCTGAAAAGTTACAACACTGAGATAGAGAAAATACCCATCTACTAGGTAATCAAGATTGAGACAGTCACCAAATAAAATTTCTTAAAATCTGACTCAAATATTATAGGAAATTATACTGGAAGCAGGGGATGATGGCACACAACTATAATCCCAATTACTTGGAAGGCTGAGGCAGGAGGATCACAAGTTTGAGGGCAGCCTGGGCTATAAAGCAAGATCCTGTTCCCCAAATCAAAATAAACAAACCAGAAATTATAGTGGTATAAACTACAGTTTGGCAAAGTTACAATGAGTCACTTCTTAAAATTCCCTTTTCTTCAACACTTTGATCAGCAAATGTAGTAATGCATAGTAGGACCCCATTGAGCTGACTCTGACTTAAGGCCTATCACCAGTCCTCCTAATAATCCTCTGCCAAGCCTGAAACACCCCCACCCTAGCGCCACTACTGGATAAAATAACAAAGTAGAGAAGGTTCTCCAGAGTCTAGCAAACTCACCTATATTTCCTCTAAACCATAAGTAACTGGTTATTTAATCAAAGTAGACTATTGATATTTAGGACTCAAAAAAGATGAGTTGCAAGTTAGCAACCACTCAAAGGCTGGAGAGAGGGGCTTGGGATTGGGGGTGGGAAAGCATTAGACGAAGCTTTTAGTGGAGTAAGTAACCAAAATGCAATTTAAACTAGCATGATTGAAGGAAAGATTAATTACTTCATAAAATCCAAGAAAGGATAGAAGCACCAAGCTGAAATACAGGGATCCAGCCTTGCTTAGGAGCAGCTGGAACCAGAGTTAAGTCATGGTTCCATCTCTCATTTCCTTCATCTCTACCCAGTAGCACCATCTCTCACTACAGATCAGTTCCTCCCACATGGCAGGAAACAAAGATGCCAAGAGCTGTCCTGAGCTTTACAACCATAAGCACTTCCAGAAAGGAACTAAACTTGCTTCCTCATGCCAGTTTGAAAAATTCTCAAGAAAGGACTCTGGCCCAGATTTAGTCAATCCCAACTCTAGGCTAATCAGCTGTGGCCATGAGAGAACAGTACAGGCACATAAACAACCATGGCAGCAGTAGAGCTAGGTACCATGGCACATGCCTGCCATCTTAGCAACTCGGGAGGATCACAAGTTTGAGGCCAGAGGCAGCCTATATAACTTAATGAGACCCTGTCTCAAAATAAAAGATAAAAAGGGGGCTGGGTGAAGGTTAGTGGTGGAGCACTTGCCTAGCATGTGTGAGACTCTGGGTCCAACCCTCCAATATTAAAAAAAAAAAAAAAAAATCATGGCAGATGTCATATGAGGAGGGCAAGGAGAATTTCTCAAAAAAATTTAGTAGGAGATAAAGTGCTAGTCTCAGACTAAAATCAAGCAGAGAGTGTCCACCACTCAAAGACCTTGAATAATCAATGGGGAAAGAAACAGTGACCAGAGACACCTAGACAGGGAGGACATTTAGGCATTGATAATCTGCACCAAAGGAGGGAGCTGTGACTTTACTGCACTTCTACATGGCACTATTCCTATCCTTGGCTTCCCAGTCCCAGGATATTCAGCCCCAAAACAACAGACAAACAGAGCCCTGGATCTGCCACACAATAAAGTTTAAATATTTAAATAAATCATCGCTCCTAAGCATGTTACTCCCCCTCAATCAAGTAAGATTACAAAATATTAAACCAGGATAGATTCAAATTTATTCAGTGGTCATTTAAAAAGCATTATCTCTATCTCTAAGATGACACTAAAATACCCAGACTATTGGATGATTGTCTGCAGCCATAGCACCCTAGCATCTGATCCCACCCGATCTTGGGAGCTAAGCAGGGTTGGCCTGGTTAGTCCTTGGAAGGGAGACCATGTAGGAATACGAGATGCTACAGGCTAGGGAGAAGGACCTGGCAGCCCACTCCCAAAACAATCTGCCATTGAAAACCCTAGGAACAGCAGAGAAGCACTGACAATAGTGCCACTGGGCATGGCACCATGTCAGGGAGTTTTCCTTTCTTTTGTACATAGGGTAGCTATGAGTCGGTTCCAACTTGACAGCACCTAACAACAACACTGGATGACTGTCTTTCTTAAAAGGGTAAGTAAACCACAGTCATAGCAGAAACTTTCAAAACTGTGCTCACTTACTAACCACCTTGTCTTCAGGGAGATGAAGACTGGAGTCATTTGCATAATTGTAGAAAATATTTTTAGAAGCATAGGTTCATGAAAGATCAGGCACTGTTGAGAGGATAAGAGAGGATATATATAAAAGAACTTCGTACAACTATAAGAACTTTATGCTATTACTATTTTATGAAGCACTTGGGTCCACTCTAACTTTAGAATACTATTTACCTGCCTTGTAGGAGTTAATACTGAAGCTGACATTAGGTTCCCCTTGGTGGTAGGGTGGGGAAGACATTTATCAGGTTTATTTCTATGAGGAATTATACTTGAGGTTATCATGCAGTCAAATAAACTTTTTTCTTATGGGATACATGGAAAGGGGTCCAGAGGACTGGAAGGGCCCTGTTTTTCATTGAACAAAGTGATTTTGTTCTGAGGTTAAGTCCGTATGACCCAAAGTACGGGCTGGTATGCCAAGAGTCATGCATTGATTTAACAATAATAAATTGTGGTGCAGAATGCAGAGGAAAATCTGTTCCCTCAAGGACATTGAAGACCATACAATTTCACTGCTGTGATTTCAAAATAAACCTTGTGCTTGTTAAATTTTAGATTTGCAGCAAATACTAGGAACTTTTAAAAATGGATACTTAATCCAGGCCAGTAACTTATGATGCTTATAAAACAACTCTTATAACTCCAAATGGTTAGGTAAATAAGTAGAACATAAATCATTATAAATAGCCAATAAAATTCAGAACTTAATGTCAAATAATAAGTTTTTAGATCATAAAATCTGGCAAACACAATATGGTGATCTGAGTCTGTGTTATGTAGGATTCAGGGGCCATGTTGCATGATAATTTAGGAATGGGCTCATCTTTGTAAAATCCATGGAACCCATGGAGATAGGAGTGGTTTGTAAGGGATAAAGAACTCAAATAACTATACTTGGCACATGAGTGCTATTCATGTTGAATATTCATGTTGAATTAGTTAATTATTGTACAATGGCTTAGTTGATAGAACAGGAAAGAACATCACCAACTTCTACTAGTGAAAAGACATAGTTCCATTCATTCCTACGTGGCAGATTACCAGCTAAGTAAGCCACAGCCCTTGCTTTCTGGGAGCTGCCATGACAGATGGTGGAACACCCTCACTCACTGCCTTCTTATTACTGTTTTCTGCTACACCACACAAAGGAGACTTGGAAGTTATGATCCATCTGATTGACTGAGTCTGCTCCTCTCACCAAGCCCCACTAAGCCTCATGTGTCCCAAAATATCTTCCTCGAGGCTTTCCTTATGTTTGATAGTCCCATCGGCGGAATTGCCCTCCAACGAGGACCTAGATATCCAGGGGATGACACCCTCAAAAAGGTTATCTGTGACTACCAGCCTTCTCATTCTACAAGATCTCTGTTAAGCCCCTTGACTAAATAATAGTAGCAGTAACCCACTTGCAATAAAAATGCAATTCCTGACATTTCTCTGCAGCAATGTAGGAAAAGCTACAAACCAAACCATTTCCTCAAGTCCAAACCAACAGATCCATCCTAGAAGAAGCACGATTAGGGTACCCCTTGGAAGCAAGGATGGCTAGACCGTATCTTACGTATTTTGGACATGTTAGGAGGAACCAACCCCTGGAGAAGGACATCATGTTTGGGACAGTGGTGAATCAATGAAAAAAAGGAAGACCCTCAACTAAATGGACTGACACAGTGGCTACAACAATGGGCTTCAGTATAAAAAAATCATGTGTCTGGCACAGTGTCTGGGAATGTTTTTGTTATTGTTGTTGTACGTAGGGTCGCTATAAGTTGGACCTGACTCAATGGCACCTAACAACAAGTCCAGTGTAATAAACTTTTATATGTATTTTACTATAGAAGTCTTCTGTGTGCTTTTTTTTCCCCAATATATGCCTCACGTTGCTCACCAGTCACAAGCTGATGGCTCAATATTCCCAGGAACATTCTTTGAGGCACCTGTGCCTTTGCTCCTGAGAAGCCTCACCTTCCCCAGTCACAACCCACACATCAGCTAGGATCCATCAAACGCTCCCTTCTGTCTGACCCTTCCGTGCCTCTCGCAGGCTGCATTGTCACTGTGGTGGGCTTCTTCCCCTGTTCACACCTCTCAGAGCACTTAAGTGTTCTGCTGTATTTATAGTTAGCTGGTGTCTGTCTCTTCAGTTAGATCAAAGACACAGAGAAAAGTTTTAGCTTTGTCACCTTTGTATCAGTGCAGCACAGGTGACATTCAGATGTCTGCTCCATTAAACTAATTCCAAAAGGAGCATCTTTAAATCCAATTTGTCCCCAATTCAATTTGTGTATGGAGACATGGCCCTGCATAAAATATAAAGTGGATCTTTTAAAACATTAACAAAGGAGAAAAAAGGAAATTTCACAGCTTCTATCAATTGGGAAGTATCATGGGCTGGAGCTGGTGGAGACTGAGTTACTCCGTTTTCTGTTTTCACTGCCCCCTCTCACCTTTGACCTCAGAGAGAGCTAGTGTTTCCAATTCTTTAGCCTCCTAGGGTTCTCCAGTACACTTGGGGTGTTTTTTTATTGACTTGCCCCTCTGCTCACATCAAATTCAGTGTTCAACACTCTCTTCGGTCAGTTTCTATTTATCTATCTGCTTCCATCTTCCAAATATCGTGGACATCTCTCACCTGGTAAAAGTTGCCTCACCTGGAATCTTTGTTCTTGGGGTTTATCTTTTTCTTTTCTTCTTTCATTAAGTACTAGTGGTTGAACCCAGGGTCTCACACATGCTAAATATGTGCTCCACCACTGAGCTGCATCCCAGACCCTTTATTATTTTTTACTTTGAGACAGGGTCTCACTAAGTTATGCAGGCTGCTTCTGGCTTTGAACTTGCAATCTTCCCATCTCCATCTCCCAAGTCTCTGGAATTATAGGTGTGCACAATGGCACCCAATTTGGATTTTTTTTTCCTTAATTCCTAATATCCTTCACATTTCAGTGAAGTTTCCAGAGGGATAGGATACAAATACGTGTATAAATTTCACTCATGTTTAATCAGAATTCTCTGAACTAATTATTTTGTAGTGTTACATATTAATAAGTACAACATTTTTATGTAAAAATTTTAACTGGTGCAATGAAACAAGTATTATAAACACAAATGACTTAAGAAAAATATTCTAATAAAATCTTTCATAATTTTCTATAACTTTCCCTATGTACCAGAAAATTATTAGGCAAAAACAAAATAAAACCATCTTTTAAATTCATGGAAAAAAGATAGTGGAAAACTGTAAGAAAAAGATAATCTTATTCTGCAATTTGGTCCTCAATTCAGTCTGGCTCCATCCTTATGAGTGCAGTGTTGTGCAAAGAATCCATTTCTGGATTTTACTGGACCAACTACATAGTACTATGTATATGAACATAGCACACTGTTTAATTACAAGTTAGTCATGTGTGGTGCTGGAGACGTCTGTTGAATATACCATGGACTGCCATAAGAACCAACAGATCTATCCTAGAAGAAGTACAACCAGAGTGCTCCTTGGAAGCAAGAATGGCTAGACTGCATCTTTACATATTTTGGACTTGTAGTCAGGAGGGACCAACCCCTGGAGAAAGACATTATGTTTGGGAGAGTGGCAGGCCAGTGAAAAAAAGGAAAACCCTCCACCAGATGGATTGACACAGTGTCTACAACAATGGGTTTAAACATAAATAAGGTCGTGTGCCTGGCACAGAATCGGGAAGTGTTTCGATCTGTTGTACACAGGGTCGCTATGAGTCGTACTCTACTCGACGACACCTAACAACAACAACATGTAGAAAATATAGACTACCCAGAATAGAATAGCATCCTCTATCCACTTTGAACAAGAAAGTCAGAATATGACAGTTATAAAGGAGGCCCATGAACAAAACACCAAAGAAAAAATTGGTTATAGGAAAAAGAGAAAACTGGAAACCCCAGGGCCAGTCCTTTCTGCCACCAGTTAGCTGTATCAACATTACCATTAGTTCTTAACTTCCCGGTGTGACCCTTTCCTCTTCTAAAAAAATGGAGTGGCTGGGTTTGGGTGTCTGATGGATTTTCAGTAGCCTGGCCTTCCTACATACCCAGCATCTGCCAACAGTCAGGCCCATACACCCCAACTCTTTGCAATTGTCTAGGGCCCTCCTTGCCTTCTTCCAGCTCTTGCTTGTCCCCATCTCCAACTTTCCTCCAGCCCCCACTCATTGAGTGGTTGACTTTGCTGTTTTGTCTCTTGACTCTCTTAAAAGGATGGTTTGTCCCCGAATACCTCTCTCTAGTTTAAGTCCTGGTCTTCTAGACTCACATCCCACTTGTGCCTGGTCTAGTCACTGTCAAGCTGGGAGAAAGAAGAGGACTCAGACCATTCTCTGAGTTCTCTTCCAGTTCCAGAATCCTAAAATTCCATCAGCATGGCAAAGCCATGCCATCCAAAGCATGGCAAATTAAGTATTCTTTGGCCAAAATAAATCTCAGTTATGTTTCACCAGGCTGAGGAATAGAGAGTTCGTCTTTAGCATAAAGGCAAAGATTTTTTTAGGCCTAAGTGCAAAAGGAAGTCTGTCTTATTTTAAAAAAGAATCTCTTCCTTTGTTACTGTTTTCGTTGGTGAAAGCAAGGCAGTGTCACTATCTATAAAATTCTCTGTGGACACTTGGTTTCACTTACTTCTGTACTGGAGGGAAACTGATGTAGAATGGAAAAACAACCTGAAAAGATCTTAACACCACACACAAAACTACCATTGCCACACATTTCTTGGAACAGGGCCACACTTATCAAGCTTCCCTTCTTGTAAATGTTTATTGACATGGAGCCTTTGACAGGACTCAATCTGGCTGATAGCTTTTTCCTGTTAAATCCCAAGTTACTTTTGCAGCTGAGAGCTCCTAATGACAAAAAAGAGGAAGTTGTATCCGCAGTAAAAGACACATCCTTTCAGTTAGGTTTCACCTTATCGCACTTTGCCCTCTTTTAATAAAAAGGAGCACATGCCAATCCATATTTGTTGAGGAATGATTCACAAACTTGGGAGAAATCAGGGCATTTAAGGGAGTTTTATTACAAGACTCAAAAAGAAAAAGGAACTAACATTTATTGAGCATCTACTGAGTGCCAGTCACTCTTTCAATTACCTTATGAAATTATCTCTTTTGATTCTCATGAGAATCTTGAGATAGGTAATACTACCCTGTTTCATGGATAAATGAGCCTAGTTCAAATACATTTAGAAAATAAGGGGTGAGGAACTAGGATATGACCTGGGTCTACATGCTGTATTTTATTTACTTGTGGTATGTAATACAGATCTTCAACTTCACTTCAACAAAGAATAATATGCATGTGGAAAAAGAAACTATAGAATTATACCACTTTAGACCTTGAAGAAACATTAGAGGTCACAGTGCAATTTCTCCCATGTTATAGATAAGGAAACAGATCCATAGAGATTCAATGATTTGCTCAAATTACATGGCTCTGGCTGGACAAATCATGAAACTCTTTCTTAATCGAAGTATTAGGGATTAAGATGAGAACTTTTTGCTGTTAATTAGAAAGTAGATATCCCAAATCAGCACGAACTATTTCATTTATGTCAAATAATTGAGGTCATAAAATTTCCAGGTAGGAATTTCTAAAATAATCCAAAGATGCAAAGAATTATGGGCTTTAAGAAAGCTTTCCTACAAGCCAAAAGCCTCCAAAGCTTAACTATTCATAGCTCAGAGTCAGAGCCCGGGCAAAAGAGAGTCCCTCTACAACTAGAAGCAGCAATAGAGCCTGTTTTTCCAAAGCTAGGAGTTCCCTCAATATCCCGTCAATGGGTTAACAGAGGTGGACAAGACAGAAAGGAGAAAAGAGGGAGGAGAAAGAAAAGATGTGCCCACTTAAAGACTAGCAAATAAATACAATCAGTTCCACATACTTAATCTCCATTGACACAGGAACAACTTTCCATACAAGCTCATATATATTTGTATTTCCTGAAGGTGTATCAGAGACTCCAAAAGAATGAAGTCTGCCCAGAGAGAATTCAGTCCTCATCACCAAGCAAGTAGCCAAACTCAGTGACACTTCACAGGTAAAAACAGACATTTAACAGACTTCTCTTCTCAAAATGCAAATACTCTAGTATAGCCAAAGATCATCTACAACTTTAAAAAGCTTAAGAAGGACATTTATGTATTGGCTTTTGTGAATTTAAACATCAACGTCCAAGGAGTTATGTCAATAACAATACTCAGGAAAAGAAATTTATCTATTTAATTTGGGCTCATACAAAGCTTGGCTACAAATAGAGCCTGAAGGAGGAATAAGCATGATTCATAAGGGTTTTCTCATGTGGTTAATCTCTCCAGGCAGGGAAGGACTGGATATTCCACAGATGTTGTCAACTTTTTCTCATGTAGCATCTATGTAGGTGGAACTATTAATAAGAATCTGATTGAACTGTCTGCCTACTGGCTACTGTCTGTACTGCCTACTGCCTACTCCTGGAGGGCTACAGACAAAAATTGCAGTGGAAAGATTATAAAGTAACAGGAAAACTATTAAGGACTAAGATTATCTGATACCTTTGATTCATCCTCATATTACACAGCCAAAATGTATTATGATGCCAGAGGAGAGGAAAAAGGTAGTTCTCAATACAGGATAGGATATCTGTCCCAACCAAGGGGCACCATGTCCCACAGCATACCCAAAAAACAGAACTTACACTTGATTCAGGTGCATTGATATACAGCTTTTATTGTCAATTAACTGAGGCTTAAGAGATGAAGCCATCCATACTTATTTGGAATGTTTCAAATATTAATGTTATCTCCCTCTAGTTTAAGCTAATTTACTTAACAGATCCTCACTGGGGTATAAACTAAAACATCCAGCAAATGGAAAGGGAGGGTGGAATCACACAATATAGATTAATACCATTAATTTATGGCATTATACAAGTTTTCTCAAAAATAACTGTCCATATTATGCAATAGCCTTACCTCCCCCTCTTTGAACAATACCTGCTAATATGTTCACAGTTGTTAGTAACCATCTGGTTCAAAACCCTTTATTACATTTGTATGAACAGATAGCAAATCACTCCCTCTTAAGGGTCAGGAGATAGTCTAGGACTTGTTGGAAGATCCTGGCAAACTGGTCTCAGCTATCTGCCTCCCAGGAAGTACTTATCAGGACTAAGCAAAGATTCATGGAAACATCAAATGTTCTCCACTTAAAACCTGTACAAAAGTCAAGCAAGACAACACTGTAAAAATGTTATTTATTTTTTTTAATTTTGCTTATTATTATTTAAAATGCTGGTTCCTTGCTGTCAAAATGGATTTGTTAAATAAGAATTTCTGGGAACTGATATCTTTAACAGGTCTCTATGAAGCCTCAATGGCCTTCAAAGTTTTGAGAACTATTGCACTCATTTAGGCCTTTTGCACTTCTTCCTTGCACATTAATCTTAGCTTGAACAATTAGTCTTCATCATTTACAGTGGATTGTTAACCTAAAATTCTGTCAATGTATAGTTAAATCTGCTCAATTCCATTGATTAAGCAAAATCTTTATCTCTTTAACAATGAAAATCTGTACCTATCCTTCCTTGTATGTTTCTGTGATGCTGAAAGCTGTGCCCACAGTATTTCAGATACCAGTAGGGCCACCCATGGTGAACAGGTTTTAGCTGAGTGTCCACACTAAGACAGACTAGGGAGAAGAACCCGGCAGCCCACTCCAGAAATAATTAGCCATTGAAAATCCTATAAATAGCAAAGAAGCATCCATCAAATAGATCACCAGAAAATGATCCCCCCCATACCCCAGTTTGGAAGGCATCCAAGAAATGGCTGGGGAAGAGTTGTCTCCTCAAAGTAGAGTCTATTTTTTTTTCCAGTAAACTTTTTAATAAGCAGAAGGAATGCACTCTAAAATAATGATAGAAAGTATAGTATAGTAAATACAAAACCAGAACATAGTCATTTCTTATCATTATCAAGTATGATATACTGTACATAATTGTATGTGCTATACTTGAATGTGGCAAGACAGTAGGTTTGTTTCTATCTTAATGATGAAAATGAAGGAAAGCCCCTGAGACCTCCATTTGCTGATGTGGCACAACTCAAAATGAGAAGAAACATAGTGACTGCAACATTGGCTCTAATATAAAGAGATCTTGTACATGGCATAGTGTCCAGTGGTGTTTCTTTATGTTGTACATAGGGTCTCTATGATTCTAATCCAACTCAACAGCACCTAACAACAATAGCTAGGTATAGTGATGCATGCCTATAAACCCAGCACTTGGGAGGTCAAGGCAGGAAAATGGAAAGTCTAAGGTCAGCTTGGGCTACATAGCAAGACTGTGTCTCATAAAAATTTTTTGTAATCTTTCCTATGTTGAGTCTTTATAGATTTTAAAGGCTACCTGATAACTTAGCCTATGCTTTTATTTTGATGCCATATAAAAACATGTTCTTTCCTAGTTACAAATAGCACAGCCATAACACGTTCCAATGTGAGAGCAGAGGAAAAAGCACTCAGTGCATATCAGGATTCCTGTTCCAGCAGAGGGGCTCCATGTCTCATGGAGAACATGGGAAACAGAACTTGCTACACGCAGATTCGTGGCTCCGTTGGGATTAGTCAAATCCCTGGTTTGTGAGGGAGTTTATCGAACACTCTTTTGTCCCTCATTTGTTTGATTCTTGCTTTTTAACTTCCCTTTGGAGAGTATAATATGCACCACTTGCGATCAGGTGACAATTCCTAAGTGTGGCTCTTGACAACCCAATCACTGGTTGTAAGTCCTTCCTTAAATCCCTGTATTTGTCCCATTCACCAGGTAATAAAGGAAGCCAACCCCCCTCCACCTTTCACAGAGAAAGGAGGAGAGGCAATTATCTGAGGAGTCAGGATTTGAGCTGGGTTTTGAGCTTCCCAAGCATCTGCCGATATAGGAGCCAGAGGGTGAGCCCTGAATCCCGGCTTCTCCCTCAGAATCCAGGCTGCTTGTGACAGAGAAGCATAATGCTGAAACCGTGAGTGATGCACTCACAGCCTCACTGCAAACTCGCTGCACAGAAAAGCCTTCTTGCCAAGGAGATGCTGATCTGAATCACATTAGAGGTCAAAGAAACGGATGGTTTTATTTCCTAAAAACTGAAACACCAGCTCCACACCCACCTTAAATCCCTTCCAAATCCCCTAAACCCAGTGAGAAGCCAGCCCCAGATGGGAGAAGGGCAGTGAGTTTCTTCGGACTTGAAAAGTGCACTGTGAGGTATTAACCGCTTCCCTGCTGAGACCCTCTGCAGCCTCCAGAGCTGAAACTCTTGCACACAGAATGAATATTTGAACTTTTGCCGCCCAGTGTGTGCTGGGATTGTTCCTCAGCCAGGCCTCCCCACCCTTCAGGGGACCGACAAACCTACGACAGAGAAGCCACCACACCTATAGGTGCTGCAAAGATTAGCACAAGTTGAAAGGAAACAAGGCAGCCTGGAGTGGGGTACACTGGAGGCTCCTCTGTTTGTCTGGCTTCTGGCTAGAGGGCAAGGAAGGGGTTAACCTTCTTTGTTCTCCCTTGCTGCCTAAACATGCTTATAAAATGCTGCCAGAGAAACAAAGCTTCTTTCCTTTTCCAATTGCATTGGGCTCTGTGTTGAGACTGTTTTTAGCTCTGAAATTGAACAAATTTATCTGACTATCAAAACCCTATTCAGAAGCTAACAAATGCCACCCTAGTCTGTGTAATTTCTTCCTATTCTGAACCCCTGTAGCATTTCACATCTGTCTCGTTTATATGGCCTGTAGTATAGGCTGCCTGGTTTTATATCTAGGTATGTATGTCTTACCGCCTCGCCCTCTTATATAAGCTTCTGGAAAGGATGTGGGATAGATAATCTTAAATACAGAAAATGAGCAATAATTTTTAACTGTATTAAATGAAATCTTAAAGCAACATGTGTTTTCTATCTGGATGCTATCACTTGTTACTGCTTGGGAAATGAATGGGTGGTTTTTTACACGGCAGCCCACAGCAGACTTGACCAAAAACATGCCTGACTGAATCAGACAGGGACATTATGGTTGCCCCTGTTCCCAACCCATATTTAGAAACAAAACTTGAGATCTAGATCTCTGATAAGAAAATGAGCTTTCACTATAACCAACACCAAAAACCATGTTATGAGTTAGGCAAGGACATGTGATGGATAACGTTAACCACAGCATGTATGATGGGAGATTAGGGATCGCCACAGCAGGCTCCCTACTCAGAGGCGGAGGGTGAGGAGAAGCAAGCTAATAGTGGTTAGATAACTAAGGACAATAGAGTCTTGGAATAAAATGTCCAGTTAGCAGTAGGATATATTTACACCCATAAATGAATTTCTTCCTAGGTTCCTTGCTCTTCTGAGATTAGATTGCAGCTACGCCAAAGCCTTATTATTCATGGCTCATTCCCTTGGCCCTTCCCACCAGCAAAGGAAATTAAAGGTCAAAGGGCTTGTTCAGAAAACAATTTATCTCCAGTGTCTAGGTTATTCATTGAATAAGAACTTATTAAATGTTAAATACAGACCTAACACAATCAATGCTAGGCACCAATGATAGCTCCAAAGATGTCCCTCCACCCACACTGCCTGATATTTATACCCTGGGTAGTAGCCTTCTCTTCAATCTGAGCCCTCACTTTTAAGACCACGTGACTCCTTTTTGACCAGAGGAATGTGGCTGAACTGATGCTGCATCATTTCTAGGACTTGGTCATTAGAGGGTTCTACCCTGATCTCTTCAGAGTGCTGGCTCTGGAGAAGCCAGCCACCAGGTAAGAAGTTCAAATACCCCAAGACTGTCACACTTTGAGGAAGCCCCAGCTAACCATGCAAAGATGCAGAGACAGACAGACAGAGATCCAGAAAGCCCTCCACTATTTCAGCTATCACAGCCAAGAAGTCATCCTGGGTACACAGCTCAACCAGGCCTCTGAATAACTCTAGATTGTCCCACCATCTAACTATAATTTCATGAGAGACCTCAAGCAAGAATAGCCTTACATGTACGTACACACAGAGAGAGACAGAGACAGAGAAACAGAAACGACAGACAGACAGAAAGTGATAAATTGTTGTGAAGATCTAAGCTTTGGGGTGGTTTGTTACAGACAGTAAAACCAATGGCAGAGAATTTTCTGATTTTTATTAAAAAGCAAAAGTTTTGCCCATGGAGACCTTACAGATGAAGAAGCACCACACCCACAGAAACAACATAAATGCCCTACAACACAACTCAGCCACAAATATAAAAACAGTTTTGTCAACTAAAGAACTGCTTTAGGAAGCTTGTGAGGAAATGGCATGAGCCTTGCCAAGGAAAGTAGCCAAACTAACCCTGGCAATTGGTGAGGGAACAGCTGTCCCTTGTTCTAGGAAAGTAAAGACAGCCTAGATGAGCCAGGCGCAGTGATGCATCTCTGTAATCCCAGGGTCTTGGGAGGCGGAGGCAGGAAGATCACAAGTCCAAGACCACAGGCAGTCTGAATAATTTAGTGACACCCTGTCTCAAAAAGTAAAAAAAAAAAAAAAAAAAAAAAAAAAGGGCTGAGCGTGCAGCTCAGTGGTCCAGGACTTGCATAGCATGCAAGTGCGAGGCCCTGGGTTCAACCTCCAGTACCACAAAAAAAAAAAAAAAAAAAAAAGACAGAGCCTAGAAAGGCTGATGAAATATAGAGCACAAAAGTGAGCACGGAAAAATAGCAAAGCACATTCTAAAAAAGTCCAATACTCATATTAAGAAGGTAACTTGGAGAAATACAAATTAAAGTAAGACACTGTTTTCCTTTCTTTGGTACTTAGGGGTTGAACCCAGGAGCCTCACAGTAGCTTTGCAAGGCACTCAACCACGGTCTCTGCCCTCAGCCCATTGTTTTACTTTTTATCTTGAGACAGGGTCTCGCCAAATTACACAGGCTGCCTTTGGCCTCAAATTTGTGATCTTCCTGCCTCCGCCTCCTGAGTTGCTGGGATTACAGACATGCGCCACAGCACCTGGCAGGACATCATTTTTCAATAATCAGATTGACAAATACTTTTAAATGATAATGTCCAGGCTTGCATGGTTCATTGTACACCATGTGCCCTGCTGGCAGAAGTGTACCATTGATAAACACCATCTTTGCACAAGTCAGATATGCAAAAATCCCTTTAAAGTTATTACAGCTTTGCCTTATTTTTGTATTACTAGAAATTTAACTAGAGGAATTCTCAACTTTTTATTAAAAGCATTGTATATGGATTGGTTTTGTTTTTTTCTTTGTTTTGTTTTGGGTTTCTGTAGATTTGCATATAATAGAGTGGAGTGAATTAAATATAACCTAAATATTCAATTATAGGGAAAAGGCTAATTCTGTGATGGTATAATCATAGATGATACTGAAAATATTCAACAATTTGTATGGCTGAGGCACAGCCGATTTTTAATTATACTCAACGCATCAACCAATCAGAACAAACATGCCAACCAATCAAAACAAATAAACCAGCTAATCATAAAAGAGGCACCAACCACTTAATATGAAGAGAGCCCTTCAGATTAATATGAAATAGCCCTTTTTATAATAAGTCACCATATTGCATAAAAGCTAGGGTCCCTCCGTCTAATGAAAATCATATAACTGTTAAAAATCATGTTTTTAAATAGTTTAATGACATTATAATAAAAAATGGGGGGGTGGGCTGAGGGTATAGCTCAGTGGTAGAGCACTGGCTTATGAGACATGGGTTTCTGGATTCAATCCCGAGCACAGAAAAAAATTTTAAAAGTTCAACTTAAAGACAAAGACCTTATATAATATATAATGTGCATGCAAATACTCAAATGTCTGCATACCAAAACACTGAGAGTGATTGTCCTGGGTGCTGGGATTTGGGGATTGTCAGTGTTTTATTCATTTTCTTTCTTTATGCTTTTCTCTTTTCCAAATCTTCTATAATAAGCATGCATTATTTTCATAAGTTATCAGAAAAAGACACATCATATAAAAGGAAAATAATAGTAATCAGAGAGCTTTGCTTGGTCCAAGCGTATAAAGTTTAAGCTAGATTGATTAGCAGAAATGAAGAAGAGTTCTATGGGAATAAAGTATGTGAAATGGTAGGAACTTGAGGATGAGAATGGGAAACATATGAAGAGAAGAAATTTTAACTGCTCAAACAAGGAAACTATGACAAGAGAAAACCAATGTTGGAAGCAGGTGGCAATTCTAACTGCGAGGACAGCATCTGGTGGGAAGAATGGAGAAAGGGAGAATAGCCAGGGGGCTTCTACAAGAGTCCTGGCAGCTAACACAACATATACGTCATACAAACACAGTTGTGATTTATGTTTCTTTCACTCAGGATTTTAACTTCAGCAAAATACATCTGCTCTTGCACTGCAGCTAAGAGTACTTCAAAAATCTATCTCATCAACAAATAAGGTCTGGTATCTTATACTCTCTCTCTCTCTCTCTCTCATCTTTTCATTTGGAAATAATGTCAAATGTACTAAAAAAAACTGTAAGAATAGAAAAAAAGAGTGCCCATATCCCCTTCACCTCAAGTCACCTGTTAACATTTTACATGTTCACTTCATCATTTCTTTTCTTTCTCACAGTAGATATCATATATGTACAATTTTTAAATCACTTGAAAGTCAATGGTGTATATCATGTGTATTTCCCCAAATTAAAATGTTCTCCTGCATAACCACATTGATGTAATAATTTTACCTAATCTACTGTCCATACTCCTGTGTTGTCACTTGACCTAATGATGTTCCTTATGGCATTTTTCTCCCCCACAGCATGATCCAGCCTAGGACCAGGTATTGCATTTAGTTATCATATCTCTGGTCTTATGTAATTTGAAACATTTCCAAAACAAACAAACAAAAAATCAGACAGTGGTTTTATCTGAATTACACATATTCCATATAAATGTTGTTAGGAATTCCTGCCAACACATTGCCCCCAGCTTCGCCCTCAGCGGCACTCGTCCTGCCTGACCTCTCTGACACTGGAGTTCCAGGTACAAGGTCCATTTGAGTGGTTATGTATAGTAATGGCTTCTGAAAACCTTGTCCTTGAAAAAGTCCATAGCTCCAAATGAATACAAAGTGGTAGCCAGTTGCTTTAAGAGTATATTTTTCAATGCATGACTGGAGAATGCAGTACAGACTCTTCTGGGGTAGTCAATTACCAAATCACTTAAACCATTTTCTCAATCCCCTCCTCCACCTGTCTCCTGAATGACCATGACCTTTTGACAGGCAGCCCAAAAGAAAATCTCATTCCTCTTCAATTACTCTGATAAATGTAAGAGCGGAGATGGCTGGACTTGATAGGCACGACCTCAACAAAAGCTCCAGATGAGAACTTTTGATGGCTATAGTTTCCATGTGAGCCTAGCAGACAGTTATTAATCTGTAGAAATGCTGTAGTCAAACCAGATGGGTGGGGGGAAACTTGACTACTAAACTGAAAGCACAGACACACTGGCACACTGAAAAATGACACCTTTCCCCGTGTCATGGTTTATTTGCATGCAATCCCAGCCAAATCAATATCTCCATCTTAATCAAGAGGGAATTACAGGCTTCAGCAGAGAGGTATCATTGTAAGTAATTACATCAGACTCATTTTCAGACACACTGCACGGTGAGCTGAAATGTTTAAACAGATACGAGAAGAAGGAAAAAAATACTCGAAGAGAGCTTGTGGGGTGTTTATTTCCAAGAGTAGTGCTTCAAGCAATCTTTGTGTTCACATTCAAAACTTAGAATGGAAGTGACAAGCAGAAGTCCCAAGGTCAGGAGAAGAAAACAGTACGGATGTGCATGAAAATTCCCAGGCATTTTTCCCCTACTTTTAATCAAAATATATCACATCTGTGCCTATTTCCAAAGGGAGAAAAATTCCCTAATGGCAGTTGCCAGGTAAGACAGTGGATTTGCAGCTTGTCAAGGGTTCAGTTTGAGAGGAGGACCACTTTGGCTGGCTGGGAATGTATTCAAGGAGACTCAGGGCACAGCCCCAAGCTCAAACCTTTCAGCAGCAAGCAGAAATTGAGGCCGATGGGAATGGTGGTGAGAACAGATCAAAAGACATTCATTTGCACTTAAAGTTTCGTCAATTTTCTTTTCATCCATTTTTTTTTCTGCTGTCTAAGTTGTATTCCTGACAACAACAAACAATTTGTATACCAGTATTTGAGGAAGAAGACCTGCTTAAATTAAGAAAGTCTGAAAGGATGAGGATGAGTGAATGAGGAAATTTTCAAGCACAGGTAGCATCAAAGCGGGAGAGGTACAGTGGAAGAAACAATGATTTAGTTAAAGAAGAAAAATGACTTATAATTAACTCTAAGATGGCAGCTTGAGTCATGCTGGCCTCAGCCCTCAAGGGCTTTGTTTAGATGCAAATGACTCCTTCTAAAGCACTCGAAAACACTTCCTTTCCTTGAAGAGGTAAATACCCTCATGAATTCTTGACTATTCTCCTTTTGTTATTTTTTTTCTTTTGTTTTTTTTTTTCCCCTAATATTTCTAAAGTAAATATCAACTTAACTCTTGTTAGGAATGATTACAAATTCAAAAGTGATCCACTTTCCCTGGTCAAATATTTGTCTCACACCTGTGATTTACCCATCATAGCTGTTTTACAGTGGTGCCTTATTAACAGGTTCCCCTGGGAAAAAAAGTCATCCAGGACACCTAGAGGATAAGAATGTCAGGGATGCTCAGGGCAGGCTTAGTGACAGCAGAAATGAGGCAGAGAAAAGTCCACCTTTGTTTCTGATCTTGGACATGTCTGTCGGGTCAGAGCCCACCCAGCTGGGCCCTGAACTTCTCCAGTGGCGTGATGTGCTTAGGAGGCCCTTGGCAAAGAGCTGTTTAGAAAAGCAGAGTATCCTTTACTAATCATCTCACCCAAGCAAAGCCTTGCCTCCCCATTCCTAGAAAGAGGGTGTAACAGGAGGCTCTTATACACCTATCCACGTCTTCTGTTACTTTATCTCTTTTTGATTTGTATCAGTGTAGGATGCCATTGGAATGTGGCCAACAAAATCTCCTCCTCCACAGGACCTCATTTTTCTCCACCCTATTCGCTAGCCTTTCCTATGAGGAATCCCCCACCCCAAGTACCTAACCACCAGCCCCTGCCAGTTTCACATCTTAAGTCTTTCTGTGCTTTGTCTGTTTTCACCTTCCCAGTATGCCTGACCATTAGCTTCCTATTTGTCTAAATATTGAAAGAACTGCTGAGTTGGCTCCCTATCCTCTAGCTGCTGACCTTCTGCACAACCATCACACTGCCACCAGACCGGTGGGTAGGTGGGCAGGTGGGTGGAGAGAGACAGAGTGAGCAACAAAGAGAGATGTGCACGTGGACCTAAAACCATTTGGTGACACATTAGTCTGCCCAAGCTGTCATATCAAAATACTACAGACTGGGAGGTTTAAGTGACAGGAATATCTTTCCTGCAGTTCTGGGGGCTGGGACTTAGCTCAGTTGGTAGAGTACTGCTCTGTAGTCTCTGACGTCCCAAGTTCGAGTCCCAGCAATGCAAAAATGGGAGAAGGACCTGGCAACCCACTCCTAAGGCAATCCCGAAACAGTCAGCCATTGAAAACTCTATGAGGGTCGCTATGAGTCGGACTCTACTCCACGACACCTAACAACAACCTAACAACAGCAGTTCTGGAGGCTAGAAGTCTGAAGTCAAGGTGCCGGCCAATTTGGATTCTGTCTCTTTGTCAGAGAGATGGCCTCCTGCTCCCTGTGCTCTCACACGGCCACCTCTGCCTATGTGCACACATCTGGTGTTTGTCTCTATGTCCCACTCTCTTCTTTTAAAGACACCAGTCATGCTGAATTAGGAGCCATCCTACCAACATCATTTTAACTTAGGGACTTCTGAAAAGCCCTACCTCTACCTACACAAACATTCTGAGGTAATGAAGGTGGAGGCTGTTCAACATGTGAATTTTGAGGGGAAATGATTCAGCCCGTAGCTCTGCTGACCAACGGAAGTGTCAGTTTCCAGGCACAAGGATTAAGAAACTGAGAGGTTCTACTTCCTGCCACTGCAGACACTTGCTCTTGGGACCCAGCAGTCTTGCTGTGAGGACACCTGACCACGCAGAGTGGCCACGTGTAGTTCTGGCTGACAGTCCCTGCTACAGTCCCATCGACCACCCGATATGTGCACACGAAGCTCTCAAAATGACTCTAATCTCCACTATGCTCTGAAGGCAACTGTGTGAGAGACACTGAGTGAGAATCTTCTAGCTGAGCCCAGACAGTTCCCAGTACTGTGAGAGATAATAAAATAAAAGTTAAATCCTAAACCACTATGTTTGGGGATGGTTTCTTATATAGTAGTTGACAAATGGGACAGGCATTTTTGTGTAAAATCTAGTTATATCATTGACAATTAATATAAATTTAAATATAAAACCAAACACTGTTTCAGCCAAACACCCCACTTCCGTAGGCAGGCAGTTTGTAACTTTTTCCGCTCTAGCAATTTCCAGATACTTGGAGTACCCTGCTAACACCCTGCATTTTCATAGCTTCATGTCTTTGCAAATACTTGCCTCAATCCAAGCATCCCAGCTCTTAGTGTTCCTTAGAATAAAAGATTGTTAACCTTTGTTGAATAAACAAACAGGAAACCAGATCATCAAGGATTAACCATACCAAGATCGCATCCTGCCTCCCTTAATTCTCTCTTGAATCTTTACTATAAACCCCCATTAACTAAGGTAAGCAGATCTGGCTCTGTCCTTGCAACTTTCAACATGATGGCCTTGACATGTTATGCAGGTGTCCCTCAATTTATGATGAGCTTATTTCCTGATAAACCCATTGAAAAAATATCATAAGTCAAAAATGCATTTTAATATACCTAAGCTACCCAGCATCACACAGTTTAGTAACACAGTTCCTTTGATCACATGGCTTACTGGGAGCTGTGCTCACTGACATTCTCCAACCTCTTGAGAGAATATTGTATTATATATCGCTAACCTAGGAAAGGGCTGGGATTTAGCTCAGTGGGTAGAGCACTGCGCTGCAGTCTCTGAGGTCCCAAGTTCAATTCCCAGCACCGCAAAAGTGGGAGAAGGGCCTGGCAATCCACTCCCAAGACAATCCCGAAACAGTCAGCCATTGAAAACCCCATGAGGGTCGCTATGAGTCGGATACTGACTCGATGGCACCTAACAACAACAACAACAACAACAACCTAGGAAAGGGCTGGGATTTAGCTCAGTTGGTAGAGCACTGCGCTACAGTGTCTGAGGTCCCAAGTTCAATTCCCAGCACTGCAAAAATGGGAGAAGAACCTGGCAATCCTCTCCCAAGGCAATCCCGAAACAATTAGCCACTGAGAACCCTATGAGACTCGCTAAGAGTTGGATACCGACTCGACGGCACCTAACAACAACAACAACAAAAATTATCATCAGAAATGTCATCATCACTAGAAGTTCTGAATGCCACGGATTGGAATTCAAGGGCATCTGAGGCCTGGCACCAACCTATTCCTTCAGGCTCCTCTCCTGTAACACCCCACACAAACCCTTGGCTCCAGGCAAATATACTCCACTTTGTCCCTCAAAATGCCAGAATTCCCTCCTAGCTCCATGGTTTCCATCTATGCCCCACGTCACAATTTACGCACCCCCCCCCCAAGTTCCATTGCTTGAAAGGACCCTTGAAGCTTTCTTTTTATCGAGCCTTCTCCCATGGCCCAAGATCTTAGAAATAGATCCAAGTCTGAACCCAGGGAATATAGACTTCTACAAACTCAGATGCTCTCCCTCAGCTCATCAGGTGTCTGCATGTACATTCCCCATCTCTAAAGAAACAACAAGTTTCTCAAAGGCAGAATTCACGTCTTGTGTAATGCTCTGTCCCCAGAGTCTAGCATAATACCCAATGGTAAATGCTCGGTAAGTGTCCACCAATCCTATCTGATTATATGTATGTCAACTGTTTGCTTTGGGTTATTGATTAGACATGACCCAACTGACAGTTAAACATTTCCCTCTTGTCAGTGACCTCGACTTTTCTCTGACCCTGCAATGTGTAACTCTCAACTGGATCTACTCGCCACTCAGTAATTAAATAATTTTCAACTGCTGCTACAATCTAAAACCATCCAAAGAGCTGCAAAGTCTTATTCATAAAACAAACCATGCTTGTTTCTAAATGACACTTGCTATCCCCAGAAAAGTACCAAAATAGTTTTTGAGGAATGACCGAAATCCATTGAAAAAGAGAAACAATATTATTTTGTTTTCCTTATCATATGGAACCCAAAAATTAGCATCCATGCTTAAACAACATGAGAATAGCTGACCAATATTTCTGACTTTATATAGGTGTAAAGACTAAACTGAAAAACAAGATAATAATTGAGAGAGCACTCAGCCAGCAGGGCAGGGCAGGCTCATTTTGCATTTGTGGAATAACAGTAAGCAAGTGGATTTTAATAGCCCTGGAGAGTGGCATAGAAGAGGAAAACCAGGTAACCTGTGAGCAAATATAGCCCTGTTGCCAAATCTACATCCAATTAGTGTAAGGATTAGAAGATAATAAGTGTCCTGGATTCTGGGTAGATTTTAAGTAATGCCTAACAAAATGATTAAAATAGACAATCCCAGCCAAGAATTGGCAAGTTGAAGCACTGGATTCCATAGCTTTTTTTTTTTTTTTTTTTTTTTAAAGCTGAATGAGGACTTTAATATTGTTTGCAACCCAATGTACACAGGCAATACGTTATGACTTTTACTTAAGTGTTATTGCCCAGGTATATTTAAGTATTCCCATTGGAGACTAATTTTGTAGGTGACTAACAGTGAGGATGAAAAACGTTAAATGACAATCAGTCACACAGGCTTCCTAACCTAGGGGTCAGCAGCTTCCCAAAGCAGCCATTCCCCCAGTTCAAAAAAGACAAGACCTCTGGAGAGAAAGGGTCTAAACACAAGGGTTCTGCATTGAATGTGGAATGCATTCCACATTTTCATAAGTGGACATAAGTGTCTCATAAGTGGACAATTGTTGTTGTTGTTAGGTGCCGTCGAGTCGGTATCCGACTCATAGCGACCCTCATAGGGTTTTCAATGGCTAACTGTTTCGGGATTGACTTGGGAGTGGATTGCCAGGCCCTTCTCCCATTTTTGTGGTGCTGGGAATTGAACTGGAGACCACAGAGACTGCAGCGCAGCACTCTACCAACTGAGCTAAATCCCAGCCCAAGTGGACAACACTAAAACTTATTTAATATAGATGTGTACTTATTTAAAAATTGAACTCCTTATATTTGAGTTGACTTCCTAGGCCAAGGATAGCAGACTAGATTCTTCCCATGAACCAGTGTACTCAATTGACCAAATCCTATGTTGAGAAGGATTCCAAGGTTGCCACTGAGTTTGGTAGGAAAAAGTAGTGCAGTAGAGTTGTATGTTGCTTGCATGCATGCCATATACTATTTCTGATTTAGACACTTAGATGTTGAACATGTTATGAGTTTTCCCCTAGCTCTATCTAGTACTTGGAATCAGTATCCCCAAGGCAAAAATTGCTCCTTACACAGGTTAGCCACTTCATAGCAGGAATGATGGAGAAGGAGTCTATATTCCCTGGGTTCAGACTTGGATCTATTTCTAAGATCTTGGGCCATGGGAGAAGGCTCGATAAAAAGAAAGCTTCAAGGGTCCTTTCAAGCAATGGAACTTGGGGGGGGGGTTGCCTAAGGTAGAACCATCCCATTGGAAGGCTGAAGTAGTGTGTCTGAGTTATTTGCTTCGCAAATATATCTCAGAGGAAAATGCATAGAATATGAAGATTGTAATTCCCATTAAAAAAATAAAACTCATGTTTTCTTTGCAGGTGGACAATAATTCACATGTGTTACGCATAAAATACACATGAGCATGTGTTACGCATAAAATAGGGTAATACTTTAAAATATTAACTGACTCCTTTATCCAATGCTTACTACTTCCTGTTTTTCTGTCTCTCTCCCCTACTTTTGCTTCAAACTGAGACTCTATTGTGGTTCAGTTCTTGGAAACAGTCTTCAGTTCATATACAGCCATAGTTTGTTGGCCTGAATAACATAGTAACAATTTCTGAATAATGTGCCAACATTCAAAATTCAGGAAAATTCATATGAACTCCCATACTTCTAGCTTCACCTTTTAAAAAATTCAGAACTATCAACACTCATTCTGCCCTTCCTCAGGGCAATACTCAAACAAAGCTAACAACTTCCCCACTTAAAAACCACTCTACCAAATCAAATAAAAACAAGAAAGAAGCAAAAAATAGCACCTCTTCTCTTTTTTACCTCCATTCCTGTCTACCTGCTTCACTGTTTAGTTACTTCTCTGGCCTCTATGGCTATTAGAGTTTGCACTGGAAGCCTGGACCCTGGAAGGAGCTCATAACAGCTACCTTGCAGGCAAAACCAGCATGGCAGGTGAGTTTCCCAAAAGGAAAAGGGAAGTTTAAGAGATTACAATAAAGTACCAGAGATTACAATAAAACTGCCCTTATATGGGGCAAAGAAAGTGACAGAGGAGAATCTGGAATGAAAACTCTCTCTCATGCTGGAGTCAGAAGGACCTGCAGAGGCTCAGTGGGGAGGAATGCAGACCCCGAGGGCTGTGCTCATGATACATAAGGAAGCCTGAGGGTTGGATCTCTGTTCTTCACTTTTTCTTCCAGGAAGAGCTGGTTTTTAACAGCAGATAGCATCTCATATTGTGAACATATGGAGGGGGGGAGATAATGCTTGTTCTCTGAACAATTTACCCAGATTGACAGGCCTCACCTCATAGAATTCAGAAATACCAAATAAGTCCATGAGAAAAAGGATGGAATTCTGAGTATTTATCAATCAAAATAGAGAGGAGGAAGGGAAAGTCTTGCGCCTTGTATAACAAACCAGATGGGTTTAAGAGTCCTTGAGCTAGAATGGTGGCCCACTCCACCCAGTTTCTTATTATCTACTCCACATGATTAGTTGGCATTAAACTTATGAAATATTACCTGATAACATTCACTCATTTGCTTACCCTTAAGGCATTTATTATAACTCTGTTAAGTGGCAGGCACTGTTCATGGCTCCAAGGACACAAAACTGTATAATGAGTTGACCTTGTCATCAAGGGGCTGAGAGTTACCTGAAGAGGCAGCTATAAGAATAGATTACAATTTCAGGTAAGAATGGTTTGACAAGAAAAGGCATTTTTAAAAGTCACCTTTTTGTGATAAAATCACTCAGAAAAACTAAGAACAGAAGGGAATTTCTTTGTCCTAATAAAGGGCATCTCCAAAACCCCAGAGCTAACATTGTGCTTATTGATCAAAGACTGAATGCTTTTCCCTAATGTCAGGAACAAGACAAGGATATCCATTCTTGTGTCTCTTATTCAGCAATGCACTAAAAGTTCCAGTCAGGGTAAGTAGGCAAGAAAAGTAAATAAAGTGCATCAAGATTAAAAATGAAGAAGTAAAATTTGTCTCTACTCACAGCTGACATGATCTTACAAAAAATTCCACAGAATCCACACACACAAAAAAATTAGAACTAGTGAGCAAGTTCAGCAAAGTTTGAAAATACAAAATCAATATACAAATATCAGTTGTATTTCTAAATACTAGCACTGAGTAATCTGAAGATTAAATTAATAAACCAAATCCACTTATAATAGCATCCAAAAGAATTTTTTAAAAAACCCTTAGGAATAAATTGAACAAAAGAAACATAAAAGCTTATACTCTGAAAACCACAGAACATTACTGAAAAATATTAAAGATCTATATTAATGGACATTCAAGATATTCTGTGTTTATGGATCAGAAAACTTAATATTGTTAAGAAGGCAATACTCCCCATATGGATCTGCAGGTTTTACACAATGTCTATCCAAATTCTTGCTGTCTTTTTTGTAGAAATGGACTTGCTCATACTAAAATTCATATGGAAATGTAAGTGACCCAAAAGAATCAAAACAATCTTGAAAAAGAACAGTCAAAGGGTTCATATTCCCTATTTTTAAAACTTACTACAAAGCTACAGTAATCAAGACAGTGTGGCTAAACATATAGATCAATGGGATAGAACTGAGAGTCCATGGGGCTGGGATGGTACAGTATGCACTTAGCATACACAAGGGCCTAGGTTTAATCCCCAGCACCAAGAGGGAAAAAACAAAGTAAGTTGAAAGGCAGCTCATGGAAAGGGAAAAAATATTTGCAAATCATTTATATGATGAGTAACTTATATCCATCATCTATAAAGAAATCTTACAATTCAACAATAAAAAGACAACCTAGTTTTTTAAGCCCTTTTTTTTTTTTTTTTTTTTTTTACTTTTTGAGACAGGGTCTCACTAAGTTACGCAGACTGCCTCTGGTCTTGAACTTGCGATCCTCCTGCCTCCACTCCTGAGCCGCTGGGATTACAGGTGTGCGCCACTGTGCCTGGCTCACAACCTAATTTTTTAACAGGCAAAGAATGTGACTAGCTCTTTCTCCAAATAAGATACATAAATGTCTTAGTCCATTTATGCTGCTATAACAAAATACCTGAAACTGTGTCATTTGTAAAGAACAGAAATTTATTTCTCACAGTTCTGGAAGCTGAAAATCCAATGTCAAGATGCCAGCAGGTTCAGTGTCTAATGAGGGACCCTATCTTTGCTTCCAAGATGGCGCATTGTTCCTGTATTCTCCAGGGGGATAAACACTCTATGGTAGAAGGCAGAAGAGCAAAAGGGCCTAGGTAATTCCCCTTATCCCTTTTAGATTGGTCACCAGTCTCATTGATGAGAATTATGCCCTCATGACTATGCCCCCCTGGAAGAGTCACCTCTTAATACTGTCACCTTAAAGTTCCTATATAAATTTAGGAAGGACACACATATTCAAACCATCCCAATCGGTAAGCATAAGATATTCAACATCATCATCCATCAGGAAAACGCAAATCAAACCATGATGATCTATCACTACACACCGAATAAGATGGCTAAAATAAAATTTAAAATAATAGAAGACAGCCAGGTGTCGTGGCTCACACCTATAATCCCAGTGACTCAGGAGGCAGAGGCAGGAGGATCACAGGATTGAGGCCAGAAGTAGCCTGCATAATTCACCAAGCTCCTGTCTCAAGATAAATAGTGAAAAATGGGCTAGGGATGCTGTCCTGTGGTAGAGCACTTGCAAAGTAAGTGTAAGGCCCTGGGTTCAGCACCCAAGTACCTGAAAAGAAAAGAAAACAAGCATTGATGGTGAGAATTAAAGTGCTGCCATTGCTTTGGAAACACTCATCAGTTCCTCAAAATGCTCAACCATTAAAATGACAGCATGACCCAGCGATCCCACTCCTAGGTGTATATTCAGGAGAAATGAAAATATATGTACACACAAAAATTTGTACATTGTTCATAGCAGCATCATTTATAATAGTCAAAAAGTAGAAACACTATACACACAAATGCCTGTCAGCTAACAAATATACAAAATATGCTATATCTATTCAATGCAATATTATTCAGCCACAAAAAAGAATGAAGTACTGATTACATAATACAGCATGGTTGAACCTTCAAAGTATTATGATAAATGAAAGAAACCATCACAAAAGATCACATATTATCTAAGTCCATTTACATGAAATGAAAAGAACAGACAGATCCATAGAGATAGAAAATAGATTGTTGTCAGGGATTAGGAAGGAGGAGGGAGAAATTGCTAATGAACATGAAGTTTCTTTTGGAGTAGTAAAAATATTCTGAAATTAGGGAGTAGTAATGATTGTACAGCTCTGTGAATATACTAAAAAACATTGAATTTACCATTTAAAAGGGTGAATGAATTTTATGATATGATCTCAACAAAATTGTTATTAAAGAATACTTTTGATCAGGCAAGATAGTGCACATCTATAATCCCTGCACTCCAGGGGCTTAGGCAAGAGTTAAAGGCCAGCCTGAACTGCATAGTGAGACCCTGTCTCAAAGAGTGAATGAATGAATGAATAAATAAATAAATAAATAAATAAATAAAATTTTAAAAATACTTTTGACTACAAGTAATAGAATGCCTGAATAAAAGTGGCTTAAAACTTAAAGATATTTACAGCTTACATAGCAACATGTCGGAGTAATCCATCTCAGTGTTTATTCAGTGGTTCAAATCATCAAGGACCCAGGCACTTCCTATATCTCCACTTAAGTATTTGCATTTATTACTTTTTTATTATGACAATAATTAACATATATTAATTGTACAAATTCACGATATTCATTGTAATATTTACATACATGCATACATCATGTATCAATCATATCAATCATCTTTCTTTTACCCTCTAGTCCCCTCCACCACCATCAGCACCATTGTCCCTAGCTAGTAATCACTCTTCTGCTTTCAGGTTTTTTGTTTGTTTGTTTGTTTTGTTTTTTTGGTGGTGGTAGTAGGTTCTTTTGGTTTGGCTTTGGTTTTTTTTGTTGTTTTGTTTTGTTTCAGTTTCCACATATGAGAGAGAACATGTGGTGCTTTTATTTCTGCATCTGGCTTATTTCACTTAACACGATATCCTCTATTTCTATCTATCTTCCTCCAAATGTCAAATTTCATTCTTCTTTAACTCATTGAATTTGTGTGTGTGTGTTTGTGTGTGGTGTTGAAGATGGAACACAGGGCCTCGTGGATGCTAGGCAAGTGCTCTACCATTAAGTTATATCCTTAACCCTATTTTTTTTTTTTTTTTTTTTTTTAGACAGGGATTTGCTAAATTGTACAGGTTGTCTCCAGCCTTGAACTTGGAATCCTCGTGCCTCAGCCACTTGAGTAACTGGGAATACAGGCATGCATCACTGTGCCCACCTAACTCACTGACTTTTTTCTCACATTTATCACTTCATGATTGACCACATGGCTGCTGCAGCTCCAAACACCACATGTTCAAGGACAAGCTAAAGTGAGATGGGATGATGATGAAATTCCTCTCATGGATCTGTTCTTTTTATCAGAATAGCCTAAAACTCATTAATACACTTCCCCTTTATTTCACTGGCTAGAACTTAGTCATATGGTCACTCTGAAAGAGTAACTGGAAAAGAGAGTGTTTCTAGTGTATTCTATCATGGATCTTAGAAACATAAAAGGGAGTTGTGAATGACTATTGAGCTAGGCAGTCAATGGTATGTTATCCAATAGAGACATGTCTACTGAATACCTCCACTGGTGTCAAAGGAACCTCAACATCAGCATATCTAGCTCCCAATTTATCATCCCTTCCCCTTCAACACCACCCATCCACTAAACCTGCCTTCCTGGCTCCTTTCTTTCCCTCACCCCTGGATCTAATCCTTCTGCACATGCCGTTTCACCTCCTAACCACCTCTTACATCTATCCACTTCTTCTACTCCTCCACAGAGTTTAAGAAGCCTCCATCAAAAAGTTATGATATATATACACAATGGAATACTACTCAGCAATTAAAAAATGAAATAATCTCATTTGCAGCAAAAGGGGTAGAACTGAAGAATATCATCGTAAGTGAACAAACACAAGCTCACAAAGAAAAATACCATATGTTCTCACTCATATGTGGGAACTGAATCTTACTTAAAGGAAGAAAAAAATCTATACATAAACATAGTGAAGAAGGGACAATATAAAGAGTAGAAACAAGGAGGGAGGGAACTAGCAGAGGGAAGAGAAGATTGTGGAAGGTGGGATGGGGAGGAGGGTCAATGTAAAGGGATAAAAGGGGAGAGGATAATCTCAGTGTAAACAATTCACCTTCATGATTACATTGGAAAAATGGAGGAGTATAACCCAAATATGTATTTGAGTTTTACTACATATTAGCCATAAGGCTCCATAAACCTTGTGGGTGGATGAAAGTGTAGCAAGTAGTGATGTAATGGTTAAATAATGGAAAAAGCCACTGCTACATTACTCTGTACCCCACCATCATTTACTAATAAAGGGAGGGGGAAAAAGAACCCTTCATCTCCTCTCTGCATCACGGTTCTCTGAGCTCTCTCCTTCTCCAACACATTCTCTACATAGTGACCACACCATAGCTTCAAAAGGCAAATCATCTTACGGCCCTGTTATACTTAATATTCTTCAAAGACTATTCATTCATTGTGAAAGCAAGAACAAAAGCAAAAGCCCACAGAGTATCTTCATGATTTTCTTGCCCCAGGCTTTTGTATATGCTGGTCTTTCTGACTCGAATGTTTTGCCTTATTTCTTGGCCTAAATAATTCCTACTCACCAGGCATGGTGGTGCATGCCTGTAATCCCAGCAACTCAGGAGGCATAGGCAAGAGGATCATGAGTTTGAGGCAGAAACAGCCTACATAATTTAGTGAGAACTTTTCTCAAGATAAAAAATTTAAAATGGGCTCAGGGTGCAGCCCAGTGATGGAGTACTTGCAAAGTATATATGAGGCCCTAGTTTCAACACCTAAGTACTAAATTAAAAAATGAATAAACAAATAAATTAATAATACTCATCCTTCAAAGAGCAGTTCTAACGTCCTTTCTTCTAAAAACTTCCCCTGATTCTCCAAAACAGGGCAAGACCTCTGTTATATGCTCCCATAATGTGTATTTTGCTTCATCTACTGAACACAAATAGAATTAACTCAGTATGTAGTTATGTGTTTAACCCCTGTCTCTCCTGCACGAGTTAGGGTCTTGCTGGTTGCACCTTCTCCCATTTTTAGCACAATACGTCACACCTGGGAGGCATCCAGCTGTTTACTGACAATATAAAAGAATAAATGAAAGAATGCATACATAAAAAGTATTCAGAGTAAATTATTAATGCAAGGAAAGCCACTGATACAACTCTGTACCTGGGAGCATAGGGAGGCAGCAAAGACTAAGGGATTTGACTTTCTCCATGATGCAGTATTGCTGTCTTTATGGATGAAATTTTCAGGCTTCAGCAGCCGGTGGGTGGCTGATGACTAGAGTCTCCAAAGATATTTGCTCACATATTATTTTCTCATCCTATCTTGTCTCAAGCTTAAGTCTCTGGAAGGCTAGGATAGTTTCCAACAAAGCTGCTGAACAGCACGGCATGGACTTAGGCTGAAGGTAGCTTTCCAATAAGTATGTGAAGCTTAATTCAAGCCTGATACCACCAAAGTAATAGCACTAGTGACTTCTGGTCTCCAAAAAAGTTATAAGGAACAACCAAAAACCTCTAAGTGCTTTAAGGGCAGAGACAGTATGTTCTCATCAGAACTCTGCTGGGCACATAAAGGACCCATAAATGCCAGGGCACTGGGACCTAGTGTGGATCAGGCACTCCATCAGGAGGTGATAATGACAGTTCACCTCAGCAGCCTTCTCGGGACATCTCGATTTCTCTCCTATCGATCTCCATGAGATCTCAGCTTCACTGGAAAGGAAGTACCTGATATACTTGTCTGGGTTGAGTGACCTGCTATAGCAGAGCTCTTGTTTAAAAGTCCAGAGACAGAGCCTCACGGTCACCTCAATAAGGATCAACTTGACTTGCCCTCCAATTTGTTGCTTGTTGTTAGGTGCTGTGGAAATCAGGTCCAACTCACAGAAACCCTATGTAGAACAGATCGAAACATTCCCCAACACTATGCCATGCCATAATCTTATTTATGTTTAAGCTCATTGTTGCAGTCACTGTGTCAGTCTATCTAGTTTAGAGTTTTCCCTTTTTTTGTTGACATGCCACCCTCCAAAACATGTCCAAAATATATAAAACACAGTCTAGCCATGCTTGCTTCTAAGCAGCACTCTGGTTGCACTCCTTCTAGGATGGATCCATTGATTCTTTTTGCAGTCCGTGGTATATTCAATATTCACCTCCAGCACAATTCAAAAGCATCAATTCTCCTGTCTCCTTTATTCAATGTCTAGCTCTCATAAGTATATGACATGACCGAAAATACCATGGTATGAATCAGGCCCACCTTTGTCTTCAGTGTGACATCTTTACTTTCAACACTTGAAAGAGGTCTTTTGCCACAGCTTTTCCCAATGCAATGTGTGTTTTGATTTCTTGACTGCTGCTTCCATGGATGTTGACTGTAGAACCAAGTAAAGCAAAATTTTGGACAACCTCAATATTTTCTCCATGAAGCAGCTGTGGGGCTCGGACCCATTTTCTTCCATGTGATGGAGGAAAAAATTTTTTTCTCTGTTTTTCAAAAGACATTTATTGACTCTTTTTCTCCAGCAAAGTGTTGTTATTGTTGTTAGGTGCCGTCGAGTCGGTATCTGACTCATAGCGACCCTCATAGGGTTTTCAATGGCTGTTTCAGGATTGCCTTGGGAGTGGGTTGCCAGGTCCTTCTCCCATCCAGCAAAGGGTGGAGTCATATAATTCACTGCAGTCCCATCATCCCTAAATCCTACTAGTTCAGCTTTTCTTTTAATCTAACAATCTCTTGGGGAAAAGCATTAGTGCTGAAAATTTATAAGCTTCTCTTTGAGCCCTGTTCTGGGCCTGCTTCAGTGCTCAGGCCGCAGCCATACAGTGAGCACTGAGACAGTCCGGGTATTCTCACCACCCCTGCCTGAGGTGGTGAGCTTCATCCCCTCAGCCCAGAAGGAACATGTTCACTGTTATGTCTTTTCAGAAATCTGCACCAGGTGACACCACCCTGCTCTCCACAAATGCTGGCTGAAGAATTTCAAGGCCAGAAGAAATCTCTCCAAGAGAAGCCTGGACGTTTTTTAATCAAATTTCAAATAAGTATCTGCAATGACAGCAGTATTATAAAGGATTTCCTTCTTTAATCTCTGTCTTACAGTTTTTCAGTTTAAAAACTTTTTTTTTTTTTTTTTTTTTTTTTTTTGCAGTACTGGGGGTTGAACCCAGGACCTCGCGTTTGCATGCTCTGCAAGTGCTAGACCACTGAGCTGCACCCTCGGCCCTTTTTTTTTTTTTCTAAATTTTTTGAGATAGGGTCTCGTTAAATTACGCAGACTGCCTCTGGTCTCGAACTTGCGATCCTCCTGCCTCTGCCTCCTGAGCCGCTGGGTTTAAAAAACATTTAAAACTAACTTATCCAATGCTTTCTACCCAAATATTCAAATCACTTGGCACAAGATAAAATGCCTGAAGATACTATATATTTTTCACAAACAATTTTACTCATAGAGACTCTTTTATGGAGAGTAGGCGTTGTATGTTATAAAAATAAGGAATAATCTATCCAAAGCCATGGACCCTTTTGCTCTGTGTCCTAGAAATGGTTTGAGCCCTTCAAGTGCCTGAAGAGCAAGTCCAGTCCAGCATAGTGCTATCAAAGACACTGGCTAAAACTAGGGGATGTTGTTTTTCAATTGACATAATTGTACATATTTATTGGTGTGTGTTTTCATACATCTATATGATGTGTAATGATCAAATCAGTGTGGTTAGTATATCTGTCACCTCAAACATGTGCTTGTGTGTGTGTGTGTGTGTGTGTGTGTGTGTGTGTGTGTGTGTGTATTTTGCATACTGGGAGTTTAGCCACACCTTCTGCTCCTTTCTTAATTTTTTATTTTAAGACAGGTTCTAAGTTATACAAACTGCTCTGACCTCAAACCTGTGATCCTCTGCCCCCCTGAGTCACTGGGATTGCAGGCATGTGCCACAGAGCCCAGCAATTTATTGAATTTATTGTTTCTTTCTATTGGAAAGATTCAAAATCTTCTTCTCTAGCTATTTTGAAGTATACAATATTACTTTTAATTATTTGCCCTACTGTGCTATATTTTTGTACAGGTTAACCAACCCTTCTCTATCCACCCACTTTCCCAGCCTTTGGTAAGCATTTGGCAGAGTGTTCCTGATGAATCATCTTCCAGATGCAGAGACGCTGATGTTTCTAGTTCCCATAGGAACCACAGGGAATGAGGTGGTAGTAACTCTTTGGAGCTAGGCTGTCCACTTCCTACATCCAAGGACAACAAAGAGGCTTCCTGCCAAGCCAGCCAGTGCACACTGATTCAGGGTTTTTCATTCCCTTACTCAGGTACATTCATGGGCCAAGCCCTCCCAGGAAGTCAGATGGACAGGCTTTATATGTCAGTTCTCACAGGTTGGAGAATATGGAAATTCAACCAAGGAGATCTAAGCTAGAAGGAGGAGTAGCATGACCTGCACTGGGAAAACCATCCAAAAGTTGGATAGAAAGCAAGGTGATCAGTTCTGGGTCCTGCCGCAAATACCACAGAGAACTCCTCCATGTAGCTCTTCATGGTGTCCCCTGCCTTTCCCACTGAACTGCTTCCTCAAAAGACCTAAGCCCCATGCATTACCCTCATAGTGATCAATTCTTTTGGTTCACATGAATAGCCACTTCCAAGTGAGTGAGCTGACCCCTGAAGGCTGGCTGATGACCAGCCCCACCATCTCAATCATCCCTGTCCCCAGATCATGACACCTAGTCATTCACACATGCAACAAAGGAAGGCTATACAAGTAATTCTTTTAGAGAATAAGAATGATGGTCCTCAAAATTACTTCTGTCCTTGCCCTGCTGATAACTTCTTCCTAAAGCAAGGGAGAGGGTGGGAACACAGTAATGCAATCTATGGGCAGAAACTCTTCCAGTACAGCAGCCCACGGCACTCCACAGAGCTTCTGTTCCCCTTGGCCAGCCATGTTGACCTGGTACCAGCCACCAAACACACCAAGTGTCAAAAGTGCCATCATTGTTCAAGATGTTTCGCTGAACGATGTTACTCACACTCCCAAGCAGTCCTTAGAATGGCTTTGTGGTCCAAAGAGCTGAAGCTGTTCTCCACATTCTTTGGCAATTTAATATAGCTGGCATCTCAGAAAGGAGGGTTAATCACAGATCCATACCATACTTTATATTTTTCTAAGAGGAAAGATCTTCGAGTACAGTAACTTTGCTGTTCTTTTCTCAACTAACGAGTTCCTTTATTGAAAGAGAACTACTTGCCCTCTCAGTCCCAAGGTTTTATGCCTCTGTGCTGGGGAGCAAATGCTGTTAATACATGCAACCTGAAGTGGGTGGTGAGTGTTGGACCTGCGTTTTTACATTACTCTTTGGTTTTGGAACTTCAGAATAAATTGCTACTTACGTGGTCTTATTTGACAGAGAATTCTTATTCCCACTGGCAATTTTTCAAGTCCCAGTTTAAAAAAGAAAATCAAAGGCATACAGATCTTTCTAAAACACCCCTCCATGCTGTCCTCCTAACTCTTTATTATCTTTTCTGTGTCCCTGAGACTACACATTCCCTTTGAGCTGCCTCCTTGATGAAGCCTGTGATATGAAATCTGCCTTCAGGCCACTTTCCCAGGATGGGACTCACTTTCCATTCTTCTCCTCCATTACTTTAAACACAGAACCAAAAACTCCTCGTTCCAGTTTTCTTTCTCTAGAGCAATCACATAGAGTCCCAGGATTTTTCCATTCCATCAAAGAGAAACTAAGTTGAAAACAATAATATCAAAACATTTTGTACCAGCAGTGGGTGATTCTTGAAGTAATTGGTTATTGCTTATAAAATTCTGTTATGGCATCAGTTCAATTTACATGATTTCCTCCCAGATTAGAAACCAAAAGGGAGCGATTTAACCTTTAACATCTTTCAGTTGCAGATCAGCCATAATTTAACTCTTTTGGAACAGTCAACAAGACCATATGACAATGTGAAGGCATATATTCAGAGAAACCTCAGCAGATTTTTTGCTCTGTCTAAAGTATGAAGATGGATACACAATTAATGATGGAGAAGATGAGTCCAATAGCTTCTGATCCTTTCTGAGTCAAGCTTGTTGTTGTTGTTAGGTGCTGTCGAGTCAGTGTCTAATTCATAATGACCCCATGTACAATAGATGAAATACTATTGTCATGCTTCTCTGCTATTCATAGTGTTTTCAATGGCTGATTATTTTTTGGAAGTGACTTGCCGGGTTCTTCTCCCAAGCCTAGAGCACCTGATGTGCCCAAGCGGTCTCCCATCCAAATACTAACCAGGCCCAACCCTGCTTAGCTTCCTAGATCTGACAGGATCCAACACCACAGTGGTATGGCTGCAGGTGGGTCAAACTAGGTACATATAAATAAGTCAGTGATGAAATCAGCATGATTGTACTAGAAGTCACTGCCTCTTAGATGAGTTATCTAATACATTCCAATTACATGCTATGTACTGCAGTGCCTACTTTATATAAAGCACAGGAGTTAGGAATATGAACTTTGAAGTGAGACTGCCTGTGTTCAAATCCAAGCTCTATTCCACACTACCTGGTGAGTGCCAGATGAACCCTGCTCACTCCCCTGGTGATACACTATATCAAAGACATCAACAAGTTTGGGGGGCTGTGGGTGTGGCTCACTGGTAGAGCCCTTGCCTAGCATATGTGAGGCCCTGGGTTCAATTCCCAGCACTGGAAAGGAAAAAGAAATCCACTCGGAGTGCTGCCAAAGTCTGCCATTGAAAGGTCACTGGGAGGAGTGCAGACAGGAAGGGGGATTGGGAGGAAGTCAGGATGTTTATTCCCTTAGATCCTTCTCTGCAAGGCTACTATACACTGACAGTGACCCTGGTTAGAGATAGATCACTACTCCTTGCAAGATGCAATTGGCTTTACACACAATTCCTGGATTCTGTTGTCTGCTTCTCCCTCATCCATTCAGGCTGAGAGGTGCTAAGGGCTGGCCTGCTCCTAGTTCCACTGATGTGAGTTCTACACTCACATTTTGTAAACAAGCCTCTCCACTTACCTATTTTTATGTGTCATCTATGTTCTGTTTGGACCTTAACTGGTAAACAGAGTGACTCTGGATAAATGACTTGACCTCTCTATGCCTCCAGATGTAAAATGGAAGTAATAATACTAATTTACTTCCTAGACTTGGGAGGATTAGATGAGTTATTCATATGTGTGAAATACTTAGAGCAGTGCCTGGCATGCAATCAGCATAATTCTTTTATTTTTACTTTTATTTTTATCACTGTCACCGCCACCCCTATTATCATCATTATCATCAGATGGCGGAGTAAACAGAGGGGCCTGCACTGTCCTCAGGAGCTGACCATCTGGTTTTTAGCATGCTGAGTTGTTGATTGTGGAGAGATGTTTTTTAAAGTAAGGACTCAGAGAAATCTGACAATTACTACAGAATGTAGCTTAAGGGAAACCCAGGAGTGATTTAACAACACCAGGCAGTGAAGATAGATGGTTATTATGGGCAGTCTCAAACAATTTTTATATTCAGTTGCTTGCTCTGCTTTTTCTCAAAGCACTTTTGATGTATCTTATCCTAAATTCGCAGACATTTTAGAACTAAAGGACTCTAACTAGAAACATAACCCCTCATTTAGCACTTTATTTAGAAAAGAAAATTGATTTAACCAAAATAAACTTCTAGGCCATTTAGATGTAGACCCTGCATGAGAAAAATCAGTGGGAAAAAAATACTGAGCCCTGTTAGTCTCACTGAAATGCTCTCATCTAACCACTTGGAGAGATTTATTTCTAATCAAAGTTTCCAAAGTATAAGAAAGAATATTACTGTGTTCTCTCCCGAGAAAAGAGAAATGGATCTTAATTTTAAAAACAAAAGAAGAGGAGGAGGAGAAAAGAAAGAGAAGAAAGAAAGTAAAGAGAAAATGGAAGTCCCCTCGCCATTCTGCAGACTGATTTATAATGTATACTAGGTGCAGGGGAATATTAGTTGTTATGTGTCCAAAGCATTTGAACAGGATTTATATAGAACTCTGAGTAATGGGACACCTCAAAGGAAGAGAGAAAATTCTAGGAGATTATGTATGTCTGAGTCAAATTGTGAAAGTCCTATTCCCTTGCAAGCATGAAGGGCTAAATCTGTCCTTTCAAAAGTTGGAATCTTAGGGGAAAAGAAACTAGGTCTCAACCCTAAATGTTTTATTTCATCTCTCTGAGCTTCTATTTCCTGTAAAATGAGAGGGTTAAGCCAGATGGTCCCTGCAGTTTCTTCTAGTTCTTTACTTCTGGAATCCAGTGAAGTTTAATTAAATTGGATATGACTGATATCAAAGAGCCTCTTCTCTGCTTCAGATTCTATGACAAAGAAACATATGAAGACTACATCTCACCTGTGAGAGAATCACTCACTTTCTGATTTCCCTTGCTTGCATTTTAAATCTCTGAATGGATTTCCCATTCCTTGAATCCAAAAATCACTTTAAATGCTTCCAGTTGATCTGGGTGCAGTGCTGCACATCTTCAATCCCAGTGATTCAGGAGGTGGAGGCAGGAGGTGGTAAGCTAGAGGACAGACGCAGCCTACATAACTTAGTGAGACCTTGTTCTCAAGATAAAGAATAAAAAAGAGGCTAGAGGTACAGCTCAGTGGTACAGCGCTTGACTTATGAGCAGCATGCCAAAGGTCACTTCATTAATATGTCCAATTAGGAAACCCACTTGGAAGAATGAATTGAAATGAGAAGGATGAAAAGACACTTCAATCAATGGTAGAAGGCCAACTATTGACTGAGAGGCGATACTTGCATCACAAATAAGAAGCAAAGCACCAGTAGCTGAAACTTGTAAAACAACTGTAAATCCACAAAAGAATGACAATCCAACAGAAAAATGGGAAAAGATTATGAACAGTTTATAGGACAGAAATGTCCAATAAGAATTAAAAGCCTTACTAATAATCAGGGAAATGCAGATAAAAATGACAGACACCATTTCATTCCTATCACTTTGGCAAAAAATTTAAATGATAGACAATACCAAGAATTGGTGAAGATATGTAGACATAAGGACTCTCAATGATCAATTATAAGAATATAAATAAAAACAACTACTTTGGAGACAAAATCTAATGAAGATGAAGACATGCATACACTTCTTGTTGTTAGGTGCTATCAAGTCAGGTCCAACTCATAGCAACCCTCATAGGGTTTTCAATGCCTGATTGTTTCAGGATTGCTTCAGTAGAGGATTACCACATCCTTTTCTCATTTTTGCAGTGCTTGGTATCAAACATGGGTCCTCAGAGAGTGCACAGCAGCACTCTACCAACTGATCTAAACCCAAGTCCCAATCTATCTATGTATACATCCCATTTTGCCTTAAAGTCTAATAATTTTTACTTTAGTGACTTACACCTGGTAAAACTCTAACTGGGTTTCAAAGGGATCACTTACAAGACTAAGTTTATAGTAGTAAAAAGTGGGTACAATCAAAATGTCTTATGTGATGAAATAATAAAGTTGTATAGTTCTACAATGGCATATTATATAGCAACTAAAATGAATACACAGGCACTAACATGAATTTGTAAAAGTCTAATTACATGTATTTACAATATTATTTCACTTATATAGTATTATATGTACAAACACCCACCATAACCCAACTATTTATACACATGTAGTTGATGTATAAAATCATGGATGGAAACATGCATAGAGTTGATATTTCCCATATTAGGACAGTAGAAATATCTGATAAGAGAAATGAGGAAAATCAAATACAAAAGTATTCACAGAGCAGAGGATTTCTGTGACATTTTGTTTATTTCTTAAGGGGGGAGGGTCATAGGTGGATAGGGAAACTACAAAGCAAATTTCATGAGTCTACATTGATATAAATAAATAACGAAATGAATGCATGAAAGAGAAAGTATTATGGAAGTAGACAGAAAACTCTTTGGCAAACACCAGTTATTACTTTGATGGGGCAATTAGTGTTGTTGGCAAGAATCAACAATGGATGAAAACATTAGTAAGTAGTGGGTATTTGGTGATTATTCACAAAAGATGTGAGACTTGATGAGACCATCAAGGTTTGGCAACAGAACCTTGAAGAATGTGTAAATTTTAGGAGAAAAAAAAAAAAAAGAAATCAGCCTTTACTGGAAGGGTGGAAAGGTGAGAATGAGAACAGGATTGTGCTTTGTTAGAATAGTGTTAAATATAAGGAATTCAAGAAAGATAAGAGCTGAGTAAAACCTAGTAGACTTAGTTATTAGAATGTGGCCTTCAAGGTGTCAGATTCATCAGGGTAGTGTTGGGGGATGAGGCTTTAGAAGCTAAGGGCAAAGTCAATGAGGAGGGAATAGAAGAAGATATTTGGTGGTGAAGAGGAGAAAGATGGGATGTATGGTAGCCTTGAACCAATAGCTGCAGTGTTTTAGAGATAGAAACATGAGCCCTGTTGTAGGAGACATGGAGCCAATAAAGAGAAAAGCTGTACCCCAGATAGATAAGCAAAGTCAATAGAACACAGATGGAATCCTGCAGCAGGACAAAGAAAGGAACATACTGTCTCCAGGGCAGGACTAAAAGTGAAGATTTGAGAAGGAAAGAAAAGAGAAATTGAGGAAGTCATGGACCAGAGCCTCTAAGAAGTCAGTCAAAAAGACTTTGAATAGGAGTGTTAAGGAGAGGCTGAAAGAAAGTTCAGGTTTAGGGAGAAATTGTGGTTTGAAACGGCATGTATGTAACTTCATGGCTACCCTCTTTTCTCAGTTGATTACTGAGCAGCCCTGGAGTGGAAAGGAAAATGCAAGCATATGGCATGTAGTAAAGTGCTTTTAGCCTGCAGCCGTAGCCCTATGGCATCTGATCCCGCCAGATCTCAGAAGCTAAGCAGGGTCAGGCCTGGTTAGTACGTGGATGGGAGACTGCCTGGGAACAGCAGGTGCTGTAGGCTTGGGAGATGGCCCTGGCAACCCACTCCCAAAAATCAATCCACCATTGAAAACCCTATGAACAACAGAGAAGCACTGACAATAGTGTTTCACCTGTTGTACATAGGTTTGCTATGAGTCGGATACCAACTCCATAGCACCTAACAAAAACAACAACAACAACAACAAGGTGCTTTTGCACTTATTTTGTGACTTTAGTCCAATAACCTTTTGATATAACTGGGATGGCTGTTACTAACCCAGTTTTGTAGATAAGGAAATCAAAACTCAGTAGTTAGATGCCTGCCAAGATCATGCATCCATAAAGTCAAATTTAAAACTGTTCTTTTCACTACACTCTTTACGCCCTTTGGAGGAAAGTGCTACTTTAACTGCAGTCAAAGCAATTTTTTTTAAAGCACTCAAGAAAAGCCGCCAATGTGTGCACTGTCAACAGAATCGTGCTTAATAATCTTATTAGTTAAACGAGATTCTTCATTACATTGTTATATAGTTAGAGTTGGTAGCAGATGGTAGATATTGAAAGCAGCTCCTTATAGCTAAAAGCTATTGGCAAGAATATTTAGAAACTACAATGATGGATGACATAGTGTTCAATTTGGGGAAGACAGTTGATTCTAATGGGGTGACCCAAAGGTCAAGCTCAGGCTTAGTCCTATTTAACATCTCTTATGATTCTTCAGCAGGCATAACAAAGTGCTGATGGAATCTGAAGATAATCGTACCTGATGGGTGGGAAAAATACTAGCAAGGCAGGAGAAAGAAAGTAAAAGGTGCTTGATATGGTTTAAAGTAAAGAGAAGAGTGTAGGGAATTGCATAAGGTTTAAAGTGGGAAGAGATTTTTCATTAAAAGGAAATGCAAATTATCCAGTAGTAGAGAAGGACCCCTACATTGTTGGAAGAGGACCAAAAAGATGATCAGAAGAGAAGTTACAAGTGATAATGGAGATAAGACATTAAACTGTCAGCCAAATATTTGAATCTCAGAGACAAAATTATAATTGCCATGCTACCACTTGTTTAACAAAAAGGGGGGAAGGGTATATCTATGCGTGTGCGTGAATGCACAAAATACATATATACATAATACACACTGACTAAGAAAGGGCACAGAAGAAACTAATAACCTTGGTTACCTCCTGTGAAATCAACTAGTAGCCCATAGATGACACTGTGATATTTGGGCATACATTATTAAAATTTTAAATTATCCTAGGCTAAGTATTAACTGCCTAGTTTAGCATGATCCTTGTCATTCTCTAGTTTACCTTATATCCAGCTGATTTCTGACATTTATGGTACTTGCCTAGCTCTTACAGAAGACCTTGTTGGTAATAAATATCATACATGTCCACACATAAATACGGCCAAATAGAAAAAGATAAATATAGAAAAGAGGCCTCTACGGATACATATGCATGCTTTTTAAAGATTACAACAAAATCTCTCATAGTGAAAATGAGTGACTTTTTCTGCTTATCAGCATTTCTAAATGTTCCACTCTAAATAGATAGTATGTCTGAAAGATAAGTAATGAAAGATGGTTTATCTTAAATTCATGCTCAAATTAACTATCATTATCATTCTCCAGCCAAATACAATCACAGACCTTCTGGGGAGATATGGTAGGACAATTACCCTGATGGATTTGGCTTTCCCTTTCTCCTTTGTTATTTCTATGCCTATGGCTTTGTGTCTGTCTTCAGCAGAAGCCAGGGTAGGTGAACGTATATCATGGGTTGATCACACACATCAGCTGGAAAAGCAAACCACCCAGCATGGCTTCCTCTTTCCAAGAAAGGAAATCATTAGGGTGTGTGTGGTAGTGCACTCAAGAGAAGGAAGGAGGCTCGCAAGCCCCGAGGCCAGGCTGGGCTACACTGCAAGATCCTGTCTCACAAAAAATAGAGGAAATTATTAAAAGGAACGTGTTCAATATTAATAGATAATATTTTAATGAGTCGTTTTTATAGTATTAATAGCTCATTCCTACAAATCCTCAGAGACAGCCAAAATTACCAATTTCTTGTGCATTATGTCAGAGGTAGATAATTACAAATATATAATCTTTGGGAAATTTTTGCCCAAAATAAGTCCTTTGTTTGTATCTGTGTGGTATAAAATGAATTATAGTGTGTGTGTGTGTGTGTGTGTGTGTGTGTGCGTGTGTGTGTGTGCGTGTGTGTGTGTGCGTGTGTGTGTGTAAACAGAGAATTGCTTCCAAATTGTGGAACCTCACTGGGCTTGTGACAATAGGGATGTATGAGATCCTTTATAATGGTGGCTGCAGGGATCCACCATTCTCTCAGCCCTTCTGCTGTAACTGCAGGAAGCAATGAGACTAACAGCCTAACCAAACATTTCAGCCAAGCAAACACACTGCCTTCGTGATTTTAATGGTTTTCCTCTAATCTGATCATTATTATCCCATTTCTTTCCTGATGCTGACAAGAAGCCTATAGGGAATAGCTAGTTTTAAAAGTGAAATGGGCTTGACTGCGAAAATCGGCAACCTTATGTTTTAGTGACAATTTATCTTAGTCAGAGCTAAGCGAATTCAAATCCAATCCATCATATTTCTACCTCCACATCTCCTAAGTAATCCTGAAAAGACAGGGTTGGGTCGGCTTCTAAGTCATTTATCATTTTAAAAGGAGAAAATGGTTTCCCACATAATTAAAACTCAAGGGTGCCCCTCTGTGAACGCGTGGATTCTGACAAAGGCTGCCGAGGGGGTTGAAAAAAGGGCTGAGGCAGCGTTTGTGGACCATCACCCAAGTGAGAGCCACATCCTTCTGTTGCAGCCCATGCAAACACAACATTCTTGAGGGATTAGGGGAAAGACCTTCCACCTTATCATCAGGATGTTCCCACATGACTGGCGACCTCTGTAACCTGGTCCTGACCCAGAGAGAAGTAGGCTCTAGGAAGCAGGGGTGAGCTCTCTTCTCTCTCCTCCTTCCGCACTCCTGTGACCTAAGTGGTGTGACTGAGACGTGCTGAAAGGTGATCCTGTCACACAGATCTCTCCAGCAGCCTGCCAGAATGCAGAGATGTGACAGAAAAGGTCATGACTCCCAAACAGAAGTCTCCCCTGCAATTTTCACCTGTCACTATTTAGGGTAATGAGACTTTCTTCTGCTTATTCCAAAGCCTGGGGATGGACGTTCCCAGGCTCCCCTCTGGCAAACCCTGTCTCCCGACTCCTTATCAGGAGGTCCTGCTGCCAACCACTTGGTACGTGAGGCCACACCTGTACACAGAACCCACCCTGTGAAAACAGGAGCAGGATCAAAGTAATCGCTGAGGATGTTTACAAGCCTTGTTCATTCATATTGTTTTACGAAGGGGCTGGGGCCATTCCTTGCCCACCCACACGAGGCAGGAAGCCACTGCCCCACCTTTAGAAGCAAATCCTTGGCATTCCTGAAGCTGTCTGATCTCCTCTTGCTAACACCTCTATCTTTAGCAAATCTAAAAACAGACCTCAGGAAGAGACTAAAATTAAGCTTCATCTACTTCAGGATTTTGCCATCATCTTCACCCACCCACACCCATAGTCCTTTTGTACCCTGTGTCATCAGGGCTCCAGTTCCCAGAAAGGACAAAGGATACAAACGGCACAGGTATGTCTCAGTGGCAGGACTTGGGCAATGCATCACCAGACACCTGTGCTGCAGGGCTGGATGAACTCTGCCCGCCTAGCACTCAGCTGTGGCCTTGGGCTACTTGCTAAGACAACTTTGAACTGAGTTATAGAACCTTATCATAAGAAAAACAGGAGAAGCCTAATGGTTTTATGACTAGTACTTGGAGACAATCTGAAATCAGAATGAAACAGCCTGGCTGATGTACCAACATGTCTACGAAGACTTCAGAAAGAACTGGAGTAAAGACACGGAGAGCAGACTTTGCCCTGGAGCACCGAGTGTCCAAAAACTATCTCAGTCATTCATGGAAAAGAGGCCTGAATTCCACTCCTTTGGCTTTTTTTCTGGCCTTTCTTTGCCTGCTCACACTCAGAGAGAAGTCACTAGGACTTGCCCTCCCATTCCCACTGCACACCCTGCCCTCCAGGGCTCCTGATCATGCCAGCCTTTTGAGCAGCCCACACTCCATGCCTTCCCCTGTCTGCTGTCATCTGACTTAGTGGCACATAGGGTCAGGCAACACTGCTCTCCCAAGGTATTTTTCACCTTAGTTATAGGTACTCTGAAAGGCTGGAACAACTCGAAACCCAAATTCATTATAATTTTACCCAAACCTAAAATAGAAAAATAAAACCAAACCATGCTAAATACAGCAATTGGGGGCATAACATTAGATATGAAATTTCAATCAGTAGGGAATATAATAGAAAAGTCAGCTGTGTATGGGAAAAGACATTATGGAGTAACTTAAATGGACATCCATCTGGAAGCAAAAAGGTCTATTGGTGTCAGAATGTGTGGTGAGTACAAATCTTGTGTGTAATTATTATATATGGGCCCTGTTTATTTTTTTCAGAGGGCTTATTTTTTATGACAGCTTCATTTTATCAGAAAAGAGTCCCATCCAGCATTAAAACTACTTCCAGCTGGCTGGAGAAACTGACAATGTAAAGAGGGACTTCCCCGTAAGAGCTTAATGCACAAGGGAAAGACTAGAAAAATGGCCTGGTTAGTTCTATTCTAATAACTTTCTAGGCACTAAATATCCATAGCAACACTTCTTCCCTTTTGTTTTATATATGTGTGTGTGTGTGTATGTGTGTGTGTGTGTGTAAAAAATATATATATATACACACATACATATATATACATATATATATATACATACATACATACATACATACATATATATATATATTTGTTGTTGTTGCCATGGTACATTTCCCTGGGAAACATCTGAAGTCATTTTTCCTGATAAATACTAGATAAACGTTTCAACTGGCTTTCTTTTATTATCTGAAGGTTTTCATCTAACACATAAGAAAGCCAACATTTAGAGCTAGTTTTAAAGATTTCCTTACAAAATGTTATCCTCCCCTCCATCCTCATACTATGAGCACAGCAGCTTTCAATACTTGAATAACATGTACTTAATGAGGTAAACATTGAGTTTAAAGCAATTAGGAAGAGGGAGACATTTTTTTTTTTTTTTGCAATTGGGGGTGTACATTAATTGTTTTTATTTGAAAAATCAGATCATGTGATTGAAAACCAAATAAATAAGCATTTCAGTCTCTTATCTGTCAAGTGGCCACTGGATGCCTTGAAGGCATATTATTTAATCATCTTCTAAATAACTGTTGTTGTTTGGTGCCATTGGGTCGGATCCAACTCACAGCAACCCTATGTACGACAGAAGAAAACACTACCCAACACTGCACCATGCATATGATCTTTTTATACTTGAGCCCATTGTTGTAGCCACAATGTTTCTTGTCAATTTGAGTCATCACACACATCAGCAAAAGGAGGTCCTAGGGGTTTTATTCCATTCTAGTCATTAAGGTCAAATCTACTTTGAGGTGACCACTCTTCCCCAAACCTCTCTTGAATGCCTTCCTGCCTGGGGAACTCACTTTCCAGCACTATATCTGGCAGTGCTACTTTGCTATTCACAGGGTTTTCAATGGCTAATTGTTTTGGGAGTGGGCTGCCAGGTCCTTCTCCCTATTCTGTCTTAGTCTGGAAGCTCAGCTGAAACCTGTTCACCATGAGTGACCCTCCTGGTATCTGAAATACTGGTAGCATAGCTTTCAGCATCACAGCAACACGCAAGCCCCCACAGCACAACAAGCTGACAGACACATGGGGGGTCTAAAGAACTAGCAATAAGTATGTTCGCAACCTGCATATCTAACATGAATGTACTTTGTAAGCAGGACAATGAAATCTGAGACTGATGAGCAGAAGGTAAGAAGTTATTTAATGGCACAATATGGTTGCATTGAGTTTTAAAGGCCCCTTCAAAAATTAATTTGCCAGAAAAAACAAGATCTCCTATGACCCAGCCATACAACTGCCGCCCAAACCTAGAACTCCTGACAGGCACACCAAGACCATTCTTCTGCCTGCAGACAAAGCAGACATCATTCCAGGAAAAGAAAAATCATCTTTTGTCAAATTAGCTACAAGAGAGTTCCTACTTCCTCCTAAAAGCTAGCACGAGGGCTGAGATCTCCTCCACCATTATCTCTTCCGTTTCATCAAAACTAATTGCCTTTTGCTCTGTATAAATATCTCTTCCCTCTTGATTTATCATTAATGAAGACAAAGAATAATCCATCATCATCTTCTTACACTAATAATGCATCATACACTTAATACTGTATCTTCAGAGGGCGGAGAGTATAGCCTACCATGCACAAAGCCTTGGGTTCCATCCTCCCAGTACTGGAAAAAAAAAAAAAAGACTCTATCATGTCCAATAACATGCTGTTGTTGTTAGGTGCCGTCAAGTCGAGTCTGACTCATAGCAACCCTATGTACAGCAGATCGAAACACTTGCCAATTCTGTGCCAGGCAAACGATCTTATTTATGTTTAAGCCCATTGTTGCAGACACTGTGTCAGTCCATCTGGTGGAGGGTTTTCCCCTTTTGCATTGACCTGCCACTCTTCCTAACATGATGTCCTTCTCCAGGGATTGATCTCTCCTGACTACATGTCCGAAATATATAAGATGCAGTTTGGCCATTCTTGCTTCCAAGGAGCACTCTGGTTGCACTTCCTCTAGGACAGATTTGTTGGTTCTTTTGGCAGTCCATGGTATATTCAATAGACGTCTCCAGCACCACAATTCAAAAGCATCAATTCTTTTTCTGTCTCCCTTGTTCAATGTCCACCTTTCACAACCATATGATGCCACTGAAAATACCATGGCATGAGTCAGACGCACCTTTGTCTTCAATGGGACATCTTTTGCTTTTCAATACTCTAAAGAGATCTTTTGCCACAGCTTTTCCTAGAGCAATGCGTCTTTGGATTTCTTGACTGCTGCTTCCATGGGTGTTGATTATAGAGCCAAGCAAAGCAAAATCTTGGACAACCTCAATCTTTTCTCCATTTATTGTGAAGTTGCGTGCTGACCCAGTTGTAAGGATTTTTGTTTTGTTGATGTTTAGTCGTAACCCATATTGAAGGCTATGATCTTTGATCTTCATCAGTAAGTGTTTCAAATCCTCTTCACTTTCAGCAAGCAGAGTTGTGTCATCTGCATAACGCAGGTTGTTAATGAGTCTTCCTCCAATCTTGGTGCCGTGTTCTTCCTCATAAAGTGCAGCTTCTCGGATTATTTGCTCAGCGTATAAATTGAAGAGATAGGATGAAAGTATACAGCCCTGACGCACACTTTTCTCAACTTTAAACCAGGCAGTGTTTCTTTGTTCTATTCGAACAACTGCCTCCTGGTTCATGTACAGATTTCTCATGAGCATAATTAGGTGTTCTGGTATTCCCATTTTCCGAAGTGTTATCCGTAATTTATTATGATCCACAGAATCAAATGCTTTTGCATAGTCAATAAAACATAGATAGACATCTTTCTGATATTCTCTGCTTTTAGCTAATATCTACCTGACACCAGCAATAACATACCTTTTTTAAATGAATTATCTCCAGCCCTTTAGCATCTGCTCTCAGGCCTAATTTCGTTTGTTTGTTTGAGCTCTTTATTCCTATGGCTGTCCTTTGAGCAGTCTTCATATCTTCCCTCAGGAGGCTGAGAAAAATATAAAGTGATGGCATCGAAATGTATAGACCCAAAACTCCCTATTCACTTGACCCCTGCTGATCAATTCACAACTGCTGCTGGATCCATGAATTCCTTAGTAAGAGCTAAATTATGGGGAAATAAATAAATAAATAAATACATGTTCTAAACCAACATTTAGCAGTGTGACCTGAAGGAAAGTGTTTTTCTGACTGCTTCCTCATTTGCTTCTTAGGGTACAGCCTTTCCCTTAGACACATAACACAATGGCCAATGGCTTGGATTGCCACAGCACAAGATTTCTGTAATCTCTGATCTCTGTTCCCTTAAAACAATGCTACTCATTTTAACTCCATGACTATTAACAGGGGGAATAGCTTCCAGACAACCTACCTCAAAAAGATCATCCCTTAGAAATATGAGGCATCATTCTCATCTTCTTTTTATTTCTCCCTTATCAAAAAAGGTAAAAATGACCCTTCTTAAATAGAAGATTTAATCTTATGCAAACTCCTGCTGCCCTAACTAAAAAACCCTTTTCAGCAAATTAAAACACAGTCACCCACCAAACAACAATATTTGTGGCAGTGATAGTCTACATAAATGACAATTCTCCCATAAGATTAGAATGGAGCTAAAAATCCCTATCACCTAGTGACATCATCATGGCAGAACACACTGTAAACAAACCTACTGTGCTGTCAGTTATATAAAAATATAATACAGCCATGCATGGCAGCACATGGCAGCCTGTAATACTAGCACTAAATTGCCAGAAGCAGGAAGATTTCAAGTTCAAAGCCACCCTGGACTATGTAACATGACCCTGTCTCAGAAAACCAAGGACTGAGAATGGAGCTCAGTGGTAGAGCACTTGCCTAGTGTGTTCAAGGCCCTAGATTCAGCACTGCAAACAAACAAACAAACAAACAACAACAAAAAAAGTACAGCACATACAATTATGTATGGAGCACAATACTGGCTAATAACAATAAATATGCTACAGGCTTCTGAATTTAATATACTTTTATTATTTTAGACTGTGCTCCTGCTACTTCTCTACAGCCATACCACTCTGGCATCCCATCCTGTCTGATCTGAGAAGCTAAGCAGGGTTGGCCCGATTAGTCCTTGGATGGGAAATGACCTGGGAACACCAGGTGCTGTAGGCTAGGGAGAAGGACCTGGCAGCCCACTCCCAAAACAATTGGTCATTGAAGACATAGCTATGAATAGCAGAGAAGCACGGACATAGTGTTGAGCACGGCAGAGTGTTAGGGAGTGTTTCCTTCTGTTGTACAAAAATAGGGTTGGTCTGAGTCAGACCCGACTTGACGGCACCTAACAACAGCAACAATCACCTTCCACTTATAAAAAAATGTTAACTGTGAAACAGTTCATTATTAACTATGAAACAGGGTCAGACAGCAGTCTCACACATCTCACATTCTCCCCAACTCTCTATCACAACAAGAGGCCATATCAATTCAGTAATAACAACACATGGGCTTAGCATGCTCAAGGACCTGAGTTCAATCTCAAGCACCAAAAAGAAAAAAAATAAAAAGAGCCCACGTTGAGTGATTGACTTCTATCATCCAAGTTTGTGTAAGTGTACTCTCTTACATTCACACAACAAAATTGCCTGATAACACCGTTCTAAGACCATTTCCCCATCCTTAAGTAGTATATATTTTGTTTCCACAATATACCCATTATATGTCCAATTAATTCCCTTCCTCCTTTCCTTTCTTTTTCTCTCAAGTTCCCCTCTAAATATCCCCCTCTGAATTCTTCTATTTTTATCCTCACACTGTTTGATATCTAGCCCTCATCTCTGCTATTCTGACGACTCTTACCTTTGCCAAATTCTCATGTTAGCATTCCCCAAGAATTTAATCAGGTTTTATTTTAATTTAATTCCCATCAATCATTAACACTTCTCCAGAGCATTATCTTACACGTTAAAATTTGATCATATGGGAGGAACGTTAGCTTGACTTTCTTGGGCAATTTTATTGTACATATTTTGTATCTTATTCTGTTTCTGGTCACCTCTCTGTAGTCTGCTCACATTTGCTGCAACATTACACCTAGTCCATTATCCAGAAAATGGAAATATAATACTAAGTGCTATATTGTAGCCCCCATTTCTTTCATAATGTCATAAAAATTTATAACACTTAAAAGCCAATGATCCCTGAGGTCATTTATCCTCAAGAAAGAACAAGTTTATTCTCGGGGAGCAGAATCTGTATCAGATGTTGTTCCCTCATTATAAGATACATAGTCTTAATGCATAACATCAGGGCAGCTTGCAAGCGCCCAGCATTCATTCAGCGCCCTGATGGCGCAAAGCCCATTAGAAGGATGCAGGTGGGCTCTTACCATTCAGAGGTAAAGGACCAATGTCTCAGAAATTCACTCCAGCCTCAATGCCAGATGTGGTTTCACAGAGAGATAATGATCCCCTTCAAACAATGGGAAATAACTGAGAAAAGTCATTATGTCATTGTAAAAAAATGCCCTCGATTATCCTGCCCTCGCTGTTACCTAAGCTGAGTTTCATTTCTAAAGGCTCCTCGGTGGGAAGACTTAAGCACTGCACATGCCTGCCTCATGAAGTAATTGCTTTCAATATGCATCAATTATTGGTAGCAGAATGTGAGCAATGCCGGGGAGTGGAGGGGTGAGGTAACTGGGGAATGAGGTAGCAGGCAGAGAAGTTAAAAACTCCACCCAATTTGACAAGAGCTCTTGCTGTCTAACAAAAGGGGAGAAGAGCAAGGATCTAGCAGATGTGCTCTAGCAGATGTGGCTGTTTACAGAACACCAGCTGGCCTGAAGTCACTCTTCCCAAGCCATCTGCCTCCAAAGAGGCCCTCACCTGGGCTTTGGGGTTGCGGGGGGCGCCACAGGCTATCAGTGATACTGATCCACACTAACATTGCTGACAGCCATATCTCCATACAACCTCCTTCCGGAGCGACCAGTTGTCCAGGTATTAGATTCAGCCTCTCAGCCTCAGGCAACTGTGCAACTAACCTTTTCTGATGACCTTCTTTCAAGCCTTCTGTTCCCACTCAGCTCCTGTGAGGTAGCAGTTCTAAGAAAAGCACCGCAGGTGTATCTCATATCACTGAGAATTGGTCCTTTACAGCCTCCCAGTAAAATAGTTTGCAACCATTTGTAATGACGATGCAGTTATATTTCTGGACTCCACAGAAGTTCATATTATTACATTATTATATTTAAAATGTAGATTATAAAATGTGAATTTGACAATGTTTTTTAAGTAAACATTATGTGTCTTTCTTCACAAAAAGACATTAAATGTGTGGAAGGGCTAACATTGGAAGGTTAACAAAGGTCCTTATATGTCATTGTTTTCCTTTTGTTCACATGAATTTTCTAATTCTTCGATGAACATGTACTATATGTGTAATTTTTAAAACAGTAAGTTAAAGAAATCCAGCCTCTAAATATACAACCGATTTTTCACTTCTTTTTGATGTTGGGACTGTCTCTTGAGACTGCAGTTGTGGAACAGGGGCACTATAGTTCCCTAGCTCTGCGGAAAATCTCCAGTGGCCACAAGAGTTCCTTGAGTGCTCGGTGTCCTGCAAGGGAACAGAAAAGCTTTATGAAGAAAATTGAGGCCTTGGAGAACCACTAATTAAACACAGAAGAACCGCAGAAAGTTTGAACAAGGATGTCTGACTAGCATGGGTTTAGAGATTTGTTTAAAGGAGAAAAAAGTACCATTTAAAAAATATATATTGATTTTGAAACTATTATGATGACCTTTTTCTCAGTGATCAAAAAGCAGATAGAATTTTATTTATAATACCATGGCATGTTTTTTATATTTTTACCATCTCTCCCTAATATAAAACATCTGCTGCCTTTGGGCTACTCTCCAGTTCTCCCACTACCTTCTGCGTCTCCAAGCCCACCCCCTCAAATACGATGCCAACTTTATTCTGTCAGTCAACCGACATTTTATAAGGGTCTTCTCTCTGGACTTCATACCACCTGTTACTAATTATCTGGTTTCAACAGTACACAGATTTATTGGTTCTTTAAATTTTTAATGTGTGTATATTTTCACCTGCTAGGAAGATATAAGCTCATTATCAAGGGATCCTGCTAGGTGTCCTCAAAATAAATTCTTTTCTTCACCCAGAATAACAGAACTCCCAATTTTACTGGGGGGTGTGGTGGGGCACATGGCCACCCAAAATAAGGCCCACATTTCCTAGCCTTCCTTCAGCTAGCTATGACAATGTGGTTAAGTTCTATCCAGTGAGACATACATACAGGGCTGTGGGCAACCTCCAGGAACTGCTCTTTGAAGAGAGGAAGCACCTTAGTCTTTTCTCCACTTTCTTTGAACTACTGATGTGAACACTTGGAGCTCAGGCTGTCAGCTGGGACCCTGGAGTAAAACTCATATGCCAAGGAATACAGAGCAATGAGACAACAGTAAAGTAGCCATTGGTGATATTGGAAATCTTCCCCCAAAACAAATACTGCTTTCTCAGGATTTATTTCATATAAGAAACAAACTTCCATTCAGTCTAAGCTGTTGTCATTCTGGGGGTTTCTTTCACTCATGGCTGGAACTAATCTTAACTGGTAAAAACAGTGATCATATTTTCATTCATTCTACAAATATTTCCTGAGCCCTTGCTCTCTGCCAGGCACTGTACCGGCTCTGTAAATGGGGCAATGAACCACACAGGCTGGGTTCTTCTCCTCCCTCATAGTCTGTGTTCTAGTTCAGAGTCCACACAACTCCTAAGAGTGTGATGTGCCAGGCAGTGCTGAAACATTTGATGAATGAGATAGCAATGAGCCTCATTAGCAAAACATATTAATGTCTCTTAAATTACAATGGCCAATGATGACAGCTCTAAGTAATGTAGTACTATACACAGCCCCTATGCTTCCATTTTCTTCTCTACTATGGGAATATGCATGACTGTTGTGAGAATTAAATAAGATAACATTTCAGAAATGGTTAATCATTATTAGCTATGCTCAGCTGAAAATAAGTGTTAACTGCTTTGAAAGTACTCATACTTTTTAATTCAGTAATTCCATTTCTGGAATTCTAGCCTAAGAAAATAATTCTAAATGGAAAGATGGGAGGGTCAGAAAACACTGTTCATCCCAATGTTGATTATCATAGACAAGTCAGGAATTTAGTCCCCTTTTCCTGTCACCCCAAATTCTATCCTATGGTGAGCAACGAAGGCCTGGAACTACAGCCCAAGCTGATATCTACAAATCTACAGCTAGCTGAGAAAATGCAGACAAGGTGAGGAAGAATCAGAGAATCAAAGAGAACCTAAGTCCAAATTCTTGGCAAGGCAGATGTATGAAAAAGAATAGTTCAGGATGTCAAGTATATCAGGGTAGAGCAGAGAGTCAAAATGAAGCTTGACCTCAGAGAACAGAATGTGGATACTGGAGAGATGCCCTGAGTGGGGAAGGGAAAGAAGGAGCCTCCACAGAGCATCAGGAGTGCAGTCAGTGGGTGGGCCAGAAGGCACGGGGTCCTGAAGAGAAACAAAATTAATTTCCATCTGGAGAGGAATCTCTGAATAAATTATGAATACCACAACAAAATATTATGTAACCATTACAAAACACTGATTAGAAAGTCTATAGTAATCTGAGAAAATCCTTGACTAATGCTAAACATATACATTTATGTATAGATAGCACATGACACATGCATGTACTATATACATACATGTGTATAAACATACATGTAAACACTTCCATGTACATGATGGCAACTATGGAAATAATACTTAGAAGTCACACCAAAATGCTAATAACTATTTGATTAGGAAAGTAAAGTAATGGTCTATCTTTTCTATTTGTTAAATTTTATTTAAAGGATAGGGTCTAGATTACTTTTATATTTTAAAACTTGCATAGGAAGGCAAAAAGAACATTTGTTGCTGTTGTCAGGTGCCGTCAAGTCAGTGTCCAACTCATAGTGACCCTATGTACAACTAATGAAATACTATTGTCATGCTTCTCTGCTATTCATAGGGTTTTCAATGGCTGATTATTTTTGGGGAGTGTCTTGCTGGGTCCTTCTCCCAAGCCTACAGCACCTGGTGTTCCCAGGCGGGTTCCCATCCAAGTACTAACCAGGTCAAACCCTGCTTAGCTTCTGAGATCTGACAGGATCAGCGGCCTCAATGGTACAGCTGCAGCCAAAACAACATTAGGTACCTTTATCTAAGTGTCACTGTATTAGTTTTCCAGAAATTTACTTCTCAAGAGTAAAACTTGTGTGTCTTTGGCAACAAGCCTTATTTTTAGCCTTGTAAGTCCTTTCCTCTAAACATCAATTGTTGAGAATCTGGAGAAAGAATTAGCTTTCAAGATTAGCTTTGGCTCTTTGGAAAGAATTTTAACTCTTGCTCAATGTGGAATACCATTTAGAGGACAAATTTCATTTATGGAACACACTGTAATAGTCAGCAGTTACCTGAGCCATTTTCAAAGGTTCTAACTTGCTCCCATGGCGAAACTCATTGATATACTTTTGGCAAGGTACACAAAAGAAAGTATAAAGCTACAAATATGAGGACTGTTACATTCCTTACATTATATATTTTTTTATTCCTATGAGAAACTTGCTAACAGAATAGGTGCCATTTCAGTCCCTGAATTCACCAAAGCACAAGCAGTTCATCTGCAATTCTGGTACATCTATAACTATGATCAGGAACAAATTTATATGACAGATTGACCACATGACTATCAATACCAAATTTTAAGACAAGGTATTACATTCAGAATACAGTACCCAGCACCCCCTATGGACTCCCTGAATCAAATCAAGTAAATATTTAGAATAATATCCTTAGTTATCAAATATTGATGTTAAATTTTTTAGTTTAACTTCTTATTTAAATTTTTAAAGTTTTTTTAAAAGCTCCTCTAAACAACTGGAAAGATGTGATTGTGGAATAAGCATTAAGTAAACTGAAAATGTACATGAAAAGGTAGAGATTCTTAAGTTTAAAGAGTAGCAAAATAGCATGTGTGATCTCACTCTCAGAATAAAAATACATATATGCGTAATTGGAAGGGGATCTAGAAAAATACACAATAAAGAGTTGGCTAGAATCATCTCTGAATAATAAAATTGTTCTTATATTCTTATTTTTTGATTACTTGGTTTTTTTCTTCCTATAATACACATGTATATGTGATAATAAAATAATTTTCAACTGAAAGGAGAAAAAAAAAGCTCCCCTCAGTCTTAAAAAAAAAAAAAATCTCCCTTTCGCATTTTCTGGTTCTGGCAGGGTGCCCAATTCAGAACAAAATGCCAGAACCCTTTAGAAATGTAGGAATAGCCTCCTGCTAAGAAGAAATACAAATCTAAAAAGTAACTCTTACAGGAAAATGTTGTCCTTGCAACATTACCTGCTCAAGTTCAAAGGCTTAAACCATTTTGCATATGATTTCAATAAATAAATGGATTTTGGGGTTAATTACTAAAACCAAAATCATATTCTGAACATTTTAATATTTCCAATATTAATTACAATCTTCCAGTGGAACTCTTCAGTCTTCCAATGATATTCAACCTTGTATCTATTTATAGTATTTTCTTTTCTTTCTTTCTTCCTTTTCTTTCTTTTATTTTTCCATTTATTTATTTTTTAAATTTATGTATTTATTTATTTATTTAGGTATTTTTTGGGACAAGGTCTTGCTATGTAACCCAGGCTGGCCTTGAATTCATGTTAATCCTCTTGCCCCCACCTCCCTAATGGTAGGATTATAGGCATGTATGGTAGGATTATAGGCATACCACATCTAGCTCAGTTGTTTGAGTGCTTGCTCCACAAGCTTTAAGGCCCTGGGCTCAATCCCCAGCACCACAAAAATGTGAGAAGAACCTGGCAGCCCACTCCCAAAACAATTAGCCATTTAAAACCCTGTGAAGAGCAGAGAAGTGTTTCCTTCTGTTGTACATAGGGTCACTATGAGTAAGACCTGACTGAAGGCACCTAACAACAACAGCTATCACATCCCTTGGTATTGCCTTTAAAATGTAACAAATAGCTATAGCTAGGGGTGGTGGCACTTGCAAATAATCCCAGCAACTCAGAAGATGGAAGCAAGAGGATCACAAATTCAAGGGTAGAGGCAGCCTGCATAATTTCATGAGACCTTCTCTCAAGATAAAAATTAAAAATGGTCTAGAAGTGCAGCTCATCAGGAGAACACTTGCAAAGTATGCATAAGGCCTTGGGTTAAGCCCCCCAGTGCCTCAAAAAATAAATAAATACATAAGTAAATAAATTAAATAAATAAAATAACAAACCAGTATATTTAAGATTACTTTTATAATCTGTTGTTGGTGCTGTGGAATCAGGTCCAACTCATAGTGACCCTGCAAACAACAGAATAAAACACTCCCCAACACTGTGCCACGCAGGGCACAGTGTCAGTGCTTCCCTGCTATTCATAGGGCTTTCAGTGGCGGATTGTTTCGGGATTGGTTCAGGAGTGGTCTGCCAGTCTTTCTCCCATTTTTGTGATGCTGGAGATCAAACCTGGGGTCTCAGAGAGTGCAGGGCAGCACTCCACCAACTGAGCTACACTCCAGCCCCTTTTATAATTTGGTAACACTGAAATATTCATCCATTACAGTTAAATATAAAGGTAAATTATTCATTTACCACTTCCCTATAATGATTCCAAAGCAGCTGTTATTTACCTGGGCAAAAGTCCTCAAATTAAAATAGTTCTCAGCTTTGGATTCCATGCTGTTAGTCCGTATGTTTAACAGATAGGTTGTAGCAGCTCCAAAAAACCCACTGTGGACCAAGGAGTAAATAACTATTTCAAAAGCACGATTACATGCTGCATTTATACCATAGTCAGAGAGATGTGATGATGAGATAAATAACTAGAAGTATCAGAACTAAAACAGAACAAAATGACTTCTACTGAAACAAAAGTTACTTTTATACCACCTTCCAGGCAATATACACTTGTAAAGACTTATTTTTTTCTTAGTCTCCATAGAAAAACTTTAGGACTAAATAGTTACCTCTCTTCTACATTCTAAATCAGAGTTACACTTAGAAAAAAATAAATAAAGGTCACTGTGCCAGTCCTAGTAATCTCTTCAACACTGATAAAGGATTTCCTTATTCTTAGTGACTTATACTATTACATTAAGTTTTAAAACCAGAACACAGAAAGCCTGTGTGTGTTTTCCAGAGCGGTGATGGTGGGGATTTTGGAGGAAGCACATGGCTGGCTCTCCTACAGGACTCCACTGAGCCTTTGTATTCTAACCATACAAAAAACAAATGGGTTAATATGGAGTTCAGATTCTGCCAGGGCAGTGTGAGCCCTCCACAGCCTACCCCACCTGCTGATTATAACTAAAGTCAGACAAAAACATGAGGCGCGGGAATCTCCCTGAGGACTGTGAAGGTAAACAAAAGCAGGTGGATTTGAGGAGATGGGTGAATCACACACACACACTTTTTTGTTGTTGTCTTCTCATGCATCATTATCCTGCAGGCAGGGTATAACCCATGACTGCATATGACTGTCATTACATGCTAATTAAAATTCTTTTTTCAATCTTTCTTTTTTGGCTTTTTTGTTTATTTTATTCTGTACTGTTTGAGGAAATAGAAGTATAAATGATACTGATTTGATAGTTACATAATGGACATATCAACTGACTTATTACTCTGTACCCCACTAACATGTATAAACAAAATACTAATTACAAAAGAATCAGCAGCATCCTATAATACCTTAGCGACTTGGAAGGCTGAAACAGGAGGATCACAAGCTTGATGCCAGAGGGAGCCTGTACAATTTACTGAGAACTTATCTCAAAAATGAAAACTACAAAAATGGCTGGAGGTGCAGTTCAGTGGTAGTACACTTGCCTAGCATGCACCAGGCCCTGGGTTCAATCCAAGAAGAAGGAGGAGGAAGAGGAGAAGGAGGAGGAGGAGGAGAGCAAACTTAGAGAACCACTATGGAGACTTAATATAAAACTCTAGAAATCAAGAAAGTTCAGTATTGGATAATAAAATAAAATAGACACAAAAACAGAATAGTGTCCAGGAATAGATGCCATGCAAATGACAAATTGATTTTCTGACAAAGATGGCAGTGCAGAAGGGAAAGTCATTTTAACAAACAGTACTAACCAACTGACTGGAAAAATTGAGCATATACCCTTACCTCACGTCATACACAAAAATTAACTAAAGTAAGTCACTGACCTATATATAAACTGAAACCATAAAACTTCTAGAAGAAAGCATGAGAGGAAATCTTTGCAACATTGAATTAGGTAAAGGTTTCCTAGATGAGACTCTAAAATCACAAACCATAGAAAAAAAATTAGAAGATTGGACTTGATCTAAGTTCAAAACTTTTGTTCTTTGTAAGACACTGGAAAAAATAAATAAAGAAAATAAAGGAAAGCAAAGCAAAGAAAAAAGTAAAAGGCAGGCTGAGGATATAGCTCAGTAGTAGGACATTTGCTTAGCATGCACAAGGCCCTGAGTTTTGATCCCTAGTATCACAAGAAAAAGAAAAAAGGAGGGAAGGAAGAAAAAAGGGAGGAAGGAAGGAGGAAAGAAAGGAGGAAGAAACAAGCCACAGACTGGGAGAAAAGTTTTCATAACATAGATCAGAGGACTTTGTACAAAAAATTTATAGAGAACTCACACAACTTAATAAGTCAAACAACCCAATTTTTTAAACAGAAAAAATATTTTAACAGACACTTCTACAAAGAAGATATACAGATGGCCAATAAGCACATGAAAAGATGCTCAACATCATTAGTCATCAGGAAATGTAAATTAAAATCATAATAAAATGCCACTACAAATTCATCAGATTGGCTAAAATTAAAAAGACTAAGCTTGTCAAGTTCTGATGAGGATGCAGAGCAATTCAGACATATACCGCTAATAGGATTGTAACATGGGGCAATCAGTTTAGAAAACATTTTTGCAGTTTCTCAAAAAGTTAAACATACACCTATGATACAACTTAGGCATTCCACTCCTAAGTTTTTACTTAAGAAAAACAAAGACACTTGGCCACACAAGACCTGTGTGTGAATGTTCATTGTAGCTTTATTTCCAATAGTCCCAAACTGGGAATAATCCAAATATCCACCAACAAGCAAATGGATAAACAAACTGTTATATATCAAGAGATGAATAAAAGTCAACAATAAATGAGTTATTGCTACATGAAACAACATGCATGGATCTAAACAACATTATGTTGAATGAAAGATTCAGGAAAAAAGGAGCACCCAGTTTAATTCCATTTATATAGAATTCTAGAAAATGCAAAGTATTCTGTAGTGATAGAACAGTAGTTGCCTGGGGAAAGGGATAGAAGAGATGGATTTCGAAGAGTCTCAAGGAAACTATTGAGAGAAGTGGAAATTTTTTGTATTGTGTTGATTACATAAGTACCAAAATACATGAAAACTGACCAAATTGTACACTCCAAATATGGGCATTTAATTGTCCTTCTATTTTATCTAAATAAAGTTGTGGAAAAAAAGAGGGTCAAATGAGGGTCCAATTTGTTGACAGAAGCAATGGGTGGGTATATGGTTTCTGTTTCCAACCATATTTGTTCTTAGGTGCCCTCAGGTCATTTCCTGCTCAGAGGGACCTTCATAGAGTTTTTGATGGCTGATTGTTTCTGGACTGTTTTCGGGAGTGGGCTGCCAGGTCCTTCTTCCATTTTTGCAGTGCTGGGATGGAACCCAGGGACTCAGAGACCACAGAATAGCACTTTACCAACTGAGCTAAACCCCAGTCCTTCCAGCCATGTAAGTGGACAAGAAAACCTGTTGTCGTTGTAAAACATTTAGAAATGATGAAAAACTATTAACAAACATCCTGTTAAGTGTATAGTTAAGGCTGCCCTTGAGGGCAGGAGAGGTTACTGATCCCACAGGCAGAGGCTTTGGTTTTGACAATCACTTAGGAACCAGGATTTGTCCCCACAGAATAGGTTTGGGACTGAGACTTCCTCATATTCCTGAGCTCCCAGAGGGGCTACACCCTTAAGTGAAAGGTTTACACCAGGAAGGAAAAAAAGTTCACTTGCTGGCCCAGGATGAAAATAAGGAAGAATGCCATGGGAAAGTTCTCCTATGAGAACACATAACCACAGCCTACCTTCATATTCAGGATTTGAATTTATCCCTGTCGTCAGGGAACCCCAAAGCAGACAAATTAACTTAAAAAGTGGTCCAGCCTAGAAATACCCCTGAGGCATGTGGCAGAAAAAAACACAAAATTTCTCTGTATGGAAAAATCCTTAACCAAGTCTCACAGAATGCCTTCAATAATACTCCACTGAAAATGAGCTCACAGCACAACAAAATGCAGGAGAAAACTAGAAAGGCAATGTGTGCAAATGTACACTTGAGCAACACTTTGTGACTGAGCATTAAAACTGAGCAGAGAAAATTCAAATAGCCCATAGAAACTGGCACTTTTTTTCTCAGTGAAGAAATAGTTGGAACCCCATTAAGAATTCACAATGGTATCTGCCATACAGGTCCATGACATGTAAGGTATAGAACAATACATATACTTTCAAGTTTCATTTAAAGAAAAAGGGCAAAAGTCATACAACAAAGCATGTCTTGCATGCAACAAAGCATGAAAATATATACACCAAACTTATGTAAAAGTAAGATTTGGGGAGAATGAAGGGAGAAGAGTTTTTTTGTTTTGTTTTGTTTTATTGTTTAAACGCATTTTTCTTTTGACAATGAACATTTATAATTTTTAAAAATAAAGGAAAATATTTTAAAGAGATCTTTCATTTATAACAACAGCAGGTATTTTGTCAGTGAAGATAATGAATAAAACCCCATATTCCAAGTGCAGTGTAACTGCTAGCTCCACAGAAATCAAGCATTGGACTATGAGAACAAACCTGGCCTTCTTAGAAAATCCTGTTTTTCACGCTTCTCTTAGTTTGGTGTTGTCATTCTAAATGTTATTACTCAAAAGCTGCTTTTCAGAAAGTGTCCCCTTCCAAGAATAATGCTCATTGAGAACAACTTGGAAATGATTCAAGAACTGACTGCAGGTCACATTGGCCTTACACAATAAACTTTATACCATGCCCCCAAAAGATCAGATAGATCACAGCAGTAGAAATGATGAGATCACCCTCTCCATTGTGCTTGGCTTAGATTTACTCAGGTAATCAAAGAAATTCTGGTCAAAGCACACTGACTAGTTGTATATAATATATGAATAGTAAAAGACTACATTTTGAAGAATCATCTGAGATGGTTTGCAAAACAGATGTCTTGTTTAAAAAAAAAAAAAAGTCTTACTAAGAAATGTGACCTTTATAAGCAACAGAGAAATAATTTGCTATATTCCAAAGATGAAAGCCTTGCTAGGTAAATAAAGCACAAGGAAAAAAGTATACTTGCAAGACAAAATAAAAAAACTGACAGTTAAAGGATTTTTGTTGCATTAAAATTTAGCACCTGAAATCCAGCACTTGAAAAATTAATACTAATGGATGTGGGTAGCACATGCCTGTAATCCAAGCAGTTAGGAGGCTGAGGGAGAAGAATCACAAGGTCAAAGCCAGCCTGGGCTGCTTAGCGGGACCCTCGAAAAGCAAACAAAAAGTCCCTAAGAGTGCATAATGAAAAATTACTTTTAATTGGATACATGTCACGATCAATACTTAAATTATAGGACTAAGCCTATTCAATAGTTTCCTTTTAACAAAATTTATCTTCCTACTGGCTAAATTATGCCAAGCATCAAAAAGAATGAAGACTTAATTATAAAATATCAAATAAATAAAAACCCACTGGTCCATTGTGATATTCAAAAAGAAAGGCAGAAAAATAATCTTTTCTTAGAGAGTCAGTGAAAAAGTAGAAAGATATTGAGAAAACTACCATTTAATATTCCCAAGGTAGTAACTTATTTAGGTAAAGATCAGCACTTGTAAATTAAAGCCATTACCTGGAATTGCAGCAATAGTATATCCACATAGTACCAAAGAATCTCCCACAAACACTAACCATTTACAAAGAAAACATGTATTTATACTGAAGACATCTAAGCTCACCAACTTAAAGGATCACTCTTAAATTCAGTAATTTGTTTATAGGAAATGGGGGCAGGGAATGGAAACAACCAAATCCAGAAAGTGGACCCTTTCCATAAGGCAACTTTCATGACTTTAAAAAAGCCAATGCCTTTTTTCAAAAGTATGAGTAAACTATTCTAAACTAGAAAGACTAGAAACCTATAACTTATAACCAAATGCAATGCATAACATTGTTTGAATCCTGGTTGGGAGTGGAAGATGGGAATCTATTTAAAAATTCCTAAAACAAATTGGAATTTTTGAATATAAATATTTAATATTATGAATTACTGTTAATATTCCCTTAGGTAGGATCATGATATTGTGGCTATACTGGAAGATCTTGCTCTTAAGAAATGCAGGCTTAGATTTGTACAGATAAAATATCAGATACATGGAATGTAAAATAATGTAGCAGTATGTGGTAGGGAAAGTGGGAGACTGCCAGTGTCTGTCTTTGACCTACAAAACCAATAATATGGGTTAGCCTCATGTACACACATACAACACAAACACAACAAAATGTTAGCAACTACTGAATCTAGGTGATGACTATATATGAGTTTGTTATACTATCAACTTTTCCAAATATTTAAAATATTTTAGAATAAAAGGTTGAAGGAGTCATCTCAAAAATGTTTTCCTTTAAAAAGCCAAGTATGGTGGCACACCCGTAATCCCAGTACACAGAAGGCTGAAGTAGAAGGATCTTGAAGCTAGCCTAGGCTATGTACTGAGATGCTATTATGGGGGGCGGGGGGAGGATATCTATAAAATCTACCTTAAAGTACATTACCATTCTAAAGAAGTGGTTTACTTTTCCAGATCTGCTTACTCATTATCCATTCCAAGAACACTAAAACCATTTTTGTTTGTTTTCTCTACTTGGGGGTTGAACTCAGGGCCTTGCATATACTTCACAGGTGCTCTGCCACTGGGCTGCATCCCCAGTCCTTTTATTTACTTATTTATTAATTTTAAGACAGAGTCTAAGTTATGCAGGCTGCCTCTGGCCTTAAACTTGTGATCCTCTTGCCTCAGTCTCTCGAGCCCCTGGAATTAGAGATGTGCGCCATCACACTTGGCTCTAAAACCTGTCTTAATCATTGCAAATATCCTAATGCTAGAAAAGGTCCAATATAAATCTCACAACACCAATAATCAGCACAAGATTTATAGGTGTAAACATCTGGTTTTATATCCAAATAACAAACTTAACAGCAGTAAAACAAATTGTTTATTACAACATATAATGTGTTATATTAAATTTACACAATGATATATATAAAAACACATATTGTTTATATCATACAGTAATTTAACAACAGGAATATCAAAACAAATACTACCCATGCAAAAACATGCATATATTGGTATTAAAAAAGCCATTTTACACAATATTGATTACCAAAAATTTTTTTTCATTAAAAAAAGCCCTTCCATATAGGTTCAGTGGTCCAATCTGGACTGGATTGCACTAACGTTCAGGCCAATGCTTAGGTGGCACAGTGCTCAGTGAGCAATTATGGGCTTGGAGTCATACCCAAAGGTTATTGAGTGAATTACCCTGTACTAGAGGAACAAAATTTTATCCCAAAGGCAAGTCCTCCAAGGGACAAATGGTTGTACTGGCTACAAAATAGGGATGGAGAGAAAGGCACCAGAATATTGGCTATACGGCCCAAGGAGTTACTGTAATCAAGGCCGAAACAAGTGTGGCAAAAGATTTTGTGAACCCTTTTAAGATAGTACCAGCCTCCCTATCCAGGTTGCTATCTCTGGACCTAGGGGCTGGTCTACAAGTTCTGAGTCCAATAAACAAAACAGTTCTGAGAAGAAAATAGGATGGGGAGACACAGGGGAAATGTAGACTATACAACAAAAAAAAATTATAGACAATGACTGCCTCTCGTACCTACTTCACACAATTTTATGTAATGCCCCTCAACAGGAAAGCCCTTGCAGAGACATTGCCCCTAAAGAACCAAGGAGCAAAGGCATGCCCTAAAATTCCACCCACTTGAACTTGGGATCAAAAAATCCCAATAAAATTTGAACATCAAAACCTGTACCTTGCCAGATGCCCAGAATATTTAACATAAATCAGCTGATACCACAAAAATCATTCACTATCACCACCATTAAAACCTCAATAATTACTTCTAACTACCATTACATCCTTTACCTTCCATTAAAGGCACTAGTGTCCACATGTGACGATGAGACATAATTTACCTTGGTTTTATCTTAATAAAAGAAAAGCATTCCGTGAAAATATTACACAAAAAAGTTAAGACACCATCATTTTTCTTTCCTCCATTTGTTCTTTTCAGAAACTACAGGGCGGGGGGGGGGGGGGGGGGGGGGGGGGGGGAACGGACATTTTTCTACACCAATGACACTTAAACCGTGGTCATCAGTTTCAAAGAGCCAGAGCGAAAGCGGAGGATTTTCTTCTTGAGGTTGTGCGAAGCCTTAATTTTGACAAAGGTTTTTGTGGGGTTGTTGTGAAGGTCTGGGCCGGCGACCGTCTGAATGGGCAGAGTCTGGACAAACTGAGACCAAATTAAGCCCCCGCTTTCTTCTGAGTCGCTCGTGGTGGTGCTCTCGCCCACGAACTCACCCTCGCTCACGCTCGACTCGCTGTCGCCGAAGCAGTTGGTGGTGTAATTGCTCTGCTCGTCCTCGCTGGTGTCCACCACGGTGGAGTGGAAGAGCGACTCGCACTCGGCCGAGTACTCCGAGTCGCTGGCCACATAGGCGTAGGGGCTGGGGTAGGGCAGCGCCACAGGCACGGGGTACACGCCCACGTGCTCCCGGCGGCCCCTGCGTGCCCTCCTCCAGGCCTCTTCATAGGAAATCTCGGCCGAGGATTTCCACCGACGGTAATCGGTTCGCTTGTGCTTAGGTTTGGCCACCACCGCTTCCCGTCCGTGGCCGTGCGCCTTGACGCCTGCTCTGTGGCCCGCGGTGCCCAGGGGCCTGCCGGGAAGGCCGGCCTCGGACGGCCCGCCCCCGCTCCTGCGGCCCTTGGAGGAGGCTTTCTTGAGTTTCTTATTTGTATCCAGGTCGTCCGGGAAGCGACACTTCTTGCTGCCTGCCCGGGTTTTCTCCCTGACGGTGGGCAAGCCGTTCTCCAGCCCGGGCGGGGCCTGGCCTCGGTGCTTCAGGGTGGAGCTTCTCGCCGCGCCCCCGTTCCTGTGACCCCGGGGGAGCCGGGCGCCAGAAGGCTGCCCAGGGATGAACTGGGCCTTGACCAGAGGCCCCTCCTCAAGGCTCTGCGAAGAGGAGCCCTCACTTTTGAAGTCCACGGCCGGCCTGTCCTCCAGGGTGAAAGGCGCGGGCAGCAGCGGGGGCGGCGCAGAGCCCGCCTGCAGGCCGCTCCTCTGCGCCATCTTCCTCCCGGGCTGCCCACCTTTGCCTTCCAGCGGGGCGACAGGGCCTCTGCCCGGGCTCTCCTTGGGAGAGACGGCTGGGACCTGACTGCTGTCCTTAGGGGGTTCCCCAGGGCCTGCGGCGGGCCCCCGCGTGTGTTCCTGGGAGGCAGCCTTGGCATTTCGGGCCACGTGCTTGCCTTGGGGTTGCGAAGCCGCGCCCACCGAGCAACCCTCGGCCTGGGGTGGCCTCTTGCTTTCCAGGGGCTCCGCCCTGGAGTCTTTGGACCACTGCTTCAGCGGGGAGAACGTCCCCGTGTCCACCGAGGTCACTGCCCCGGAGGGCACACTCGCCTGCTTGGAATTCTTAAGGTTGACGCTGTTGCCATGTGCCACGCCGCCAGTGGCCCTGACACACATGCTCCCGTTCCTCAGAAGCCCTTTTGTGGGGTCAGCATTCACACTGGTTCTGGGTTTGTTGGTCCTTACAGGGTGTGTTTTTTTCTGGACCAAGCTCAGAATGTAGCCGTCCATCTTCTTACTGGATGAAGGATGTGATGCCGACCATAGACTGCTGGGAGATGGTAAGGAACCATCTGCTTTGGTGGCTTCTAGCTCAGATGCGACGCAAATGTCGTTGGCATGGTTCCCCAGCCTCTCCTCTTCCCTTAGAGGACTGCCGGTCAGACAAAGGAGAAACATTGGGCTCTGCACAGCCACGGCATGAAGTGGACTGGGATAGCGATATACATCATTCCCGTTTTTAGACACCAGATCACACTGGTACTTGGGATTCACATCTGCAATGACATCAAGGGAATTAAATTGTGATGTGGAGGGGGAACTACAAATTGCCCCTGAGGCCTGGTCTTCACAGTGGCCTTCTTTACATTCCAACCATCCTATGAGATCTGAAAAACATTTGAAGGTACACTCTGAAGAATTGAAATTAGTAGCACCAGCTCGACTCTGGCCAGTTTTATTAAGACAAGTTCATAGGTAGAGAATACTAAAAGATTAAAAAATACTCCACTAGCTACTCTACCTATGTACATAAAGTTTGTATACTAGTGAATAAGGGGAAAATATTTGATAAGATGTGATATATTCTCTGAAGGAAAAATATTAAGTCACTAATGCTTATCTGGGCCTGCAGCCATAGCCCTGTGGCATCCGATCCCGTCAGATCTTGGAAGCTAAGCAGGGTCGGGCCTGGTTAGTACCTGGATGGGAGACCGCCTGGGAACACCAGAAGCTGTAGGCTTGGGAGAAGGACCTGGCAACCCCCTCCCAAGTATCAATCTGCCACTGAAAATCCTATGAACAGCAGAGAAGCACTGACAATAGTGTTTCCCCTGTTGTACAGAGGGTCGCTATGAGTCGGATACCGACTCCACGGCACCTAACAACAACAACAATGCTTATCTAATAAAAACAACAACAATGCTTTCAAACTAGTGAATAATATAGGGTAAATACTTCATAAAGCTTAGCAAAAAATGAGTTGGGGATACAGCTCAGTGGTAGAGTGCTTGCCTAAGCATGCACAAGGTCTTGGGTTCAATCTCTGGCGCAGTGAAAAAGAAAAATAAGTTTAGTGAAAATCATGATATAATACCAGAGTATGGTTGTAAATTTTATTAAGATTGTGCATATGTAAAGAAACGGAGATGAAACATATCAAGATCCTAATAGTAGTCTCTCAGTGTGATGAGAAAAAAGATGTTTACTTTTTTGTTTTCCAAATTTTCAACAATTTACTGTGTTTATAACTACAAAAAAATAAATGAGTCGTTCTTTAGTATGCTCTCCTCTCAGTGTTCTGTTCCTTGCTTCCCTTTAAAATACTTTGGATAAACTATACGATATGTAGACTTTCTCCTCATTTTGTTCTTCTTTAAACTTGACTCCTAATGACATGTTTAAATATAACTGTGGACTAAAAGGTCAAGGAAACTGATCAAATTTCAATAAGGACTAACAAAATGTAAGACTAACAAAATGTAAATTTTTTTATTCATTGTTTTCAACAGTGACACTAAAAGCAAAAATTATTTTTAATAGGATAAGGAATTCCTGATAAGATTTTAAAAGATTGATAGTATTAATAATTTTCCTACACCTCAAAAATACAGATGCCAAAATGCAATGAAAGCAAGCTGTTTACAGCTTAATTGAATGATATTGATTCCTTACCTGGGTAAATATTAGAAATATCAAATCGTCTTAATGTCCTTCAGTTATCAGAAAAAAATCAAAGCTGAGTACATCACTGATTTACCTTTCATTAGAATTACATTTAGTCATTCAAATATTGAAAATATACTCTGTACCAGATACTATATTGTTTAAAGGAAAGCTCTCTCAACTTCAATAACTAGCAGACTCAAGGAAATAAAGTCTATGCCCAAAGATATGATTTGAAAAGACTAAAAGATTGAAAATGTCATGTCTCCACCTACTCAACCCCTAATAAATAGCTTGTTATAAGCAGCAACCGCTGGTGGTGGTGGTGGTGGTGGTGGTGCGTGCCTATAATCCCAGTAGGCAGAAGGATCACAAGGAGCCTGGACTACATAGCAAGACTCTTATCTTTGGGGAGTAAGGGGGGAGGAAATCTCTCTAGCTAACATCCTTTCCCATCTCCCCCTTCCCCAACCCCAAGTCCTGTCTTATCTGCCTCAAAGCCACATCTGCCTACATGTTACCTTTATCCCTTTTCCCAATTTAGAGTAGAACGAAACAAATCCCAGCCCAACTATCTCAATTATATGAGGATATGGCATTTGGGAGAGCCAGGGGTCTGTCTTCAAGGAAAACTTGTACCAAAGTGCCTTTTAATGGGTTTACAAAGTTTCCCTCTGAAACCAGATCTGCAGAGTGAAGGACAGCAATTACCAATGAACTTCAGGCCCAAACAATAGATAACAGTTTTGTGCTTTCTCAAATGATTGCTGCTGACAATACACGCTGTACAAATACAAAGACATGACCAATTAGCAACTTCAGCTGCTCAATATTTGTCTTGCCTGGACTCAAAAATTCAGTCTCATACCCAAGTGAAAAACACAATCAAACTAGCATTCAGTGACTTCTGCCAGCACCTACAGAAGCCCTAATCTTTGTATATCTCTGCTCTTCCAAGGAATCAGTGTGATGAGAAAACAGGACTAAGGAGAGAGTCTAGAATTTCAACAACTCTGCCATTCAGCAGATGAGCTTCTGACAATAGCTTATAAGCCAAAATTTGTGTTATGTTAAATAAGTTGGTTAAATACAGTAATTTGTGAGTTCCCTTGGCATGGCAGAAAAACATGGACCTGGCAGTTAAATTTGAGCTTGAATCCTTACTCTGGCACTCACTATTGTTAGGTGCCATTGAGTCAGGTCTGACACACAGACCCTCAAAGGATTTTCAATGGCTGATTGTTTTCGAGATGGTTTCTGGAGTGGACTGCCACGTCCTTCTCTCATTTTGGCAGTGCTGGGGATGGAACCCAGGCCCTCAGTGCTGAACAGCACTCTACCAACTGAGCTAAACCCCAGCCCCAGCAATACTCGTAGGATTTTCAATGGCTGATTGTTTGGGAATAGTTTCGGGGGTGGGCTGCCACACCCTTAAATAACTTAAGTAGCCTCACTTGTCCTTATTTTGTGATACATAAAATAGAGCTAACACCACCTGCAACCTACTGAACTGCTAAGAAGATTGAAGGGAAATAAATGTACATAGAGTATCCAGCAATGCATGACTCATAGTGGGTAAGCAGAAATTCTCCTAGTACTAACAACATCATGATTGTCTCTGGAGGTCGCTACACAGAGAGCCCAAAATGGGGACTTGTGACATATGGGCTAGGGGAAATCCCATCATGCAGGGTATTCTTAGAAACATGGAGGGGCTGCAGCTTCCTGAAGTGCGAAACAGTTCTTGGCTAGACTGATGGATATTTAATGTAATGTGCGCCTTAGCTTAACATGATTAAAGAAAGAAGAAAACAGTTCCAGAATGGTTTTCAAAAGAAAATGCAGAGTGGGGATGGTAGTGTAGCTCAGTGGTAAAGCATGTGCTTAGTATGTACAAGGCCCTGGATTCAATCTCTGGCACCAAAAAAGATATAAATTTTATATATATTACATGTAGACATATCTACATAAACATATATAAAGAAAATGCAGACAAACAGCATAGGCTCAGAGATAGAGCTCAATACCTGTAATATTGGGACAGTATTTCTAAAGTTAAATTGTCTTGCTACTAATGACAGCAAGAGTATTGGATTAGTTCTGGATATTTACCTAGATCAAACTATGGGTTCTAAAGGTAACTATGGCATTAAGTGCAGCAAATTAATGAATTTCTGTTTTTCCATAAATAAAAGGGATTGGAGCTAGATAAATGTAAGGGTCCTTGACCCTTTCCAATAAAGTTTCTGTCAGTGCTAAAAATTCTTACCTGCAGATTTAGGGCAACTATCTGAGATAGTCAAGGTTGCCTCCAAGGGGCTGCAAAAGCAGGTGCTGGAATGACAACTGGATAAACATTCACTGAACACCGAGTTAGAGGAATTAGAAAGGGATCCTGACGCCCCATCACTCAGCTCATAAAACCCTACAAATAAAAAGATGGTTGGAATTAAGATCGTGTCAAATAATAATACACATTCATGCTTAAAAGGGAAAATCATGTAGGAACAAGAGGCGATTTTTGTTTTGGTTTTTTAATTTGTTTTTGTTGGTATTTATTCTGCTTTCTGTTTTTGGCCAATTTTGTTTCACTGAGTCCTGATTTTATTGTTTTATTTCACACATTTCTTAGGAAAGGAGCAAAGCGCACATAACTACTGGGACATTTCAAAGTTACTCTCTCCCTCAAATTGAACTTCCTCCTCAGCTCCACTTTTAAGGATGTATAAGAAAGGAACTTGGATCTATCAAAGCCTACACTTTATTATGAATGTTTCAGAAGGAATAACTTCAGGAGAAAAACAAATCTATTTAAGGAGCCAAATGGCTTAAAGAAAAAAAAAAAAGAAAGAAAAAGAAAAAACAAAACTTTTGAAGTGGTCTCAGGAAGTTGAAGTGTGACTAATTTTCTAGCCCAGTTCTGACTTTCTCAAGTTTCAAAGGAGGACTGCTCTTCCAGAAATTTGAATAGCAGCTTTTGTTTTTTAAACTCAGGGGACTCCAGTCAGATCAATCTCATTATTAAAAATTTTGATGTCTTTCTTTATTTCCCTCTCATGCAACTGAATGGCAGATGGCTTTTTAATTATTTGCACTAGAAACAAACTCTATGGCCATTTGCAGGTTTTGGAATGCTACCCACAGGGGTTACCCATGAGTGCAGAATTTTGTCCTTGTGCTCGCTCACCTGAGCTAGGCCGGCTGTCTGTCTCCAGATGTTCTTCAGATGTCTTTTCTACGTCCAATCTCAAGTCACTTATCTGCTTGTCAAGTTCTTGCAACTGATTCAACAAACCAGCATCTCTTCGCCTTAAACAATTCTGATTAGGAAGAAACAAGGAAAGGAAAAAAATTAATGTATTTTAATGACAACCAGATAGTCTGCTATTCAGACTGCCTATCTCAAAGGCTCACTAGATTTCCAAAACCAAAATGTTACTGAATAACTAACAAAGCAAAAAATAAAAAACAAACAACTTCAAGAACTTAAGAATATGACCTATCTTTAATTCTACTTTCTCATATTTGTGGGGATAGTTTATTTAAAAAAAAAAAAACTTTTTTAAAGTTTTCACTAACATATACAAACTATGACTTTTTATAGATAAGGGCAAGAAAACCTTATAGATTTTAAAATCATCTGGAGCACAGCTAGTTTTAAAAAATAATACTTCACAGTAACCTCTTGATTTTGAAGTCAGAATAACAGATTTCCTACAACACACTAAAATCTTACTTAGGTGAGGTTTTTTTGGCCAAATGCCTTGGCCTGTAGAGTTTTGTTTTCTATCAGTTACTTTGTGGGGTTTAATCAGTCTTGGGCCTTTGAAAATGAGAAACTAATACTAATAGCCAGTGCCAAGTATAATGTGAGCTGGCAAAATCCAAAACCCTCAAGGGAAGGCCCATCACGATTTGAACTCAGCTTGGGTTTCCAAAGGTGACAGATTGGTTGTGCTAACTCACACCGCCACCTAGTGCTTTCTATTGCTGGAAAGGCAAAAGAACTCAAAAGGCATCTGGTTCAAATCATGAATGCCAAGTCTACAAATGAAAATAGTACCATAAACACTGACTGGAGTGGAATTCTCCTGACATACTCGGCCTTGCTCCCCTGAGACAGACAATAGGAATGCACCACTCACAATCTTGAGAGCCATGAAGACAAAAAGGTGCTATTGTACATGCAATGCATAAAATGTAAATGACCAGGCATAACTAGTGAGAATCAGTTCAAATTAATGTAACGGACAAATCTGGTCTATTACCAAAGAAACACAATAAAATGTCAAAGCAGAGGTGATGCACAAGCCACAACATAACATCCTTACAAAACAGATGCATGAGTATCTACCCCCTCCTCTCCGTCCTTCGACTTTAAAAGCTTGGAGACATAAATCATATGCTTCTTTGCTAAAATTTGAGTGTCTTCATGAAAAATGAACCAAACAAGAAAAAGCACTTTGTGCTCAAAAACTAAATAAATAAATAAATACTCTGGAAAGAGGTAATGCAAGAAAACACATGGCAAATAATCACATACCATCACCACTGTTATTTTTAAAGGGCCATTATCTAGCAAACTATGTCTGGTTTCAGATAGTATCACATGGTCAGATAAGGATCTTTTTTACTGTTTACAAAACTACATTTTGAGGTCACTGAAACAAAGCTGCCGCCATTATTCCGAGGCGGGGTCAAAAGCTGTTCTCAATACATTAAGGTGCAAACTTCTTTTTCTTCTCCGTTAATGAAGACTGCACAGAATGACTGCAACGCTGACAGAAATCCAATAAGATAAATGCTCCCTGAGAGCAGGTTCTCTTTTCTCCCACCTTCACCACCAATCACAGCTGGCAGAGCGTATAAAATATGAGTGGAGGGAACACGTTCTCCAGCCAAATTGCCATTATTTGTATTATTTGCCTTATACAAAGGACTTCTATTTGACACTAAGCCCCAGGCCAGGCGAAGGCTGGTTTGCAGGGAAAAGCCCGGGAGGGGCGCGGCTCCCTACAGGCGCTTCAGGGTCATCGTAAAACTCTGTTGTTGGACAGCTAACCACGCCACAAGCCCCCTCCTCGCTTTTGTCCCCCCTCAGCGGGAGAGGAAACTAAGGAGTCCTCCAGATGAAATGGCATCTTAAGTGGGGATTCGCAAGTGTCTGGGGAGAGGGCATGTCCTCGTTTGACAAGAGAAACTGAGATTAGGACCAAGCGACTCCTAGAAATCTCGAAGGCAGAGGAGGAGGGGAGAGCAGCCACCCGCTCCCCACAATCCGCCCGAGGTCGGCAGCCCCTCACCTGACACAAAGCAGGTACACAACCGAAACGCGTGGGCATCAGCAGCCCACGCGCCCGGGCCCCGCGCAGCGCCCGGGGCCAGGGAAGTACAAGGTGGCCGCGCGAAGGGGTCGCACAACAGCGACAACTACCCCCGGCCGCAAGGTCACCTCGCGCCCACCCCGGGCCACCTGCGCGCCCTCCAGCCTCGCGGCAGCACAGCCGCGGCCCCCTGCCCGGGAACCACCTACCAACTGCTTTCGCAGCAGCAAGATGTTCTCCTCCAGGAACTTCTCCTCCAGGCGGCTTCGCTGCGCCGCGTCCCCCGGCAGCTCCCCGGCGCGGGGCACCGCGGCCCCCGCGCCCCCGGCGCAGCGCAGGGCGCCCCGGACCAGCAGCTCTTGGCGCTGGCGCAGGTACTCGAGCTCCGCCAGCCCGGCCAGCGTGGCCTCCTGCCGCTCCCGCGTGCGCTGCCGCTCCGCGTCCGCCTCGCCCTTCTCGCGCCAGCGCCCCTCGGGGTCCCCCGTGCGCTGCTCGCCCCGGGCCGGCGCGTGCGGCTCCAGCTCCCTTGCGGTGCCAGCGGGACTCGGCTTCATGGCCCCCGACACGACGGCGAGCGCCCGGCGCCAGGAGCTAGGGCTGCGGCCGCGGGCTCATGCCGCCCCGCGCCGGGACGCAGCGGCGGGCGCGGAGGCCACGGGCGCTCGGGTCTCGCGTGCTGCAGCCGGCGGCGGCGGACCCGGCCGGAGCGGCGCCGTCCGCTGTCGCCGCAGCTGATAACGCCGAGCCCGGCGCTACGTCACCCGCGGCGGCCCGGCCTCCCCGCGCCGGCCCCTCTGCTCCGAGGCTCGCGCCCCTGTCTCCCCGCCTCCGTCGGGCGCGCCGCCCCGCGCTAGCGATCGGTCTCCTCCTCCGCGCCCGGCCCTGCGCACCCCGCCCACTCCCCTCCCCTGCTGCCCGCCGGCGTCCTCGCCCCGCTTGCGAGTTTACGGCACCCGATTTCTCCTCTCTCCCCATTGGTTCTTTCCCATCGCTCAAAGCTAGGGGCGAGCGCCCCGAGTCCCAGCGTCCTGTTACAGTTGGCCTCACTGGCGGGGTTCGCGAGGGGACGCGACGCCGGGGCTCCCCGGAGAACTTTCTGAAACTCGACCGAGTTGCAGCGCACGATCTTAACCCTTTCCCCGCGCGTCCACTCTTCAGATCCGCTCACGCTGATGGAGGTTTCTTCCACCTTCTCAAAAAAAGTTATTGCCAGTGTGCTCCAAGACAATTTCTGTGGGTTTGGGGTTTTTTTGTTGTTGTTTCTGTGCTTTTAACTCCATTTTGTTAAAGTAAGCCATACAAAGAGCAAATTCAGTGTTCTAAAACTGTTTAAGTTTTCTTTTAATTTTTTAATGGAAATCTTACTATGAAGGTATTTAAAATTAGGAAGGGGACTGTCCCTGTAATAGCAAGTGCTTGCATCAGTTCTTCAAAAACCATAGCTTTTGTGAGTGTGCGCGCTTGTGCGCTTAGTTTTTTGTTTTTTATTGTTACCTGGTAGAGCGCTGGCTCTGAATCCAGACTATGAATCTGAAACCCCTGTTTTACCCATGAATAGCTGGGTAGACAAATTACTAGCCCTCTCTGTGCCTCTGTTTCCCCCACAGTAAAATGTAACAGAACCTGCCTGTTAAGAATTATATTATACAGCACATAATGTATGTGGGTGAGGGACTTAGAAAGTTTTCCCCTGAAATACCATTTGTGGTACAGTCATCTGTGCTTGGGATACATTGGGAATTTCAATGGAATAGGGATCTGAAACTGCCACTAGCTGGCTGGACTATGAACAGTACCATATGAGTTGTAAAAAGCAGTGCATCCCAGCACTTTAGAAATTGAATCCAGCAAGTCACAATTTGCTGAAGTTCAGGCAAAGTGTCGCGTGAAGGAGTGCATTTTATGTTATTTCAGACTTAGACCTTTGCCCAGCTGCTTATCCCTGCTAGGAATTCCCTTTTCTCCCCTCTCTGTGTGGTCTAAACTTCCTTACAAGATCAGTTCACTCACTTGGCTTCTCACTTCTCTCCTTTGAACTCATTAACTGCAGGAATACTTGGTCCTTGCCACATGCTATTGTTTGATTCTGTACCTGGGTATGCACACACACACCTCTATATCTGTAGGTGTTTCTTAGTATCTCCTCTCTCTTTAGCTACATTATAAAAGCTCCCTGAAGGCAGGGACTATTTTCATACTCTCCTACTATTACTGTCCTCAGCACAGTGCCTGGTAGGCATTCAACTGATAATTGCTAGAGAGAGACCCAACAGAATGCAAGTTAGTTGTAAATTGTTTTTTTTTTTTTCATTAACATACCTTTTAACTATCTTTTAAACTTAATAGTGCCCACTTAATCTCTACTACAAATAGAATTAAGTCCACATTTACCAAAAAGACAAAAACAAAAGAACTCCCTTGCCACCCACACTGTCCTCCCCATTGCCACCTCCCACGTGAACTACAAACGATTCATAATTAACAAAATTCTGCATCAGATCTAAAACTGGAATTACACGATCAGGTGTTCCTAAGCATACAAAATCAATTCTATCCAGGTCACCTATTCTTTAGGCTAAATCCTGCTTGATAAGACAGGAACTAATTTTGCTCCCTAATTTTTGTAAGGCACTAATACCCTGCCTGCCAAATGCCACTCATCCATGTCCTCTGCCATTGTTTTAGTCTACTCACTTCTAAACATGCATCTCGTCTTCTAGTTCTGAATTCGATTCCTTCTGGCTGGGTGGAGTCTATTATAGTGGCCTGTGTTATGTCACATACTGACAACTATATTTATACAGTTTCAGGGGAAAAAGCTGAGACATGTTTTTACACACTACTAATAAATCTTGTTAAAGCAGACAGACAAATCACTATGTCTCCAAACCTCTCCGCCTTCCCACCCCTCTCCTAACCAAATGCCACTTTGGGCCGGCTCATTAGTCCAAAGCAAACCATTTGCCCTAACGGCTTGTACATCTCCATGAAAAAGTGTTTCCAGCAAGTTTAAATATTAAAACCAACGTATTCAGATGGTCCCACCAATGAAATGGTCACGAATAGGAAAAAAGGTTATGCTTTCCAAAGTATCTGTTACACATTAATAAATAATGCTGTTCATTCACATGCCAATTAAAACAAACTCTGGCTGTCAAATGAAGTTAGAAGCAAGGAGCTCAATGCTGTAATTGTTTTTCCATGAAAACTCCCAATGTCATCAGATTAAGTACGAGTGGCTGGGTTGCCCCTATTCTCTTTTTAAACTTAATAGTCAGATATTCTCCTCTCCGGTCCAGTTCCCTGGATTTTCTTTCCTGTTGATTCTTCATTTTGGTAGCAGGTATGTGAGAGGCAGTTTAAAGTAATCACCCACCGCTCCCTTCTGTTGGCAACAGGATCTCACTTCCCCTATGGTTTTTATTTTTCTTTTCCTTTCTTTTTAAAGAGCCAGCTTCTTCCTCCACGAATGCTACTTATTATCTCCTTTCAAGTACTGTTCAGCCCAGTCAGTTTTTTTGCCTTCCCCAAGGCTTCTGTCTTCTCAGAACAGCTGCTTGTGGACAGTCAAAGAGTGACGCTGAAGATGGAGAGGATCTGCTGCCCAGAATATCTGGAAAGTAAGCTAAGGGGGTCAGCCTGAAAGAGTCTTGGTTGTGTAGCCTATGCTTGAAAATGCTTCCTGTGCAGAGCCAGAAAGCGGCCCTCAGATCACAATCTGAAGCGTTGCCCTTGGGCAGAACAGTTCCTAAGAACACCCCCGCCAAAGCTCAAGCATCATTCTACAAATTCCTTATTCAGCAGTGGACATTCTATTGCAGACAAAGTAAGGAGCCTCAATTGCACATTTTGCTCTAAAGAAAAGCAACAAATGATGCCTTACAGCTTTTATGGCCAAACAAACACAAATGATGTAATTGGGAAAAACTGTCTCCAAATAGGAAGAAAAAAAGCAAAGGGCAATCCTTTGAGTTTGGGTGATAACCACCATTTGAGGGTCTGGGATCAAAGCTCCAGGCAGACATCAAAGCCCATTTGAGTCTAATTCCAAAAGAGCCACAGTGAATTAAACTTCATATATAAACTAATTATAGTTTGACCCCTCAATCAGGCTTCAGTGAGTACATAGGGGAAAGAAAGCAGACATTGAAACAAAAGATCAGGAAAAAAGGAAAGTTGGTAGCAAGACTGGGCAACATCATGGCCCTGAACGCTTTAAAAATCTTTTGAGGGTAGAGAGGAATAAGGGAATGGCAGAGGAAACTGCAAACTTTGGACAATGCTGGTCTTGTATGAAAGGCTATGAAACAGCTTTTTTCTACCCTCTCTGGCTGCATGACCAAAATCATCTTTACTCCTGGGGGAAAAAAAAAAAAGGTTATCTTTTAGCTGTGTTTTAGCGTTGTTGTTAAATAGGTTCCATGTCATCAGGCTTCTATTGAAGAAGCACAAGGTGATTCCATGAAGTTTGCTTCTTGGCGAAGCTCAGGCCCTGAGGGTTCCAAAGACACAATGTGCCCAACACTGGCAAGCGTTCCCCATGATCTCAATCACTGATGCCCCCTCTACCTCTGACTTTAGTCCTTTCACCGTTATTTCTACTGGTCATCTTTACAGATGGAAGGTGCAGTGTACCAAGTGTGCAAATACCCTAGAACTGCATACCCTCATAATAAACCCATGAAGCAATTAAGACTCCTTCATTCTTAGGCAAAATTTTAGGAGTATTTAAGAGACACGTGGCTTCCTTCAGCAGGGGCTTTCTTCAAAAGGGGTATTTACCCTTGTTTTGCTTTATTGTGACTGTTCCCGCAAGTATTTAAAACTATCAATCTCACAAACAGGCAAACCATTGCACACCTGATTTGATAATACATAGAATATTCCTTTGTAGGTAAACATTAGTGATTTCTTAAAGTAGCAAAATCTAAATGTATAGCCTGAATCCTTAATGAGAGAAAAATCATTAAAAGTAAACTTCTCATACGACAAAAGCAAATATGGAGCATCATCATTACATTGCCCCTCTTTGAATAATCATTCACTTATTTGATGGATATTTATGGAATATGTAATACATACCAGGCACTAAGGATGTGGTGGTGAACAAATCAGACATAGTCTCTACTTCATGGAGCTTATGGTCTGGCACTAATTAAATAATCATGTGCATGTGGCATGTGTGTCTGTACATGTATATTTCCAAATTGTGAAATAATTACCATAATTTGTGAAAGAATACCTCATTTTTGGTTAGTATTTTTTTAGTTAGCATACAAAATAATGAGTTTCATTATGACATTTTCATACATGCATATCATTGTACATTGCATACTCACCACCTATTATCCTCTCATGTCCCCCCTCCCCACTACTGCTCCCCTTCCTCCCCTCAAATAGTCCCCCTTCTGCTTTCATGTCTTATATATTTTTTTATCTAGATTTTTGCATTTGAAAGATGTGATGTTTCTCTTTCTTTCCCCTCATTGCACTCTTGTTGTCCCTCCTCCTCCCATTAGCCCTCTTTGTCCCTTCAAATAGTCCCCCTTCCACTTTCAGGACATACATATTTTTTTGAATCCAGTGTCTACCTATGAGAGCAAACATACAATATTTATCTTCCTGAATCTGGCTTATTTTGCTTAACATGATCATCTCTCGTTGCAAATGACATAATTTTGCTCTTTTTATGGCTGAATAAAGCTCCACTGTATACGTATACTACATTTCCTTGATCTGCTCATATGCTGATGGGCATCCAGGCTGATTCCTTACCTTGGCTATTGTGAATAGTGCCCACTAAACATGGATGTGCCGATATCTCTATTGTATGCTGATTTAGATTCCTTTGGATCTATCCAGGAGTGGTATGGTTGGATCATATGGTACATGTATTTTTAGTTTTTTGCGGAATCTCCAAGCTGATTTCCACAGTGGCTGCACTAAATTATATTCCTATCAGCAGTGAATAAAGGCTCCATTTTCCTCACATCCTTGCCAGCATTCATTCCTGGTTGTTTTCTTGATGATAGCTGTCCAGATGGGGGTAAAATGGAATCTCAATTGAAAATAATACTTTAAAAGCAAAGTTGAGCATAGTGGTTGCTGTTGTTGTTATTACATACCTGTCATTCAACATTTGGGAGTCCAAGGAAGGAAGACCTCGAGTTCGAGGCCAGTCTGGACTATAGAGTTTGAGACCAGCCTGGGCAATATAGTGAGACCCTGTCTCAAGCAAAACAAAACAACAAAAAAGTACACAGCTGAACTTGGGCACCACGACACATACCTATAATCCCAGTGATTTAGGAGCCTGAGGCAGGAGGATCTACAAATTTGATGCCAGAGGCAGCCTGCACAATTTAACAAAATGCTGTCTCAAAGTAAAAAAAGCCTGGGGGTGCAGCTTAGTAATAGAGCACTTACGTAGTGTGCAGAAGGTCCTGGGATCAAGCCACCAATACTGAAAAAAACATAGATATATTCTTCAGAGAAATGTTAATCAAAACCATAATGAGATAGTATCAACCCTCACCCCATTAGAATGGCTATTCTCAAAAAGACAAAAAAATGCGAGCAAGGATGAGGAGAAAGGGGCACTCAGGAAAGGGAACTCAGATATGCTGTTGATGAGAATGGGAATTAGTAGAGCCATTGTGGAAAAATGTGGAAATTCCTCAGAAAACTAAAAATAGAACAACCATGATTCAATCATTCTACTAAAGGAAAAGAAATAAGAGTGTCAAACAGATATTTGCACTCTCATATTTATTGCAGTAGTATTCACAATAGTCAAGATACGAGGTCAACCTATGTGTCTATAACACATGAATGGATAAAGAAAATGTGGTATGTATACACAATGGAATATTATTCAACCATAATACAAGAATGAAGTTCTGTCATTTGTGAAAACATGGATGGAACTGGAGAATACTATGTTCAGTGAAATAAGCCAGGCATAGAAAGACAAGTACCAATGTTCTCACTTGTATGTGGAAGCTGAAAGAAAGTTGATCACGTGGAAGTACAAAGTAGAATAGTGGTTACCAGAGGCTGGAAAAGGGCTGGGGGAGTGCAGAAGGGATGGTCAAGAGTAGGGGTGCACTTGGATAGGAAGACTATCTTCTAATGTTTTATAAAAAACTAGGGTAACCATAGTTGGCAACAATTAATTGTATATTTCAAAATAGCTAGTAGAGATGATTTTGAATGATAAATGTAGGAGGCCAGTTCCTGTGATCTGATCTTTATACATTGTCTACATGTATTGAAATATCACACTGCATCCTATAAATATGCACAACTATTACGTGTCAATTATTTTTTAAAAAAACTAAAGACATATTTTCTGATTATATCAAAAAAGTCATACTTGAATGAAATCACAGAAAATATATTTGCACTTTTTTTTGGGGGGGGGGCCTAAAACTTGCTATGTAGCCCAGGCTGGTCTCAAATTTACAATTGTCCTGCCTCTGCCTCCTAAGTACTGGGATTAGAGGCGTATGCCACCACGTCTCATTTATTCCTGAGTTTTATAATACTTAAGGTTTTGTAAGGAAGGGGAATGTATTTTTTATTGGATGGATGGATGGATGGATGCATTCATTCTTTTATTTATTTTTGGCAGTACTGTATCACTGAGCTACATCCCCAGCCCTGGAAGCAGCATCTTACACTTTACTTTTTATTATCTTATTTTTTAAGTATTTACTTTAAAGCCACATTTAAAATTTCTAGAGGAAGATACTGGCTCTATAGCAAAGTAACTCAATATCTTCATCTAAATAGCATCCATGGAAAGATAGTTACTAGTGTATATATATAAATAAACTTTAAGATATCAAATTATCTTATTGGTCTATGTGTTACCTTTTCCTTAAATTAATTCCAGGAAGGCAGGACATGGTAGCACACATCTGTAATCCCAATGCTTCTGAGGCTGAGGCAGGAAGATTATGAGTTTGAGGCCAGCCTGGGCTACCTAGTGAAATTAAGGCCAACAACAATATCAATGATGAAAACAACAACCATAACAAAACTCCCAGGAAGGAGAAAGAAAAAAATATCCATGAAATCCACAGTACTGCAAGCAATTTCCAATAGGGTTTCTTGCACTAGCATAGAGGAATGATCAATGTGATGATGCTTTGTAAGAGACCTCTGGATCATTAATATGAACATAGAAGCTTTTGCTTCAGGATAGAGACAACTGCTTCATGTCTTCCCTTTCTTCTGCTTCTATGAACCCAGCCCTCTGGGGCCAGACAGAAACGGAACCAGTACTCAAAATAAGCTTCCACGTCAGTTCTCCAGTTCTCGGCCAATGTTTGCCTCCCACATTCACACATCCACTTTAATTAAGATGCCCTGGGGGCCTAGGGATCCCTGTAGAAAAGCCCAGAATGCCATTATCACCCACGAGAGGCTGAAAGCGCACCCTGTGGGCTGAGGCTTAGGCAGCCTCACCCCACGGGGAGCCCCTTCCTCTAATCTGCTGCACCTAGCAGCCTCGGTGTGAAGAGTAACACGTCCACTTCAAACAGAAGTTGGGCCTTGAGCGTGTTTGGGCTGAGGGGAAGGATGGGGGTTGTGAAAAGCCTCAGATTCAAAGAAAAGTCAGCTGGGATGACAGTCAGTAACAGCTCTGCTCCCATGGGCAGAGGCCTGCAGGGGCTGATAGGAAGCCCGGGAGCTCCCTTCCATCTCTCCTCCCACCCCACCCCAGGGAGCTCTCCTTCCTGAGCCCAGATTCTTTGAAGTCTGTGAGGATGGTTTTGACAACAGATGGGACAATTCACTTCTGTTCAGTTTGGTCCAAGCAGATGAAATTCAAACAGTGGAGGGAATTTCATCTAATGATAAAGAAACACTGGCGTTTTGTTACACCCAGCTCTCTCCCCTCCACAACCCAGTGGAGGAATGTGGTTGACTGACTCTTGTCTTTAATACAGGCTATTTTTTGATAAGAGAAAGAACTAGATTTTAACATAGCACTTAATGCTGTAGTAGAAGGATACAGGTTTTGGAATGGGGCCATGTTGGATTTGAACTCCAGCTACATCACATTCTACCACTCCATAATGCCCACCCACCTTGCCCTGGTTTGCCAGGTTTGACCCTTCTCAGCCTAATTTTTCTCATCTGTAAAATGGGGTTTATACCTAACCATACAGGGAGGTTGAGAAATGAAGAGTGCTTACCCCCAAGGTCCTAACTTTTATAAAAACATGTTTATGCATATATTCATACATCGTTGTTGTTTGGTGCCTTCAAGTTGGTGTCCGATTTATAACAACTCTGTGTACAACAGGTGAAACACCATTGTCAGGGCTTCTCTGCTATTCATAGGGTTTTCAATGACAGGTTGTTTTGGGGGAGTGGGTTGTCAGGTCCTTCTCTAAGCCTACAGCACCTGGTGGTCTCCCCATCCAAGTACTAACCAGGGCTGACACTGCTTAGCTTCTGAGATCTGACAGGATCAGATGCCACAATGGTACAACTGTAGGCTATTCACACATAGAATGTACTAATAAGGGTATTTCTATTATATAAAAATTATCATTAGCCATCCTGTTGTTGTTAGGTGCTGTCAAGTTGGGCCTGACTCAAAGCTACCCTCAGAGGATTTTCAATGGCGGATTGTTTTGGGATTGTTTCAGGATTGCTTTGGGATTGCTTCTCCCACATTAGCCATCCTCGTTGCTTTGAAAGTTTTGATAAAGCATACGTATCATTTTGTCTTTAGAACACTTTATTTGATTTTGAGCTATAAGTAGCTCCACTTACTTAAGGTCACTGGCAGGGCTACCAAGACAAAATTCACAGATCCTGCCCTTAGAAACTGTGTAGGCCAATAGAGCTGTCTAGTATATTGGGAAGAACATAAGCTTTGGCCAGGGTTCAACTCCTTGAGCAACACATTTAAACTCTCTGAGCCTCAGCTGCCTCACTTTGCAAATTGGGCATGCATTTAATTCACAGATAATGGAAAATGTTGACTTTTTTATTTCTTTTTTATATTTTATCTGAAGTTCTGTTTAGGTTAATGAAGTTCATTCACCCTCTTCCTTTTTAACATAGCCTCTATTATGGAATGGGAGAAGGACCTGGCAACCCCCTCCCAAAAATCAATCTGCCATTGAAAACCCTATGAACAGCAGAGAGGCACTGACAATAGTGTTTCCCCTGTTGTGCAGAGGGTCGCTATGAGTTGGATACCGACTCGACGGCACCTAACAACAACAACAACAACTATTATGGAAATTTTCAAAAGACAAAAGAAGGGAAAATGGTATAAGGTATCTCCATTAGCCCATCACCCAAATTAACAATTGCAAAAAAGATTTTAAGCAGGCTCCACTTAGAAATAATATTTTGACAATTTTGGGACCAGCAGATCTAAAACATAGTTATAGATAAGAGATCTATTTCCATCATTAGTTTAATGCCCCAGACATATAATAAACAATAAATGCTAGATATTATTATTATCATCATTATCATTTTTCTCTACAATTTATCCAAAACCTTTTTATGGAACTTATATACTATCCCTTTCACCCAAAGAACACAAAGCATTTCCCCACACTCCTCATATATATCGTGGTGTGGGGAGACCAAGATACCCTGAGGTAAATGCTCTGAAGTAATTTAGCCACTCCTAGCAAGACCTCAGTGACTGCTCCCCTGGTTCTCCTTGTTCTGGGTACCAGTGACTTTCCTCCTCACCTCTTGTCCCACCTGCTAGCTTGATGATTTGTTCCTCTTGAGAGCTAGACCATCCTTAATGTACCTTTACCCTCTTCAACGTGAGTGGCAAGACCAGGTACACTCTTAATATTCAAAGTTGGTAGCATCTGGAACAAAGTACTTTTAAGAAAAGAGCCAAGTAAAACAAGCCAGCTTGAAAATTAAAGCAGTATTTATATCTAGATTGTTGTTAGGTGCCGTCGAGTTGGTATCCGACTCATAGCGACCCTCTGTACAACAGGGGAAACACTATTGTCAGTGCTTCTCTGCTGTTCATAGGGTTTTCAATGGCAGATTGATTTTTGGGAGGGGGTTGTCAGGTCCTTCTCCCAAGCCTGCAGCTTCTGGTGTTCCCAGGCGGTCTCCCATCCAGGTACTAACCAGGCCCGACCCTGCTTAGCTTCCGAGATCTGAGGGGATCGGATGCCACAGGGCTACAGCTGTGGGCTATATCTAGATTGAGTTCTCTTTATTTGAGTTTCAGAGCCATTTTTCATGAACAACTAAATTTATGATGTTAATCGTTGTTGTTGTTGTTAGGTGCCATTGAGTCATTGTCCGACTCATAGCAACCCTATGTACAACAGGTGAAACAGTATTGTTACTGCTTCTCTGCTATTCGCAGGGTTTTCTATGGCAGATTGTTTTTTGGGAGTGGGTTGCCAGGTCCGTCTCCCAAGCCTACAGCACCTAGTGTTCCCAGGCAGTCTCCCATCCAAGTACTAACCAGGCCACACCCTGCTTAGCTTTGGAGATCTGGTGAGATCAGAGGCCATAGTGCTATGGCTGCAGGCATGATTTTACGTAGATTAAAACAATGACCATTATATATACAAACACCAAAGCCAAAAACCATGACCTCAATAACTCAGAATCAAATTCTTGGTTTAATTAGGCTTGCCTCTCTTATTCAATTAGATTTTAAACCCCTCAAGGGCAGGGACCAATCCTATTTCATCTCCAACCCTCTTAGAATAAAACTGGATACAAGGCACTTAGTCGACAAATGCTTGTTGAATTCATTTGCCTTTCAAGATAAATAGAGATAGAATCCCATCAGTGAATGCCCTAGAGGAACTGACTTTGGGAAATCCTATAAATAGATATTTAGAAACAAACCAGTTAAAGCAATGTCTCTTATGAGTTCATGCCCTTTAGAAAAAATATTGTGGAAACAGGAAAAAGAGAAACAGTTCCATTTCTGTAAAGATAAGAATAAAGTCTGATAAAGCAAAAGGCATTTGGGGTCAGCAGAGTTAAAACAAACTCAGACTGCTCTGCCTGTTTGAAGTTGACAAGAAACAGAGAATGACCCAGAGGCCCATTGTGGAGCACAAAGCAGCTTAATCAGCATTTCATCAATGAGGGACACCCTGGGGGACCCAGGCTCACCCTCCTGGCACTGTGTAAAAAACCTGGATATTTTTACCTAGAGTACATTTCTACCCGAACCCATCAGTTCGTGTTGTGGGGTGTGTGTGTGTGTGCGCATGTGTGTGTGTGAGGAATGGCAGAGAGGATCACCAATTTGAGGTTCAGACTTTCTCATTGCTTATAATAATGGAATTAATTCCAAGGAAGACTCTTGAACAGTGTTTTCATTGGCTTTGTCATTAACTCAAGTTTACTTCTTTGTGGTAGTTCACAGCACATGGTACCTCGCAGTCATAAGCACTTGATGTTAGGTGCTGTCGGGTCAGGTGAGATGCATAGCGACCCTCACATGGTTTTCAATGGCTAACTGTTTCGAGAGGGGGCTGGGATTTAGTTCAGTGGGTAGAGCGCTGCGCTGCAGTCTCTGAGGACCCGAGTTCAATTCCCAGCACTGCAAAAATGGGAGAAGGACGTGGCAATCCACTCCCAAGGCAATCCGGAAGCACTCAGCCATTGAAAACCCTATGAGGGTCGCAATGATGTCGGATACCAACTCGACAGCACCTAACAACAACTGTTTCAAGATTGCTTTGGGAGTGGATTGCCACGTCCTTCTCCCGTGTTTTCCTGGCCTCTGAGTGCAGCGTGGCCCTCTACCAACTGAGCTAAGCCCAGCCCCCATGAGCGCTTCCTGGGAGTTTAATCAAGGTTTGTTGCATTGGGTAGGAGTAGAAATCGCTAGCATAATGTTAAACACAGGCCATTTCCACTAGGACATGACTTCAACGGGAGCCCTTCTAACTGAAAATAGTTCCTTTCCAAAGATGGGCCCTTGCAAGCTCCCCTCTCTGAGCACAGAAACATTTCTACTAAAAACTGTTCCAACTCCAAGCCTCTCTGTCTTGCTGATCTTGTGCCCAGCAGACTCGAATACACCCAGGCTGACGCTGGGCCCTTCCTAGGGTTTTTCCAGGAAGCCAGGATCTTACTGTGCCCAACAGCCGGCTGCTGTGGCTGCAGCTGCTGAGTCAACACAAAGGGAGGAGAAACGTGGTTCTGCCTCAGCACGGGTGTTCATTTATGCATCGCGCTGTGCTGTGCACCTGGGGGATTTTGAAGCTTAGAAAAAGCAGTGTAGAAAAAACCACCCCCGAGCTCATGTGCCTCTCTCTCCCTTTCCCTTTTACTTCATTTCCGTGCCAAGGAATTAGGTTTTTCCGTTTTCAGTAGAGCTGAGCCTGATTTAAAATTACAGCAAATTCCACTCTCATATCGATACCATTTGTCTTTTAACATTAGCCAAACCTTGTCACCCCTCCAGATTCTTCCTCTTTTTGTTTCCTCCTCTCTCCTTTTTGACTAGGCCCCTCCTCTGAGGACCCTGAGAAAGCACCTCAGCAATGGAAGACAGGAGAAATTAAAGTGGATCTTTGGCACATGAGATCCTGTGGCAGTTTCGCATGTGGCCCAAGTGAAGACTTTGTTCATTACCCAAATCTTTCGTTTTCACCCAAAGTCATTCTGTATAATTTATCTTCCAAGAAATAATGAAATTAACCCTTTTCCCTGTCCTCCATGTCATCACCAAGGACACACTCCAAAGCTAAGTGATTATGTTTCTGCCTCTATCTGTCCCTTCTGCCCTGGGTTCTGACTAAGAGCCTATCAGAAGAATGTGGGAAATGAGGCTACCTTTCCTATTGACCTAGCTGTTTATAAACAAAGCTCTTCTTTCTAGGAAAGGCAGCGACATTTAAATTGCTGAAAATTATCAGCCTCAACTCATCTTAATTTCATCCCTGGTGCAATTCATTCAGGAAATGGGAACCTCAAAGAAGATTCCCATTTTTACAAATTGCCTCCCGATGTGGCATGCAAAAGACTCTATTAAAATATCACACAGTAGCCAGTGCCTCATAGTTTCTTCTTCAGTCACCTTGTTCAGAAGGTGAATAACAGTCCACTGATCATAAAAAAAAACACTAGGCATTGTCTGGGATGAGCTTTACAAGGGCAACAGCCTCAGCCTGCTTCCACAACCCCCAGTCACCTAGCCCTGCCTTGCCTTGTCTTTTTCCATAGCACTTTATTATACTATATAATTAACTTATTTATCATGCTCCTTGTTTATTGCCTGTCTCCTTGCTAAAATACAAACTCCACAAAAGCAGAGATCTTTGTTTTGTTGACTGATATTCCTTAAGGTTCTTGAACCATGCTTGACAAGCTGTGCTTGCTCAAATAAATATTTGTTGAGTGAATGAATGAACAAATCAATGTGTCAACTTTCATCAGATCAAAATCTCTACTCCTGACCTCAAAAATGACACTAACACCACATGTCCATACAAGTCACTAAGGTGACACAATGATAATCCCACTCTTATTTCCAGATACTCTTTGCTTTCTCTCACCTCCTTTACTCTGCTTCTTTTCCCAAACTGTCCATTTTTAACACGGTAACACAATCTACTATTCTTTACCTTAAAATTCTAGTTCTTTCTATTGTTTTTACCTTGTCATCTAATTTATCAAATTCCTGAAGATGCTTCCTTTCAAATACTTCTCCATTTTGTCCTTTCTCCTCTATTCTCATTGCCCTTCTTTACACAATTAGCACCTCAAATAGACTTCTAATTGGTTTCCTAGCCTCCAGTCTCTCCCCTCTACAGAGGCTTTTGCATGTCTTAAGCATTGTTTTGATCACAGCAGTCCCTCCCAAAGCAGCCTGTGATCTGGCCCATCTAACAGATCCCACCTTTCTGAGCAGTCAAATGGTCAGGAGTTAGGTCTTGGAAAAATAGAAAGTGTTGCATAGGCAAATGAGATACTGAATGCAGGGGTGGGGGACAGGAGCTGGGGAGAAGACCCCAGCTGCCAGGCTAAGGAGTATGGATTCCATTCTCGGAGGACATGAAGGACAGAAGAATTGTTAGAAGAGATGTAGGTCTGGGGAATGATGTTTCAAGAAACATCTGGAGAATGGGTAGAGGTTATCATTTGAAGACTGACCAGAGCCAGTTTTTATGGAATAATTGCAAGACATTTTACTATTAATTCAGCAATTACATATGGATTACCCATTATATCTCAGACATTGTTTAAGGTGTTGGGGAATATAGCAGAGAATTTCTTGGGATTCTAGGAACAGATAGGGAAAGAGCACCAAAAACCAGTAACAAGCCATCCAAAACATTCGGTTTCACTTAGCTACCTTTCCTGGCCCCAGACAATCTGTCAAATTTCAAATAGTCTCAGTTGGCCAAGTTAGTCATAACTACACCAGCTCTCATGCTAATGTGCTGCTTCTGGATACCTGGACAACAAGTTAGTTAGCAAAAAGGCAGGGAATATTTCCTTTAAGTCAGAAGTCGATGAACTTTTTCTATAAATGGCCAGATAGTAAATATTTTAGTCTTGTGGACCCTACAGTCTCTGTCACTCTTCAACTTTGTTAATGTAGCACAAAAGCTGCCCCAGACAAAAAGTAAATCAGAAAGCATGGCTGTGTTCCAATAAACCTTTATTTACGAAAAACAGATAGTGGGCGAGTGGGCGGACTTAGCCTACAGACTAGAATTCACTGACATTCACTCTAAGATATCAGTATATTCTAAATCTGTTGTTGTTGTTGTTGTTGTTGTTGTTAGGTGAGCACTTTTAATTAAGAGAGGTAGCATTGAAGCTGATAAAGAAAATGAGTTTCAGAGCCCAGAAGGGTGAAGTCAAGTCTCAGCTTTAAGGACTAAGGATGCAGCTCAGAGGAAGAGAGCTTGCCTAGCAAGAGGGAAGCCATGGTTTGATCTTATCACCACCCCTGCCAAAAAAAAAAAAAAA